>VWYH01005912.1:19692-233104 GCA_013399365.1 Pampusana beccarii
AACCAGTGACAGGACAAGGGGCAATGGGTGCAAACTGGAACACAGGAGGTTCTGCTTAAATATGAGAAGAAACTTCTTCATGGTGAGGGTGCCAGAGCCTGGAGCAGGCTGCCCAAGGAGGTTGTGGAGTCTCCTTCTGTGCAGCCATTCAAACCCGCCTGGACACCTTCCTGTGTAACCTCATCTGGGTGTTCCTGCTCCGGCGGGGCGATTGGACTGGATGAGCTTTCGAGGTCCCTTCCAACCCCTGACATTCTGTGATTCTGTGATGTTAGAGGGGTGTTCGTAGGAGCTTCATTACAAATACCTGACACCCCCTGGAAAAAAGAAGTTGAATGTTTTTGGAAAATGTGATGTGTGTTCTGTGGCATAGATGAGTAATTGTGGCAAACAATCGTAGTAACTACTCATGAGTTTACTGCTTCTCATTTACTAAGTTTATACCTTGCTTATGTAACCAAGTCTGTAATTTTTAGGTAGGATCACGTAGTAATCCCCTGCATGAGAGCAAATGCTTTTAGTGATCCGCAACAGCAAGCGACTCCAAGAAAGATCTGAATCTGTGGAAAAAAAACATCCCGAATGACACATGTTCTGTGGGGCCAAAGAATTCAGTGTATTCAACACGGCATTTTGTCTTTTGTTGTGGCAAGGACCTGCCTTTCATTGTGCTGTTGAAACATCATCAAAGCCTGGGAATCCGAGGGACATTCCAGTGGAAACCTTTGTAATGCTGCAGCAGAGAAACTGAAATTCAAAGCAGATTTGTGTACTTGGCACCCGTGGTAATAACAATACAAGACGTGTGGGAAGCCAGTCCTGAGGCAGACGGGACTGGGGCTGGGCTGCCATGAGGGGAAATGGGGCCGCTCTTCTGATTTATGCAGCTCTAAATAGAGGCAAATCGTTCTGAAAGCTGTAGGATACTCCAGGAAGCGACTGTTTAATATTTCGGCAAAACTCTCCAGTTGGTAGGACTAATCTGTTTAAAATGGTTTTAAGGAAGATAAATATTTGCATGTATTATCTCTAAGTATGGAGATAAACACAGTTGTTCTATACAAATATTGGTTTGACCTCAGATTATTTCGTTAGCAGCAGCATGTAGGGCTGATTACATGTTTGTGAAAGCAGCTGCCAGCTCTTGTGAGTATCTCGAGGTTGTTGTATGAGCTGCTGTCGATAGCATAATTCTTGCCTTTCAGTTTGGGAGGAGCGAGTTTAAATCTTGGTCTCGCTTCTCTGTGGCAGAGAACAAGCATCCCGTCTGCGTGAGAGTCAGGGAGATCAACAGCATAATGAAAATGTAAACTTTATTGGTTTATACACCTGTTTCTCCAGGCCTGAGGCAAATCTGGTGCTCTGTCGTGATAAATATCTGCAAATAGCAATAAGGGATTTAACCTATTTGTGTCAGCTCCTGACTGTAGATGGACAGAAGCAGGCACCAAGGCTTACCCCTGGTCATGCTGTGCAGAAGTAGCAAAATCTTTTGCACTATCCTGAAGGTAATCACGTAATTAAATCTAATCTGGTATAACATCCTGATGGTGCATTGTACTGTGCGCTGCTTTGGAACACCTGCTTGTGAACAATTAATCTGGCTGCAAGAACAGGAGAATTCAGGTGCTGAATCATGGAAACCCCAAGTGTGATCGTGGCCAAACCGTGGAACAGGGCCCAGGTACCAGGCGTGGACCAAGCCGAAGGCAGGCCTGGAGGTGGAGTCTTTGCCCTTGAGCTCTGTCCTAGGCTTTGTCTTTGCTCAGTGACTGTGTGTGTATGTCAGGGCACGGTTAGATCCTGCCACATGTCCAGTGTTTGTCAGCAGCACTTGTGCCTGGAGCAGGAGCAACCGGTAACCCTGGGAAGGCAGCGCAAAGAAACCAGAATAGTTTAATTCTCCGAAGTAACTTCTGTGGCTTTTCCAGAGACTGAAGTGCATCCTTAGTGTCCTTTTGTATAAAAGATAACCAGATTATTACTCAAGTTTCCATTTTTAATAAACAGCTCTGTGTTGCGATCCGTTATGTTAATACAACTGGACTAACAGGCTTTCACAATAATGATAATGCTGATTGGGGTATGTTCACCACATTTCTGGCTCCTAGGTTATTGCTAAGCAATCAGCTTTGCTTGACAAATGCTTGCACAAATGGTAGTTAAGAAGGCAAGCTATGTGTTTTTACACAATTCCACTTGCTTTGCTACAGTGAAAGGACAGATATCTTTAAAGTATTTATCAGGCACAAGCTTTTGTCCATATTTCCATGTCCCATAATTTGATTTTTTTAAAGAAAGCGGCATAGAAAACAGATAAAGTTTCAGTGCTGTTTCACATGATGGTGACAGGGGATTAGCCAATAACTTTGTAAGTGCAGAAACTGTACTTTGTGGCATAAGCTGTATTTTCCTTACATGTACACCTGTTTGTGCCTTGTGGGGATGGAGAAACCAGCTGAAGCAACTCTGACAATGTCGATGCTGCCTGCTTGTCAAGATATATTACATATGTATTTTTTTGGCAGTGTCTGCACCGTGAAGGTCTGACACAGCATTGCACAAAGCCAAGGCATTTTTAAAGCTATGTAAATTTGTCTGTGACCGGCCTTGTGATCATGTAGCTCTTCTTGAGGATCATCTAACCCCCAAGCGCTGCACACCGGGGCAGAGCGTTGGGCTGGGACGGGAAGGCTCCGGTACTTCCACCGTGCTGACCCAGGTTTTTACTGAAGTTCCAGCAGCTTGTGCTCCTGTGGGAACTGGTGAAAATGCTGTTTGCAAAGTCACGTCATAGCTGACCTGGTGAGGGTCACACCAATGTAAAATCACATCCAAAAAAATGGGTGATATTTCTGCTTGACCACAGCTGTACAACCTGGTGGAGAACAGTGCCTTTAGCTGCCATCCTCTCTCATCTGTTGTTTCTGTTGAGTGAGTCTAAATGTAAAAAATACATGTGCAGATGTGTCTATATGAAGAGTAAACTTACACCATACATATCAACATATGCTTCCTGCATTGCATGTACTCATGGAGAGGCAGGTGAAGAACAGTGAGCAGGCAGTATGGACGTGCATGATGGATAATTTTAAGTACAAGAGTTAGCCTTGAAAATTGATTGTCCACCGTTTTTTGTTTTAAAGAAAAAAAAGCTGCTAGCTGTTGGAGAAGCTGAGAGTTCCCTAAAACTTGTGGAAATATCCAGTGTTCAGGAGTCGTCGTCCCGTGGTGTCGTCGTGTGCCCTCATACGGTGTATTTGCCAACTGGGCACTTCATAACCAATTAAAAAATTGTTTAATGACATGATATAGAAGTTAAAGGGGCTTTTTTGAAGCACTTAACATCGTTACTATGTGCTTTTACATTTCGTTGTTTTTTTAAAAAAACTTTTCTGCCTTTCTTGCGGGAATAAATGTGAAGTAGGTAGAAATTGTTAGTAAATCCTGATGGGGACGCTGCAATGTGAAAATGTAGAAAACCATGTCTTGTTTCACCGTTAGAGGCATCACAGGGCACTAAGCATATTTGGATTGGATTATTTGTCAAAAAGAAAAGATGCAACCTTGTTCAAAACTATCAGTATTTTTCAGATGCAGAGTTGAAATTTGTTTTGTGGCAGTGTTTGTATTAGAGCAGTGTTTGGATTTAGAGCAGAGCAGGAATGGGAAAGTTAAAGAACCCACCTCTGTAGTGTCTAGAGAAGCCAAGTTTAGCAGGTTTTTCTCCCAAGTCTTGTCTTGTGAATCCTGAGCTGTTCTTGGGATCTATGTCACCACCAGTGTGGCGCGGAGTCACCTTCCCTGAATTCTTCTTGGCTCCTTTTTTCCATCTTGTCGGCCTGCAGTGTTGCTTACAAGCTGCTGTGCACTTTAACATTTCCAAATTCTGAATTGGAGGGAATACCATGAAAAATGTTGTGCAAAAAGCAGCATTTCTATCTGCGTTAGAAAAAAGCAGGCAGCCCAAACACTCATGGAAAGCTGGTTCACAGGGAATTGCTGTGAACAAGGACAGGGGTTGTGCGGTGGAAGTGGGAGATGGATAATTACCCCTGTTGTAAGGACTCTATACTGGGATCAGAAAAATAATGGAATATGGGAAAGCGTGTTTTACAAGTTCATCGATGTGCAGTTTATTACATACAGAGACCATCCTTCTTTGTTTAGCACCTAGGAGAAAAACACAACAAACTCTTATTTACATGCACGGTCATTTCCATTATTCATATTCTACCCAGCCGCGACCTTTATTACTGTTTTTCAAAGCAAAACCTCCAGATCAGTATTAAATGTATCAAGGTTTAGTGTTTAACACCAAACTAACAGCAATGCTGGCAATAGCTTTCAGTTCATAGTTATTCCCATTCAAACATTCATCCACCCTGCCAAAGCCATCATGTATCATGGCTGGTGTATCACAGTGTTACATTTGCTTAAAAAACCCCTAAGTTTAATCAGAACAGACAAAAAGAACAATCAAAAATCCCCTCATCAGTGTTTTATCCCCGGGGAACTGACTGTCTCAAGGGCTAATGATGCATTGGAGGAATTTTTCTGCTCCGAGACTTCTTTAATTCCAGCTCATGCATACAATTATTTACATATGACATCTCAGAAAGATGGGAAATTTGTAAGAAGTGAAAGTAGTAGTGAGTATAGATTTCAGTCTGGGACTTCTGTACCATAATACCTTTTTAATACAGGTGTAATAATCAGGAGAGAATATTCCTCTTTCTTACCTGTTTCCTCTCATCCTCGTTCAGTTCCTCTTCTATTTTCTCCCGTGTTCTGGCTTATCTGCTCCACTGACTCTAGTTCTTTGCTGTTCATACAGCAGGGAATGATATCCAGCAACCTGCCATTTCACAGTCAACTAGCGTCGTTTATTTCTAATTCAGTCCTAAAACAATGGTTAGTCAGCAGTTACTATCAATTTTTTATAGTCTTTTCCTACTATTTTCTAAATTAGAACTTGAGGTTACTGTGTCGGCTCATGGTGTCCATATAGTTGGGAAATGTGCTTTGCCGCTTTATTGCTGCCTGTATCAGTAAGTATTATTGTAGCTGTGCTCTCTTTATATCATAAATTCTTCAGTGCAGGTACCTGTGTCTTACTTTTGGCTTTTGCAGCGCTCAGTATGTATCATAGTTAGGTATGCTCCTTAGATGTTCAGAAGCTACTTCCAAATACAATACAATATTGTAAAACTCAGGAGACCAATGTGTGCCAGAAATTAAATTTATCGAGATTTTACGCAGGAAGTTAGAAAAAAGCTGGACTAATGCACCATTTACCTGGTTTAAAATCGAGATTCCTTAGGGCTTTAGATACAGTTTCGAGACCCAAAACAAAAGGTAAGTTCTTTGGATGCAAAGGATGTACTATGTACATTCAGCCTTTTAACTTTATGGCTTGAAGTGGTCAAAATCAGCATGCCTCTTAGTACCTTCGAATAATGTATACTTTTACACTTAATTCTAATATGTTTTAAGTGGAACACCGAGTAATTTGTCACTCTGTGTGGTACATAAATAACTGTGGGCTCTCACATATCGGTGTCTTCCCTGGACAACTTGGTGATACTTGGTGGCAGCAGCCAAACGACACCACGGAGGACAGATAGAGGACAAGCTATAAAATTGTGCAGCACGGGGAATATCGAAAAGGAAAGATAGTTTCCTTGTCTGGCAATGTAAGAATAATGGGCAGTTAAATAAAATGGTAGATGTCACAGCCATATAGGTCCTGCCATAGCAAAGCCCTGGCTAAGGGAGGGGAGATGCTGAGGGAGAGGGTGCTCGGTCAGGCCTGGCGTTCTCATGTTCATCTGCTGAAAATGAGCTTGTTTTACTAATTTATTCTCCCTAATTTCTAAGGGCCACCAGAGCATTGATGTAAAACTTAAAGCGGGGCTTTTTGTTAAAGTACAAATACATGGAAGAAAATACTATTAGGCAGTGCCTCTGTGTGTTGCCCTCAAACTTTGCCATTACTTATAACCCCGTGTTCAGTTTTAACATAAAATGTAACCCTATAAACATTAGTAGAAACCTGTATGCCTATTTCCCTTTCTCTCAGAGCTGATTTTTGAGCATTTACAATGTGTTAACGGGGACGTTCATTAGCGGGGAGTCTCCAGAATGTGATGAAAAGGTGCTTGTCTTAGGGAAACACAAGGTAGCTTAAAACCTCTCTCAGGTTACATCACAAACCCCTCGGGCTGGGTTTTTCCCAGCTCGCAGTGTTTTGGCCACACATTTAAGAGCAGATGGTCTAAACTTGCCAGGTAGGCACCTCCAGTCTTTTTCGCAACTGCAGCGGGTTTTTAGGGTTCAGGTGTCAGAACAAACACCTTTTGGGCCTGTTTGAATTTTTAGTTTTGCCTTTGGTTTTTACATGCCAGTTCCCTTAGTTTACAGTGAGAACGGTTGTGTAACCTATGGAATTAGCTTGGCTGTGACAATACTGTCTCTCCAGCTTTGGAAACAGCTCTGGGTACATCTAAAAGTAACCACGTCTTATTCCGTGGGATTTCTGGCCTGTTCTATCTTGGTTTCCTTTGGAGCAGGGCTGTCAAACTAATCTTCACCGGGGGCCACATCGGCCTCGTGGTTGCCTTCAAAGGGCCGAATGGAATTTTAGGACTATGTAGATATAGGAGTAGTTACATTTATACAGTCCTATGCCTGGTTTAGAATATCTGCTGGGACAGGATGTACTGTATGATATCGGTCAAGGTCCAAATGATTTTATTCTGTTTTTTAGGGCAAACAAAGGGAAAATGCTACATGTAGTGCATGAGGGTTATACAAGGCACTCTGCAGAAATTAAAAGAAAATGCTCATTAGTGGATCGGATTATAACGTTTGTGGCTATGATAAGAGGGTAGGAGCAGAGGAGGGAACCCCAGCTCCCTGCACAGCTCTTGCATCAAACAGTAGCTCTAATTAATTGCCATTCAGATTCAGTGCCTGGGCTGGCATTATAGTCTGGGTATGAAATCCGTTGCAGACTGGTGTGAGTTTTACCGACATTCTTATTTCCCACCAGCACCAGTCACACTGCAGAATTGGTTCAACCAGTGTCTCTCCCGAATGTGATGAACGCCTAGGAAGTTTTAAAACTGGAGATTTTCAAAAGCAGAGTGAGATGGGTCACCTCCCAGGCAAAATACCTACTCAGATCATGCCCTAGGACTTGAAACAGGGGCTGTAACCCAGGTCTGCAGGCAGAAGGGGCCAAATTCAATGGAGTCAGCACTGCAAGTCAAGGTAACCCATAGAGAGTCACAATCTGCCCGGAATTCATTCAGCTTAAGTTCTTTTTCCCTTGGATTTTTATAGTAGTACCAGCAGAACATTGCAGCACTTGGACAGTCATAAAACAAAAACGCTACAGCTTGAAAAATACTTGAGCCTGCTACTGAGATTAAAGCAAGCCCTAGATAGCTATATAACTGTCAGACAAATCAAAGCGTGGCACCGTGTGCTGCAAGGGAAGATAGACTGTGGCTGTTCTGTAGACTCCAAGTCCTGCCTCACAGTTTCCAGCGCGGTTGCACAGGACCCTTCAGGAGGGAAGACGGATCACGACCAGATGTCTGAGCGCGATGAAGATGTACCGACCTCCGAGCTTCTTGCTGACACGGATTACGACTCTTTGCAGGGATCCGCAGGCTCATCTCTTCAAGCAATAAAGATGGGAAAAACACAGAGGTGCAAATGAGAAATATAAACTGAGAGCGTTATTGATTGGGAAAATGCGGTCCCCATGCTGCATGAGTCATGTAATCCACAACGCTTTTCAAGCTTAATTTGAGAGAAGCAGAGGTGCATGGAGGATGGTTTCAATTTCCAAGCGGTGCTTTTTGACCACTCATGCTTTTGAGAAGTAAAAATAATATCTTGGCTCAGGAGTGACGGCAAAGCAGAGGTATTCTGCTCTTGGCCCGCTGCCTGCTCGCCCTCGGGAAGTGGAGCGTATGTATTGTGATGGAAACACAACAGCTCAGCCTGCCAGGGAATGGGTCACTCCTGCCGGAGCCTGGGAATGAGCCCTTATTGCTGCAAGTAGAAAAGTTGAACCACATGAGATCAAAGAGGTGGAATTCTGGACAAATTTGCAATTTGGGGTTATACCTGATTTTTTTTTTTTTTCCATAGGAAAAATCTTTGACTCAATTTAGGGTTCCCGTCCTGGTGAATGCATCCTGAAAATGCTAATTAAAAAAGAGAAAAATACTGAGGCCAAATGCACTTCTTTGGAGGTTCTTTGCTAGTGTTTTAACTATGAACCTCTATACTTCGAGCATGTTCTCACACAAGACTTCCCTTCCACTGATATAAAATGTTTGACTTCAATAAGTTAAATAAGAAGTCACCATCTCAGGGTGGGGTTAAAAGGCATTTAAATGAGGTTCTCAGGGACATGGTTTAGTACTAGAGTTGGGTTATGGTTGGACTCGATGATCCTGAGGGTCTCTTCCAGCTGAAATGATTCTGTGATTCACAAGCCAGATTTAATCTCAGGTGTGGCCATAGACTACTCTAACATAAATAGTTAAGAAAATTGACGTTTTTACCCCAGTTGATTCAGGATCTTGGCCAAATTCTGGGTCAGACAACTTATATCCATAGTTTTGTTTTTCACACAGGCATTTGTATCTTCATTTTTCTACAAATGGATGATACTGGGGACCCACAAGATCTCTTAGGGTGTACGGGCAGGCTGCATATCACATACTCAAAACTTCGTGTAAGGAGGCAGCTGGAGAACCCAGGTTACCAAATTTTGCACTGTTCAAAATGTCCTTGAAAAGATTTCAGAAAGTTGGACCAGCCTGGTGGAAGTCATTGAGTGACAGAACATCTCTGTACCAGGGATGAGATTACTCCAGCAGTTTGTTAATAGAAGCAATGATTGTAACAGATTATTTTCTGACTATTCACATTTATTTGTGAAGTATGGATCGAATTGGCTGCCAACGGAAGTCAGTTGGCTTTTTTAGGGATATGGCTACAAATTGGCTGACATTGTGTACTCTGATTCACAGGTCCAAGAGGGTACATTGGATTTCTGGACCTGCAAATGCTTTGCATTCTTCAGCACCAGCATGTGAGAAGTACTGAAAGTTAGGACTATAGGTTTCTCTTCTGTGAGACTGCCTAAATATTAAAAGTCTGTTACATAGACTAGAAAATGAATAGAGTGTAATAGAAATGTAATAGAAAATGTAGTAGATGTAATAGATGTAATAAATATGTAAATAATAAATAATAATTTTAAAAAGTAATAAAAATGTAATAGAAAATGAAATAAACCAATTGATACTGGATAAGCTTTGCATTTTATAAACCACTGTTTTTTAATCAGAATTACAGTTTAAATGAGTTTCTATTCATATGCTACTAAGAGCAAGAGAGGGGTTTGTTTGTTTGTTGGTTTTAAGGCACACAATGATTAGTTCTGGTAATAATGCATTTCTAGCAAGGAGAAGGAACTGTTACCACTAGTTTTAGGCCCAGTATGCAATATAGGCTTCTCTCAGCCTGAATCTAGAGATATAAAAGTGTCAGGACTGAAGTTGTGGAGAGAGGGAGGCAAAATGTGTAAACATATGGAAAACTGAAACAAAGGTAGAAAAAGAGAGACATCAGCTAGTAAACCAATTCATCAGTTACTAAAACTATAAAGATTAGCAAAAGAAATAGGAGGGAGGCAGGAAAGAAAGCGATTTACACATAGAGAAACTGGAAGTATCAGAAATGCTAAGAATAACTGCAGAAATATTCAGTGAGGGGAATTTTATTGGAGCAAATGAGAACGTTTACATAAGGGGATGATTATTTCTCCTAAGGGAACCAAGATCAGGCTCTAAAAACAAGCCCACAGACAGATGCTGTGTACGGAGGTTTGGTATTTGCTGCCCAGTCCCCGGGGGTTGGTTTTGCTGTCTCGAAGCCTGGCGGGAGCAGGGCAGGCTTGGCTGGAGCTCTGCCGTGGGGCGTCTTTGGCTTTAAAGCCATAATACTCTGTCAGTGACTCCCACGGCACTGGGATTTCCCTTGGAGATCCCAGGGCAGAACACCGAGGCATGGCCAGGACGAGCTGGGCGCTGCTGAGACCCCACGTGCTCCTTTGGGAAGCACTTCAGCCTCTTAAGACATCCATACAGGAATTGTTCTGTGTGATTTCAGTTGTACTGGAATCGATGTACCTGGAGTATTCGAAGGTGCTTGAGATACTGTGGTGTGGAGCATCCACGCCAGATCCAGACTTATTTATTCCATCCTATAAAGCAGGGACTATTGATACAATCAGGAAAAGATGAGCTGCAAAACAGACTATTGATTTTGCATGGTGCAGCTCTTTGTATGATTTTTGAGTGGATCTTTGTCTGTGTAAAGAAATGATGTGTGGATATTGAATTATCAACGTGAGCCTTTGGGGATGGCTGAGCCTCCATGACTGAACAGTGCCCAAGAATTTACATGGTTGGTTGTACATACATACATGATAGCCTGCTTATACCTCAAATACACGACAACTGTATGTATTTTGGATATAAGCAGATAATTGTGTACATGAGCCTTCTTTGCTGAGGACTGTAAAAAGAGGAACCTTCCCTGGCAGACCCAGGTCCAAACCTCAGCTGTATGTAGTGCTCACCGAGTGGTTTTTCAGCAGCACCAAAACAGTAGCAAAGCTGGACAATATCCAAATTACCTCCCCTGAAGTCCAAGGAGTTATTCTGCAATCGATGCTGAGATTTAAAGCCATGAAAGCCAACTGGTTGTTCAGTTGTAATTGGGGATGTTTAGTGAGAACCGCAGAAGTTTGGTCTGTGGGACTGGGAACTATGCAGAAGTACTTTGAAGCATTAAGGGGAGGGGAAGGTAATGGAAAATGTGAGCATGGTGAATACACACAGGGCAAGTTCTGCCTCTGTATCTTCAAGAAGTAAGAAACCATGAGAATAGTTATTTGTACCTATATAGATATAAACCAGCTTAAGGAATGCCATGAACTTCATTGAAGGGCAATGATTTGGGGAATCTACTTGAAAAAAAAATATAAAGTGCTATAAAACTTGCCTTGTTTCAAGAGAGAGCTGTGGAAATAGAACCAGATTCACAAGTAATTCATCTCAAGCTATAGACTGGTGTGTAGGTCTCCTCAGCAAGAACGTTAATATCTGTTAAATTCTTCAAATTAGCTTAAGCATTCCAGAGAAAGGATGTAATTCTCTGTTGTGTAGGGGAGGAATTCACCCTTCCCCCAGTCTTTCTGCTTCTCAGGGACTCAAGAGAAACACTAATATCAAGTCAACCTATTTTTTTTTCCCCTTCTTTAGTAATTGGGTCCAGATTGGCAGTGACTGAAACACGGTCCCTTCAGCGGAATTTTACGTGGTGGTTGCTGTGGGTCAGTGGGCGCTGAACGTCCAGTCCAAGCTGGCAGCTCACTCGCAGTCTTAAGAGGTTCAAATTTAAGCTCACATCGTGGTTCTCTGGTTCATGGAGCATTATTTGCCTTTTACGGAGACAAAACTTGTAAGCTGATTGTACTTAGAAATAAGCAGAGGCGCATTACTACGCTGACTAATACTTGTTAATCTATCATGACTCCTTCTTTCACTTTTGTTTTAATCAGGGTACTGCCAGGTTTAATTAGGTTTGGGGAAGATTTTTGCTTGTTTTGTCCAAGTGTCTGTTGGAGGACGAAGCAGGAGAACAGGCTGTGTCTGTAGCAAAGCCAAGTGAGGAATGTGGAGAAGCAACAGGAGGACGTTGTTCAGTAGTCACAAAATGAGCGGAATAAACAGATGTCAAACCTGTGTACCTGGCCTCGCGTTCAGCCCCTTAGATGGTCAGCGGTGCCATCTTGTGTTGAGTGAGTGGTAATTTGGAGGAAAAGATGGATACAGATGCTTAAAACATCTGGGGAAATGGTGCTGAAGAGCTCTTCAAAACTCCTGAGGTGAAGTGAGAGGAGCAGTGAAGCCCATCAGAAAGGCAGAGGACAACCAGTTGTCACGACAAAAATGAAACAAAAATCTTTACAGTTCAGACACTACTTGTGCAGTAGATTTTTTTGTTTTGAATTGTGATTTTTTTCCTTCCTAATCCAAATACCAAACATGTGATGAATGCACATGGGCTTATCTGACAATAATCATATCGCGACGATTTTGCTGATGCTGTTGAAAGCAGATGTGTAGTATTTGCACTTTCCCACCATCTCACACTAAATTCCTGCAGTGTGTTCAAGGCTGCGTTTAGGGCTGGAGTCACCTGTGAGGTTATGGGTGTTGGTCCCATTGCAGGCCTGGCTTAACCATCGCAGCAGAGCCTTGCCAGAGCATCCAGGGCAGTGAGGAGGATTGTGCTCTCTTCTGTCCTTTATTTCAGATGCCTGAGATCTTTTTTCCAAGGTTCTGGCATAGCGGCATCATGCAGATTTCATTGTGGATGGATTTCTGTGTTCCCAGCAACGGGATTTTGTACACCTAGCCCTCCTAGAAGTCAGACCACTAATTTGCATCCATATGGTACTCAGACCAGCCTATGGCAAGGGAAATCCTCTCTTTTCTTGGAGAGTTATAAATTCTCCATGCCAGTGTAACATTTCCCTGCTTTACATCCATAACATAATACTCTTTAAAATTCTTTTTTGCATGCATTCTTTATTGAAATACTTGTAGACATATCTCTCCCCTGTATGAGCTCCCACTTACTTTGCATTCAGAAATTTATCTGAAAAGCAACGTCCCTTTGCCCAGCAGCTGCCCTCCCCAAGCTAATCCATACCTGGAACATCCTGTGCAGATGGTTTTAGTGCAGACTATTCATGACCTGACCCTGTGTGCCTGGCAATATTGTCGGTGCTGCTGTGATGACCTTGCACAGCACCTGGGGAGGTGGGAACGGGATGTTTTGGGGTCCCAGGAGGAGGCTGGTGAGAGGTGGTTCACATGCAGCCCCACGCCGGCTGCTCACACTGCCCTGCAAACAAATGGAGAACAGAAATTGTCATAAAATCTAGGCTACCTTTTTTTTTTTTTTTTTCATCCTTTGGAAAAAATCATTTTACATCAAAGAGCTGCCAGAATATCTTTGTGTCCTTCAAAGCATCATTTCCCTGGACCTGTGGGGTAGGTTATTGCCTGTATCTGGGTGCTGCCTGTACTCAAAGCAGAGAAGCATGACATAGAAAATAAATGGAGAGCTGTGATGATAAAGACATTCTTATTAATAACGTCTTTATGACCACAGGTCTCTACTAATTTTATTAATAATAGTTGCACTTTTAGCACAGTGTTCTTCATGCAGCACTTCTAATGACCTTTTTTTCGGATGAGAAGAATAGCAGGTACTGTAATTTGGTGGTGTGTTTATTATCGAAAACGTTTCTTTACTAACTTTCTTCTTAGTAGCACTGCGCTAGCATCGAGGGGCCCCGGATAGGATGAGAACTGTGTGGTGGGAATGGGCTGAAAAGCCGTCCCAGCTCCAGGACAGCGAGCGAGGAGGAGGCGCCATCCGTCACCACTGGAGGCCGCGAGCTGAGGGCCCAAGATGGGGCTGAGGCCTTTGCCACTCCTGTGCACGGCTCTCTTCAGTTTCTAAACAATCTTAAATGAGTTGTCCACAATTTTTAGATTTTTGTTTTTCTAGCACAAAGACTGATTTTTCAAGGAAAGGTAACCCACAGGGAAAAATACAATTGAAAAGAAAATTGGATTTTATGGGATGGGAAAATCTTTAGTAGAAACGCTTTGAGCATCAAAGGTCATTTTGCAGCATTTCGGGTTTTTTAATAACCAAGACAATTTTCAGCAGCACCAGTGTCTTATTGTAGCTGTTGACCAAGTTAGAAATATTAAGTTGAATAATTTTTAACTAGTTTGACCTGCAGTTAGTGTTAGGGCTCTTTTGACCCCAAAGGGAGACTTCAAAGCTGATGGCCGGTTCCCATAATAACGCCCAGCCTGGCAGCTTCTCTAAGGTCAAGCAACCCAGCAAGACTTCAGCACGTGAGGTTTCTGCAGCGAGGTCTCACTTCAGGCAGATCAATTCATGTGTAAATGTCTGTGCACTGAAGCCTGACTTGAGTACATGAAGAGCTTTGTGGAATAAAACCTCAGGGAACACATCTGACCTTCACAGAGCCAAGTCAGTCCCTGGGAAATGTGGAAACCACAGAGCCGTGCAGATGACAAGGGGTTTTTGGTTAAGTGGTGTTCTGGTTGTGAAAGTTTATAACTGTACAGGGAAGGCAGCTTAGGTCATAGAAGAAGTGGGAAAATTGCTAAAAGATGCTAGAGGATCTATGGGATTAATGTTTCTGAGTTGGGAGGAGGATTATACTGTGTGTAGAAGTTTCTTTAGATACAAATACCAAGTTGGAAAACAAATACGTTGGCAGGACTAGTGTCTTTGGGAGACAAGCAGAATGGGATGCAGACAACGCATAAAAAGGAGTAAAGAGTTAATGAAATCAAACAATGTTGTAATAATGGAGGAGTGCTGCTGCCGTCATGTAAGTGGTGGATTTCTGGGAATAACTGCTTTTGGAAAAGAGGAGGGTTTTGCTGCTAACCAAGCCACTGCATCCATTTGTTCTCCCTAAATCACAGACATGGGAAGTTTTATTTGCTGTGGCACACTGAATGTAATTCAAACCAAAATATTAATTTTGGGGTGCATGAAAGTAGGTATATGCAGCGTAAGGCTTCCACTGATAGGGACTGTCATGTTGCAGACACACAGACCTTTTTCTTTGCATTAAATTGCAGAGCATCTTCCTCCAGCCTCCTTGGCAGGGTGGTCTGCAGTTCGCTTCTGCCTATGTACCTGGAGGGACTAAACAAGAGTATCAGCAGAACTAAACCACTAGGTTTATGCATAGTTCAGTTTCTACCTCATGCCCCCGATGAGCTCTTCAAGAAAGGGTAATTCCAGTTCAGTGCTATTTATCCCTCCCGGTTGGAGCAGCGTGGCAAAGCTCCCGATGTCTGTGCGTCCCCGAGGGATCCACTGTCCCGGGCCGGGTGCCAGTGCTGGCTGGGGGCCCAGCCCTGATTGGGGTATCGGTGCAGCAGCATCTCCTCCCAGCACAGACACACCTCTGGGGAATGCCCGATTCAGCTGCAAAAGCCGCAGCGGAGATGGTATTTGAGTAACGTCACTTTGGCTGCTGGCCATTTCAGCACATGATTTATTATTTTCTGTACAAATCTGCCTTTAAAGCCCCTCATATAGCGTTACGGATGATATCATTCAGTGTTAAGTACTTACAAGATCCGTTTCAGCCTTTGAATGTATGCAGAGGTATGGTCTTGGCAAAAATAATACTTACACTCTCTCTGTTTATTGCTAAGGATGTGTAGCATGTACCTCTCCCTTGCTGGGCTGCAAAAGTAGAATTTGTAATTTTTATTGTGTGTTCTCCTTTTCTTTCTCTGAGTGCATCCAGGAGTGGCAAGCCATCCCTTTTTATGCTTTATCGTATGCTGTAGGTGATTGCAAGTACTGTGGAAGTACAAATGATGAGTATTGGAGACCTGTGCATGAATGTCGTGATGGGACAGAGGGAAGCCACTCTTCCCTTGGGCAGGTGGGGAAGTGGTGGGACGAGGGTGGTGTGGCCAAAGAAGCTCAGTCAATGAGATTCAGTATGGGAGAGAAACGATTTTCAACTCTTGGAGGTCAGAAGTGAATTACTAACCTGGAAACAAGGAGGAAAAAACGTCAAAAAAGGTGCCTTGGAGCCTTTTGTGATTACTCCTGGTGATGTAGTTTAGATCTTCTCCCCTCTTAGGGCTGTGCTGGGTTATGCATTTAGACATCCCATAGCTCTCACTGGTGGTTAATGCAGAAGAGATCAAATACGCCAACCTGAGAGTGGAAGTTACTCCTCTTTCAGCATGTTTTCCTCTCCATTAATAACCTCTGCATTCCTCGCATTCGTCCGGGTGGCCGCAGTGACCTCGGCACTGTCCCTGCTGTCGTGTCAGGGCCATGTTCCTGCAGATACCGCGAGCGTGGGGTCAGGGAAAATGGGGAGCACAATGTGGCCTGAGCACACAGGCTCTGCTGTGCAGCACGTCTGCTGTCTCCTCGTGTCCATCTGCATCTTCCAATGACACTTGATGGAAGAAAAAATGGTTTCTCGGCCTAGTGCAGCACAAGATGAGAAATATTTAAAGCGTGGTGCAGAATCTAACCTTGCACCTTGCAGTGTATCTTCTGTGCCTCATTATGTCTATAGAAAGTATTACCTGGTCGCGATTCTTTACTGACTTATGTTTGTGGAAGGAGTTCACAGCCCTTTTGTTGAGAAGGGAGAGTTAGGTCTGCAGTGATTAAAAAACAGAAGGAAAAAGTTTTCATTGAATTCCTGGGTTTGCTGTGAGATCATACAAAGACACGGTGGTCAGTACAGTAACAAAACCAGACGCATGGTCTGTGCTGGGTAGAGTGGAATGAACTTGTTTTTTGACAGGAGAACAAGGAGTTAAAGAGTCAGTGGTTTGCAGATGGGTGTCTGGAGAAAATCTGGAGCACTGCTATTCTTGTGGATGCTCCAGTTATGCATTCCTGCCACAGCAAACAAAAGCTGAGAAACGCAGAAATGAAGCTGAGGCTGCCCATGTGGCTTACCTTAGCTTGCACAGTGTGGATTTGCTAATGAAGGGAAGTTACGATGTTCGTTACTTACACAAGGGAAGATTAACAGCTGTATATCCAACTCTTCTCATAGCCCATTAATCTTCACTGTGGTTAATGAGTCTTTATTGGTTCTGTCAGGTTGGGTAATTTCAGCTTCTTTCATTGAGGTGTTTTAAGTATATCCTTATCTACATTTTTCCAGTTATCTTTTCACATGTCTGACCAGCTATGGAAGAAGGAAGACGAGCCAGAGCTGTCACTGATGGATTCACTGGTCACAGCCTGAGCTGAGCGGTTTTGTCACATGTAGCTGTTGGAAAACTAATCCAACAGAAACATGTCATTTTGTCCCTGCAGTTGCCACCTTGAAATGACTCAGCATGAGCAGAAATGTCCATGAATCCATTGTAGAACAGAGGTCAGAAGTAGACTCATGACTTCGTGGAAAATGTTGGGCTGGTAGATGAGTATAGCTATCATTTTTTTATTAGTCTGGCAAAAGGAACTCAAATACAATGTGGTTTTGGTAGTGGGTGTTTTTTTTGTTGTTGTTGGTTTTTTTTGTGTGTGTGTGTGTGTGTATGTGTTCGTTTGTTTGGTTTGGTTTTGGTTTTGGTTTGTTTGTTTTAATCAAACCAATAGTTTCCATGAAAGCCGTTGGCAAAAACCTTCCTGTCCTCAGTGACTTTCAGAGCCCACTTAGGGATTCACATTTTCTTATCATCATGTCCTTTTCATAAACGAATACCAATGTACTCAATTTTATGATCAATTTATAGGTAGTAACCAACAGATTGCCGTGCACAGAAGATGAACAAGTTGCAGTACCTACTCCAACAAAACCACTGAATGGAAGCAAACCTTATCAGAACGGTGAAAAGTTCACGGTAGACCTCTATAGCTCTTGCGATATTTGACTGTTACCCTACAGCCGTCAAAATATAAGTGTCTTGCATGCAAATCTCAGACTGGACTGTTTCATCTCGTGCACCAGGTGTTCTCACGGCAAATAAGTTTTGAAAGCAAGTGATTACTGTGTACCAGGAATAAGAAACAAAGCAACAGCTCTAACACATGCCAATAATTGCAAAGAATCTAGTAACTAGAACTTGTAACTACTCTGCATATTAAAAAATAAGTGTATTGAAGGGTGCTGTATTTCAGAATATCACCTTCTCCATGTATCAGCATGGTATCTAGAAGTTCCTCTTCCTCCTGGTTCCTTCCATGTTGCATCTCTCAGGAGGAGGCCCTACCCCATCTCTTCTGGGACCAGAGGCTGTTTGGGGACCTTCAAACGAGAGTGCAGGGGGAAGCAGCTGGTTTAAGGACCAGTTTTGCAGTTTAAAACCATGTGAAGGGCTGACCTGAGAAATCTGTAAGAAACCGTCCTGCATCATTAGAGACATTAGATGATCTAGTGACTTATTCCCATTCTGAGCCCAGTTTCTGGAAAATGTGACCTTTAATCAGTCACAAATCGCAGATTGATGATCTCATGAGGCCCAAGAAGAGAAGCAGGTGTGTTTATGGTAGAAGTAAAAGTGGCTAAAGCTCATCTAATAAATGCTAAGCATTTGACAAGCATGGCTGAAGCATACTAAACTACAAATTTCAAATCTTTCACAAGGGCACGACATTGTTCAAAACAGCTAGCAAAAAAGCTGTCAAAAATCTGGCTAGAAACCACTAGTTACTCTCACCTACTGCAGGAGAGAAGAGCATTGTGTTTTCTGTTTGGTAAACTGATGGCTGTGCAAACAAATTATATTATCTCTGCAAAAGCAAACTGAGCGTGTGCCTTCCCTTTGGAGGACATGTGTTGAAATAAAAGGCGATTAGTTCCAGATAATCTAGCACATTATTTCATGTCAATACCTTCAGTTTGTCATAGGAACTTGCTGCTAGGGGGACTTGGAGCTTTAAAAAAAAAAACAAAACCAAACAAAACAGGAACAAAAGAAGCTCAGTGTATTGTTCTGATGAAATTAAAACTGTCCTGAATGCCTGTGCACTTCGTTTAATGGATCGTGGGAGGTGTGGAATGCACCAGAGCCTGCTATTCAGCTCCACTGCAGAACTACACCAGGCAAAGACAGCTGAACACAGAAGAACACAGCGCTTGTTTCTGAAAAGCAATTATTCACAACAACCCACAAACACACCCACCTTTACACAGAGTTGAGGAGGTGATTTGACAGACGGAAATGTCTGTAATTCAGTCATAAACTGTGTGGGGTAGGTGACAAAGGTGCTTTGGTTTCTGGTGAAGGTGATGTGGTTTGTGGCAGTCACTGGTGGGTACATCACAGAACCCCAGCCTCGTTGGGGTTGCAGGACCTCTGTAGACCCCCCAGTCCAACCCCTGCTCACAGGGTCACAGAGCAGATCACACAGGTCGGTCCAGGCAGGTTTGAATGTCTCAGAGAAGGAGACTCCACACCCACTCTGGGCAGCCTGGGCCAGGCTCTGGCACCTCTCAGCACAGAAGTTTCTCCTCATATTCAGATGGAACATCAGGCCAGGGGGGGTGAGGAACCACAACTACGCAGCAGCACGGGCTTCTGGAGGTTGGTTTGCTGTGAGCATGAAATGTCTGTGGTTTTACAGCCGTGCTGCGATTGTCATTCATACTCATCTATTCCAGCGTGTAATGCCTTATCTTTATTTTGCTGTCACTATCTATGGTGGTATGGATAACTACAGATATCTGTGGACTGTTGGAAATCCTGGGTCGTGTGGCAGGTGTATCCTGTTTAAATGAGGCTGTCACTGGGCTGATGGGAGCATCACCAACAGCCCCTTCCCTCCATCCTTCTGAACACATTAAAAATGAGGCATGGGCATCTTCATTACTGACACACAGCCACTGTGGTGGGGAAGCTGAACGTTAAGCTGTTCTTGTACAGCAAAATCTGTGTGGCTGCGGCAAAGTTGGGCAGCACGGGAATCGGTCTGAACCCTGTGAAAACCGTTGGTGATGGGTTCCTGCTGTGGGCTGGGGTTCCCTCCTCACCCCTGCGGGCAGGTGGAGGTAGCACTGCTGGGGATGAGCCCACGGAGCTGGGGATGCCACAAGCCTTTGTTTCTCGTTCCAAACAGCAATGAGCTGCAAAAGTTAACTTGAAGAAAAAAAAAAATAAAATCTGTCTCCATCCCAGAAACATGTACACATCTGGACGAGTAGTTATGAAGATTAATGTAATGCGCAGGGTCAGAATTCCCACTGACATTTACTCAGTTTGTCCAAACAAGTTAGTGGAAACCTCCTGTGAGCATGAACTGCTCTCTGCACTGCCACGCAGGCGTTTAACATCTTGGATGCCAGTTTTCTTGCAGACACATCTGTACAACTTAGCCTTTAAGTACTGTAAAATATAATACTGGGAGCAAAAAATCATAGAGCCTGTGTGTAAGTTTTAAGACAACTTTATTTTTTGCTTATTTTTCTGTACTTATCCCAATCTTGTGACCATACTTGAACCTAAAATCAGTCCTAATACAGCCAGGTTTTCAAGGAAGATGGGAAATGCATGTCAGCCAGAGTTGAACAAAACATTTTTCTGTGTTAATGATCGATGCCTAAAATAATGCTGAGATGCAGCAGTAGCTGTGTAAGGTTTGCAGAAAGGATAGAGCCTCTTAAAGCATGGCATCGACTATGGTAACCTGGCATAAAGGGCTGGTGTCTGCTGCTGAATGACAACCGTTCTGTCCAAGAACTGGCCGTGTCTCAGGTCGGACACTTGCTGAGGTGCTCTTGGATCCTTTAGGATGATGAACGTTATATAAAAACAAGCAATTTTTGGGATCGTACGAGCAAGAAACACATGCATGGATCTTGGCGTGCAAGTTTGGACTCGGCTGCTGTA
The DNA here is from genome assembly GCA_013399365.1 of Pampusana beccarii. Lineage (NCBI taxonomy): Eukaryota > Metazoa > Chordata > Aves > Columbiformes > Columbidae > Pampusana > Pampusana beccarii. The sequence goes on from VWYH01005912.1 coordinate 40,242, forward strand.
AGGATATTATTTGAATTTGGAAATGGTATTATATTTGCTATACTATAAAATCAAGAAAAATGCTTTATTTAGCATCTACCTCCTACTCCTTCCAAGCTTTGGGAATATTGTTATTATTGCAACAGTATGAGCTGCATAATGCAGACTTTAAATCAGTGTAAATGTGCTATGGACTAATATGTTTATTTGTATACAGGAAGAAATCGTACTGTCAGAGAACATCTTCCTACTGGTGTAATTCCAGGCACATTGCTGTTTTCAATAATGTAATTGATGTTTTGATAATTGATGTTTTAAATTGACAAGGTCAATTCATTTGGCAGCCAGCTCAGCAATAAGATGGATTGACACAAAATAAGGCAAAAATACCATGGCTTGCTCCCAGGTGTGATACCAGCATTGAAATACAGTCAACTCCTTTGTCACAACATCTTTTAATTATCTTTTCTAACCAGTACCATGGAGCAGCATAAGACAGGGTCAAACCTGAATTTCATCACCTAATTGTCAAATTCTTAAATATCAGGTTTTGCCATCAGGAGTTAACAATACAATATGCTGCTGTTATTATTTCGGCCTTTTTTTTATTAGGATGCGTGCAGGTTCACAGTGTGAAGGCGAGAGGATCATTTCATGTATATTAATGTCTGTAAGAAATACAGGTCCCGGTTTGCCAGTTGTTCTGCCAGTGCTGGGCACTGGATCCCAGACAGGAGTGTTTGGGGAGCCTTTTCTCGGCCTTTTTCTGTGTCCAGTATTTCCCGCCCCGTGAGAACTGAAATCCTGCTGATGCACCTCCTGCCTCTGCAATATTAACGGGAAGATAAGGCGGAAACAACTCATTTGGATCCCCAAATGATGTAAACCAGGAGTGGATCTCACCGTTTCTAGGTGGCCCCTGATCAGAGGGAGACTCAAGGTGAGAATATCTGTACAGCTCTAAGCTGGCAAGCCACAATGATTAATAGCAGTAAATCCTGCAGACCATATAAGGATGCATTGAGTATAGTCCTGGGTGTGAACACTCTGCATTTAATTTACAGTGTTATAATATATCTCTGAAATTAAATTATTTATAGTTCTCTTTCCAATAAATCAACACACATTTATACATTTTTTTTTCACTTTTATGTTCGGGAGGGAAAGTGAATTTTCTGCTCTTGTAAGCGGAGATTATTTCCACCGCAGCATTTTGGCTAGGAAAAATACATTTGTTCTATTTTTGCATGTTAATTTGATTCAGTGCTGAAGTCATTGAAGCAAATGCAGCAGCCCCAGTTGCATTCAGTGTAGGATCATGTTCTGAATGATGATGAAAAAGTGTTACACTACACTAACTAAAAGAGAGCGTGCGGATATGTATCAAACACTGAGTTTACTCTTTTGATTTGTAAGCATATGAAGTAAGCTGCCAGGTTCTTCAACTAAGTACATAAATTACTTAACTCTTGGTTATGTGCTTCCTGTTTGCTGTTGTTGTTGGAAGCGATTTTATCAGACCTCGGTCCACACGGTGCTTCAGAAGGTTGTAGGAATGCCAAGCTATCTGAAGGCTGTTTGCAATCGCAGTCCCAGAAATTACTGGCTGCTGTCAGCTATTACAACAGTGTTGATATGTATTGTAGCAGTTCTGGAGGTGTTCTGAAACAGAAGCAAAATGCGTGGTTTTCGTGCATAGGCAGAAAGACATTTTGCTGTCAGCTCTGAACACGATCCCTCTATTATGATGAGACGCGATGTTTCCTTAAAAATGGAGATGGCTGGCAGTAGGACAGGGCACTTGGAAATTTGTCTTCACCAAGGATTTCATAGGCAACTGGCGGATGTCCAGTGGTGTTCAGTGCGGCCATGAAGTAGGCATGTGAAAATATCTTGGGTTTGTGCCAATTCACTATGTGGCAGTGGAATAAGATTCCCCAGAGAGGCTGTTCAACCTCCACCCTTCAGGCATTTTGAAGACCAGACTGGTTAGAGCCCTGGGCAAGTTGGTCTGATCTCATGCTTTGAGCAGGAGGTTGGACTAGAGGACCTCCCAAGGTCCCTTCTGACCTGAGCTGTCCTGTGAAGATCTCCTCAGTAGATTCTGCTTTCAAATGGAGGGATTGGTTGGAAGAGTAGTTGGAAGACTTTTGAGTCAACGTGAAGATACTTGTACCAAGATGAGAGGAGTTCAGCATGGCTACACATCAATGTCATGGGTGTTTTATGGCTCCACCACAGTAAATCCAAATCTGCCTTTCACTTAAACTAATGCAGTCCCAGCTTGTGGGTCTCAGCCCTGGTAGGGACAGTGTGTCCCCATGTCGCTGGAACTGTATGGTCCCAGTAGCAGAGGGGATAGCTTAAGTCTGTTAATTCCAGCCACTCTGCCTTGTAACCTGTGCTCTGTACATACCTGTGGTTCACAACATCTCCAGTGAGAGACAGAAATATTTAATCGTTGCCATTTTCCATTGCAAACCCTTGGAACTTGTATTAGTAGTAAATAGTTGAAAAGCAGAGACCAATAAATTTCTCTTGATAGTGCACTTCTAAGTAGTCACAGTGGCTGCGATGGTTTTTGTCACGTGACTGTATTTTGTTACTTGGGATGTGGATGATAAACTACAAAAGCGACTTAGGGCAGTTTCTGTGTGAATGAATGTGTCCAACTTGCTCCAAACTTGCTTTGTTGAAGTAGCTGACTATGGAACACACTTCTTGATTCCAGTTGTATCCTGGGTTTCAATCAGTTCCTAGTTGCTTAAGGAGTAGCAAATTTCTTGAATATCGTAATCAAAAGCATAGTTTTGCACTGCTTGTTTGGTGGTGTTGAGAATAGTGTGTAATGGCCCGGAATTCTCCTTGATAAATTCTATATTTAGTTTCTGATGGATCAGGCTGTAGGCAAAAGTGGTGGTGCACCCTTTGAGCCAACATCTGGACAGGTTTGGGTAGGCTTTGAATCAGTTTGTTCACCTAAAATCTTGTATTGTCTCTCCTGTCAAACCTTAAATGCTGTCTTAGCAATACCTTACTGCAAGGAACTCAAAAAGGAAGACTGATGCTTGGCTTTGGTAAGGAAGTTTTGTGTTCTGAGGCACCAAATTACACACATGGCTACATACAGGTGCCCCACGTTATCTGCAGGTGGTGCTGAAAGGGGAGAAGCAGAGCCACAATTAGTGCTAAAGGAACAGCTGGACCTCGTAAGATCTGCAAAAGAAGATTCCTCTTGACGCAAATATGTTCTTGGAGAGCCATATGTGCATAGCTGTGAGGATTTGGGAAGTGATGTGGTGCAACGATAGGGAGATGACTGGTAAATATTAATTGGGAGAGTGGTCCATGCCAAGAAATTCCTTGTGATCATGTTACCTTCTCTTCATGCAAAATATTTACTGAGTTAGAGCGAAATACCGCAGTTTAATTAACCGTAACCATGTGGTTATGTCAAGGTTTAATGAAAGGCGACAATAAACAGAACCAGGACAGGTTATTACCCAGTGACTTCAAGAGAAGCCGTAGCTGCCTGTCAGGCCTCCCTTTTGAAAACATCACTATTTTTTATTCTTAAATGTCAAAATTCTGAATTCAGTTGAAAATTGCTAGTATTTGAAAATGTGCTAAGCTCATCTAATTGAAACACATTCAACATCATCTATTGCTCATCTAGACTCTGCTATTGATCAGTATCAGCATTCTTAGCAACTGTTCTGAATTTCTAGTCCTTTTCAAACTTCAAAATTTAAAATATAAGCCTCATGTTAATGAAAAATGTGTATCATAGTCACGATAAGTTTTAGTTTTGAGATGTTTGGTGCACGTAGGAAAATATGTACCATTATTAAGTACCCCCAGATAAACCCAGAAGATTCCTTTGTAAACACAGAAGGCCCAAGCTTTGTCATTTTTAGTGTCCAAAATATAACAGCCTGTATGTGGTTGAAACCCAAGAAATACCAAATCTGTCTGTGGAGGGTAGTGGTCACCTGTGGGGTCTGGTGGCATAGACCCAGCGAGATGTGGTCTAGAGGCTGGGCAAGTTCTCCTTGGTAATCACCTTCAGGATGGCAGCTGAATCCCTAAGTCACGGTTTATCTCACAGCCTGTGACAGTGTAAGAATGCTTCCGGTTAAAGTTAATTGGAACACATTATTTTAAAGTTGAAGATAAAACTTGGCATTAGAAGAAATACTAGAAAAAGGAGGACCCTGGAGAAATGCCACTCATCTCCTCTCTTTTTAATGCTTTGTGTGCAGAGATTTGCAGGGAAAACCTTCTCCCATGCTGAAAGCACATGCGATGTGCATGTTGAGTAATTGCAAACTCACACATCAGCATTACTTAACCTCGAGGCAACGTGCGGTCAGTTCTCCTTTTTTGCTCTTATTTTCATTTAATGCTCTTAAGCATCTCTATAGAAGAAGATGCTCCTGTTGCCTGCCCGATCGTTCACTGGGATCGCCCCGGCTCGGCATGGCAATGAGCTTGGTGCGGCTGCCCATGTGCCCGTCAGAACCCGCTGGCCTGTGCCAATGCACACACCGAAACGTTTTCACACGGGGAACCCCTTTGCTTTAGTCATCTGGTTGTCAAATGGCACCTGGCTGCGATCCTGGACCTGGCACTAGATGAAATATGTGCACTTTAAACATTTCATACTTAAACGGATGGCGGTGAGCAGTTCCTCGGTGCGTTTTCTCAAGTTTTTGAAACAATAAATGTCAACCTAAGGGCAAAGCGAGACAGATTTCAGATTAAAGGGTTGGGGTTTGCTTAATGTTTATAAATCCCAAGTGCCAACCTCCTTGATGATTCTTAAAACAATGAACAAGGCAAGGCTATGGTGGCCGTGATGGGCGCTTTTGTCAAGACAACTTTTTCCTTTAGTAGCGTGATAGAAAGATTTCAAAACGGGATTTTTCTCATGGATTCATGACTTGGCATCCCATAGAGAATCTAGTATTCTTCCAAGCAAAGCTAAAGGGTTGTGTTAGAAGACTATTGACATCAGTCAGAAAACCCTTTAATCCCCAAGATTACTAAAATATTCCTTTGTTTATTTTTTACTGTTAATTACTTTTCCTGTCTTGGTTTAATCTGCAGTGCTGAAGTTTGTCAGCACTTATAGCCTTTAATTTAGGATAGATGTCTTGGGAGCATGAATAAATGCAATTTTCGTGTAGTGTCTCCGTGTCATGACTGCTGCCTGAGCCCCTTGACTTTTCTTTCGAAAGACTCGATTCTATGTACCTGTAAATAGAACAAAATGTAATTGGAGTCAGTTGTTTCATATTCCTTAATTTCTAGGATGAGGCCTCATTCTTGTAAACTTGATATTCTGTCACTTGCAATAAAAGCTGCTCATTTCTGCTGTGTCTTCCACTTTCCAAAGAAAAACGGTCTTGGGAGGAATGATCATCTGAGAACACTTGTCTCAATATTAACTTAGTAAAATTTTAAGACTAAATAAAATATAAATTTTGGAGTTTACAGGTGACTTGAGAAATTGTTTTGAGCAAGAAAATGAATCTTCTGTTGGGAAAATTACTTATCAGAAACAAAAATTGCCTATACAACAGCTAGCACAAAGAGCCCTGAATTTTCCTTCGTGTCTTCTTAGATAGTGTAACACAAATAATATATTTTAGGGAGGGGGATTTTGTACTGCTGTGTCCTCTTCCGAGCAGAAGTTTCTTGCTAACTCGCAATGTGGACTTTTCACCTTTGTGCCATAGACATTTTCTAAAATGACCACTACAAACTTCAGTTATGGAGATTTGAGCTCAGTGTCACCAAATAACGCCCGAGTCAGTCACCAGTTTTTCAGGATTTTATGTCCATGTCTTTTACTTGCATTTTTATCTGTTCACTGATAGTGAATCATTCCACTTTATTGATGTTGATGACAAGCACAAGATTTTATTTTTTTTGTCTGTTTGCAGGCAGTTTTAGACAGTAACCAGGTTGGTACAGCAGCCAAGCAGCACAGCAGCAGCTCGCAGAACCACAGCGTTGATTGTGTATGTAGGCTGTAAGAGTTAAATTATTTTTTTCAAAAGCTCAAATGATATAAAAGTCATAATCAGTATTAATGTAAGGCTTTGAAAGTGCAACAGTGGCTCAGTGACGGCCTTTTGCTTTCTCCAGTAGCTCCAGTTAATGTTGTCTATAGATGTAATTGGATTTGCATGATCATCATCCAAGCACGAGCAGGTCCAAGCCCGGCTGCTGGTTCCTGTACACGGTGGAGCAGCCGTCCAGAGCCAGCACTGCTGGCAGCTGCTGTTTGCAGCTAGAAAAACTGTGGAGAAGGGATTCTTCAAGTAATTACTTAGATGAACCCATTTGTTCAGTTGGACCTGTTCTTCGATAACTCTCATTTAAAACTGATGTTCTATTCCCTCCCAGTAAGCCAGACCTTCTGGTAGAACATTTGTCTAGCTGGCTCAAAGGGAGTAAAAGGGAACAGAGAATATAATCACATTTTATGGAATGAGAAGAGTTCAAGATAATCTCTTTTACTGAGAGACAGTATTTTCTTCCCACACCACTATATATTTTTTTTTTCTTCTTCTTCTTTGCCTGTTGTAGTGCCTGCTATCAGGATGCTTTAATAGTACTAAAGAGAAGAAAGCAGGAGGTACGAGAGGATAATCTGAATTAAAGGCAAGAGGACACAGCAGGGATCCGGATTGTAAAACAGGCTCTGTGCTGAGCGCATTAGAAGGGACACATCCGGTGCAACGTTTGAGAGTAACAAAACTGCCCTTCCATCTATGTTTGCCTGTTTTTCTGTTATTTTTCCCCAGTAGTGCATGCAGTATGGTCTCACTCCAAGGTTAAAGATTACAATAACGTTTGGTGTAAGTAGCAGAGCACGCTCATGGCTGAGAAGTGGGACGTAATTTTACTGTACAGAACAAAGAGATGTCACATTTTCTAACACAGCTTGTCTACTGTCATCTGTTCTGGAGATGAAGTCTTTAAGGTTTTACTCTGGGCCAAGAAGCTAAAGGATCTGGGTTAGTGAGGACTGTGAGAGCAAAACGTGCTTGTGCCTCTGTAGGATTGTGGATCATCAGGTTAAAAACACATATAGATATAATTTTGATCCGATTCTCCTATAGAAAGACCCAGATAATTTATTCCCAGGATTGTGGTTGCTACAGGCTTTGCTGACCAGCAGTTCATTACATCAACACCACAGCTCATGTGGCTCTTCAGTTGTGCAGCGTACTTGTGCTGGTGCTTTTGATGATCTCGGGTGAGAGAAGGTATCTGTCAGGAAAATACTAGTAAATATTACACAACTGTCCTTGTTCTGTTATTTTTTTTGTGATTCCCTCCCCACCTTAACACCCCTCTAGTTCACATCAGTTGATGCCAACAGAGAGACGATAACTTCTGGAAACCCCGTAAGATGCTTGTGCCAGATGATGCGTTTTCTTAATGCACTTATAGTCCATAACTAGATTTAAAAATTTTTTTTAAGCCCATTTGAGACCCATGCAGTGAGGACGTTTTGCATTTGGGCAGTCCAAAGTTACGAACTGTTTTAGAAGACGTCAACAAAAGCTGTTGCAGAGTTACGCTTTCACTCCGCAGGGCTTTGTGGAGATGTATTCTTGGGCCTGGTTCATGTGGACTCATTTCTCTGGCTTTCACTTTGAATTCGGGAATCAAAGGCATTTTGAAATTCTAGGTCAAACTCATTAAAAAACACAGGATCTCACCTGGTTTCAGCTTTCTAAATCGCGAAAAACAGTAAATCTCCTGCTCTGGTTTTGATACAAATCTATAAGTCGTGGGCTGGGTGTATTTGAAGCTTGGCCCAGAACCTCTCTGTCCAGAGCCAGTGTTGGTCCAAAAGTTCGTGGCTTTTTTTCTAAACACACTCACATGTACATGGGGTGTCAGCGACACAAGGAATATGTCACATTTCTGGGGAGATTGCAAAGGTAGCCCCCAGCTTTCAGATTTGGGGTTTTCTTAAAACAAAGCTACATGTCTGTGACTGACCCCACCTGCCTAATCAAAGAAAGACATATGATTTTAGGGCAAAAAACCCAAACCAAACAAAAAAGCCCCAACCCCCCCTGTTTCTCTGGTGTCCGAGGGTGGGATGGGGACCCCGCCTCCCAGGACCCGGCTGCCCCCGGGCTTTCCCGGAATCCCCGCCTGCCTGCGGTTTCTGAAGCAGTCCTGCAAAAATGTATTTTTTTATTGAATGTTATTCTAACCATAAAACTTTTAAGCTGTTCAAATACTTTCCTTTGTACTGTAGACATCTGAGACTATTAGACATTAACAAGTAAATGTACTTTTTTTTTTTTTGACTGCTTCAATCTGCTACGTAGTTTTCTTTGGACTGATCTCCCCTAGTCTTGTACCAGAGGAAACACAACTGATCTGACATTGTATCCCCTCAGTATCTCTCTCCTCAGATGGTAGATGGAGGTGTATTTTACTTTGAATTAGAAAAAGGACTTTATTTTTACGTCAACTGATTTACTCACCTAAGATCCAGAGATGTTTAAAGCCAAGAAGTACCATGCTGATGCTCTTTGATTCGTGTATTAAGCCTATAAATCTTTGTGGGAATAGAACATCTACTTTAGAAAGATTTCAGGAGATGAAATTCACCATTTTCCAGAAATATTTTAATAATTAATACAATGCATTATTTGTCTTTGTGTCACTAGAGTTGAATTTATCTGTACTTTTACATTATTATTTGCATAGTGGCCTTATCTGAAATCGGCCCTCTGTTGAACTGTATCCTACAATTGCAAACAGCGAGAGAGTTGTCCTACCTTATATCTATTTATCTGCGTATGTATACACAATTTTTCTGTCTATAGTAGTGCAGTAGTGTTGTCTCATTATCAAAGGCAACCTGTATGTAGCATAACCAAGGGCACATCATGTGGATTCTTTGTGCACACGAGCTGATTTCTTCAGACTTTAATGGAAGAGGGTTCTAGTCTCCACTTTACAGAGACGTCAAAATCCTTTGTGTCTACCCAAATAAAAAGAGAATATGTATGCATTTAACAGGTGAGAACTTAATTCATGTTATACAAATGAAATACAGCAATTGACCAAATCAAAATAGATATTTATGTTACACTGGTTGCACTGAACTCCTTTGAAAAAACATAATCAACCATCCACACTGGTCTCATCAGTGGGTTATTGTGTCCTATTCCAACAGAGATTAACAAGTCCTTTTGGCAAGAAGTGAAGCTGGAACTGGGGATGGTGTTTTCTGTTCCCTGTTCCATCTTTGAATATATCTTTGCAGTGCAGTGAAATTGGTGACAAAGTGGTGCTCTTGAGGTATCCCTCTAAATCAGGCATTTTTAGAATACCGGCAGTGAAAGCACACGTGAATGTAAATAAGATTGTAAGTGGAAATTCTGGAAATTGCTGCTGGCTGAAATTATTTAAACAGGAGACCTGAAATTGTATGTGGGAGCTTGGTTTTGCCCCCAGAATCCTGGAAGGTCATGAAGGTGGGAGACCCGGCAGATGCTGTACCTGGTGTTGAATGGTAGCTGTTGCTCTTTTCTCAAAAATAGTCCAGGTTTATGCATGAAAAAACATTTTTTTTTTTCTGAGGGAACTTGATGTAGAGCTCTATAATTACACCTCAGAGCTCTTTGCAGTGTTAGATTTTCATTCCTAAATTGCTATGCAACAAAGGTTTTTATATGTTGTGTAGGAAATTCAATATGTTTGTTGTTTATTACCTGATTTGCATGTGCAAACTTACTAATAACACCCGATAATTTGCGTATGACATTTTTACCACCTCTCCAGTGGGAAGTGTTTGAATTTTAACCAGCTATGTACTTACTCAACCTCTACCATAACAGGTAGAAATGGTTACTTCCCCTTCACACATGGGTGGTGTTTCCTACAGATGGATTCCAGCAAGATGTTTAATTTCAAGCCCAGATGTTAGCACTTGATATCCTGTTACCACATAACCCTGATGCAGATCTTGACACTTAACTCTTGCAATTATTTTTCATATTAATATTTACTAGGCAGAGTCAATTTCCAAACAACAGAGCAATTTGCACTGTTGGTGGTACGAATTATATATTAGCTAAATAAAAATGTTTACCTGCCACTAATAATTATATAAACAGAACTCACACTTGAGCACGGGTCAGATACTTCTGGTTAACACAGAAATGTTTTCCATCCTCGCCGGTTCAAGACGGCAACTCCTGGGTGCGGATGGTGGGACCTGGTCTCACTCCGCCACTCCCGAGCAGGGTAATTAGCACAGAAGTGTGTCTGGATGAGCTGTAATTGTGTAAACCTGGGTGCCAGAGTCACCAGCAGTAATCCTCTGTGCACAGGCTCCCCCTTATGGAAATGAAAAATACTAAACAATGCCTTTGTTGTTTTTTTCCTCTCAGGTCAAACTGGACCGAGAGCTGATTATTGTGAAGCATCTTCTCAAGCCTGCAGTAGCATTTTGAGACTCCGTGTTTGGCACACAGATGCTTTAAGGAATTGGCTTATGCTCCTCACACACAAACTCAAAATGGTTTGAGCTGCTTTGGAGGCTGGAAGTGCTGGTGGCCTCCTGGAAATGGGGAAGGGGAGGGAGGCTCCTTGGGCAGCAACACGGACTGGGCTATCGCAGTAAGAATTGTAGCTCTAGCCTGCTCTGCCTTGCGAGGAGCAAAAACGAGTCATGGAGAGCACGCAGTTTAGTTTTGGAACATTTTTTGTACCTGTTTCTGAGGATACTCTATGATGTATATTTGGAGTTGCATTCTGATGGTGGAATTTCACCCTTAGCTACTAACAGCTAGAAGCTTCAAGTTGTTTGAGTGAGAGATGCTGCCTGTGGGCTCAGATGTTACATGGCGCCGTCAGTAATCTCGCATTTTTCTGTGGTCACTTCACTGCTTAACAGGTCCTGCTGGACCACTCTGTTCTTACACTCTCCGTTAGCAGCTGAACCCCAGCCGCAGCCTACACGGACTTCGCACTGACTCCATGGGAGTGTTCTTGTGATTTCCAGGCCTTTCCTGGTATTGAAGAGCTGCACTCGGAATTAATGCCAACTGGTGTCATCCCACCGATGCTTGGTGCTTCAGCAATGTGCCCTGATGGCTCGTGTCCATTGTTCTGGTGCAAGAACCCCAAAAAAACATTCTTGCTCTTGCAAAACCGGTTTTCACTTGGGGTTTGTTCAAATAATACCTGAATGATCCACTTGTCCCGTTAACATTAGCGAAAATCACATACACTCAGCACCTTGCAGGATTTGACACTGGACCTAAGAATTTGGCTTCAGTCACTCATCTTGTAGGAGTGGGGAGACTGCTCAAATTAATTTGAAATATTATTAAAGATATATTATTAATAATATCCAGTAGTAGTACTAGTGTTAAAGATCATGAAGGGGGAAACCGTACTGGAGAAGTGGACAGGAAGGATGTTTGTTGGTGGCAGTCGGCGGCAGGGTGAAGATAACTCGTTGCATTCCTTATTACCCATTTTGTGGGCTTTGTGGACAGGTTAAATGTCACTGAGGTGTGTGGCCAGAAATTCCAGGGCACATGTGTGACCAGAAGGGGGGGACTGGTGACTGCCCTGCTCTGGTCCCTCTCCTGGCGATCCAGACAGCTGGGATGCACCGCAGGGACATGGAGGATGCTCAGGAGTTTGGATTGATGCGGAAAGATGGACCGGTTGTTTTAAAGAGAGTGCGTAAAGTACATCAGCACAACATGAAAATTGAGAACATCATGATAAACGCTGCTGGCATGGGAAGGACGTTGCTGAGACCGTGACACTTGAGAGCAGCACTTCAGAGTGACCTGAAATGTTTTATGTAATGCAGTTATGTAGAATAGTTCAACCTGAAAATTCGGTTAAAAGTCCATTTTGTGCCTTTCCATGGCTACAGGGGCACGTGCAGTGGAAGCAGATTGTTTTTTATTAAAACAATGAAAAATTCACAGTGACCCTGGCTGGGTGTATTGTGTTATAGCTTTCTCACCCATCGCCTGAGCTCTCTTTTGCTTGCCAAGTATCAAAAGAAACACTAATACCAACCATAAAAAGTACTCACCAGAGTACCTGATTCCCATTTCTCGATAGTCATGGCGATTTTGTTCATGAATGAGCACCAGCTCTCTGATGCTACTGCTGCATCTTCCACTTCCATTTTTTCCTCCTGGAAAAAAATAATATTACCAGTGTACTTATCTTCACTTTGGGAAGGAATCAACCTGTGTACAGCATCAAAAATGCCTTGGACAAAGGAGTGAAAACTGCATCATGTTACTGTTGAAGAAGCAAGAACTGTGACAGTCCACGGTGCTCACCTGAGCCCAGGTTTAAACCTTCTTGGCTTGCACTAGGAACCATTACAATTTTAAAAGTGCATTTGTGGTGACTTCAGAGCGGCCAAGGCCACCAGCAGGTGCTGGGTTTGGCTGCCTGGAGGCGATCATGCATTTAGGGAACACCTGGTTATCCCAAGGTCCAGGCAGCCGTTAGTGCTGCCGTGTCTGTAGTTAAAGGGAGCTGAAAGAGGGCAAAGCATTTGTACGTGACTTAAACTGTCTGATTGTCAATTACTTTTTAAAAATTAAATGGTTTCGTGACACTAAAACATTGCTGAAGATTTGCCACCTGTTTTCTGTGCTGCAGAGATGGGAGAACCGTTGACATTCAGAGCACGTTGCCTGCACAGTTTTCAATTTTTATTAAGTTAGTTGCATGAGTAGAAATACATGTATAAATCATCTTTCAGTTCTGAGATTTTTTTATTTTTGTCAGTGAGATATGCTTTTTATGTTTTGTTTGCTGGCATTTTGAAATGTATTTTTTTAGTTCAGGTCAATTTCAGTACAACTTATTTTGTAGACCTTATTCTCATTAGTACACAGAAAAGTCTCAACCTTTTGCAGTTGCACCAGGTAATGCATTGAAATGTGGTTTCTTTTGGAGAGGGAGACAGTGTAACACAGCTAGAGCCAAAATATGTCTGATACATGTCTGGAATTTGGTTCAGGTTTGGGTGGATAATTACTCTTCTCTAATTGTGCAGTAGTTTAAGTGGCATTTGGTGTTACGGTCCAGTGTGTGATGGCAGGAGAGAGGCTCCTACATCACTGGAATTATTCCCTGCTTCGAGCAGAGGCTGAAAATCCCCTTCATGCTGTAAATCTGGCCAGGGGACAGGTATCACGACAGGCAGAGGGGTTGCAGGTGTCGGACCTCTGCACCTGGCGGGATTTTTGGGGCAGGACCCGCGATGCCGAGGTGCCCAGTGTGCCCAGCGTGCCCAGTGCTCGACTCCAGCAGCGTTCCAGTCAGGCTCATTACGCCTGACATCCTTCCCTCAGTGCTAATTATTTTTCCATTTCAACAACGGCTGTTTATGACAGCTGCTGCCTTATGTTTGGTTTGATCCCGGTCCAGATTTTGCAAGTGATTAAAATGCTGCTAATAAAGATATTTTAACTAGGATTTACATGTTGACTTGCCTTTTCCAGCTACAAAAGATCTTCCTACCGCTGCTTTTCCTCATCTGCCTCAGCGTGGCTGGTTTGCCATTTTGGGGACAACCTGCTCGTCCCCCATCCCCAGCAGCAAAGCTCCAGCGACCTTTGCCATCTGGGGGGGTGTGGGGAATGGCTGGATCCTGGAAGAAATCCCGGTGCCCTTGTGTGTGCACGACAGGGAGATTATTTTACACACATTCCCTTGTATGTTCCTCTAGTTTACCACGTACTTGACTGATTTCTATGGGAATATTATAATTGCATTCATATGGTCTAATAGCAGTGGCAGCTAGAGGAATTTCTAGATGAAGCCTGCACCGTTGCTGAGGGTTTTGTTGCAGCCTGTATCGCCTTGGACACCGGAGTTATGGAGCAAAGAGAGTTTCCTGCCTTTTTTTTTTTTTTTTTNTTTTTTTAAAAAAAAAACAACTGTGGCTTAGAATCCAGCTGGTTTGCAAAATTACTGATGGAGCCTGGATGATCTCCATCCTGTGCTCACTGTAAAGCTGAATGCCTGTGCAGGGCAGTACTGGGGTACCTGGAGCATCATCCCGTGGCACGTGTTGGGGTGCTGGGGCGGGTCTGACAGTGCCCAGGGCTGTTGGCAGGAGGGACGGAGCGGAGCAGCAGAGGGTGCTCGCACCGCGCCAGCTGGGGGCTCGGGGAGCGGGTGTTGTGATCCTCCGCATCGCATTGCATCGCATCGCATCCCATCGCACTGAGCCGCCTTCCCTTCCCCACCGCTTGCTCCTCCACCTCTCCCTCTGCAAATGTAAACTCTCTTTTCTAGACTAGGGAAAGAATAAAAAAAGAAATAAAGGGGAGTTTGGGCTGGTGCTGGCACGCAGAGATGGGATCGTGGGTTGGCGTCTGGCCGCACCGCTGGAGCAGAGCGGTGACCTCGGGGGAGTGCGGGAGGTGCACAGGGTGACTCGGACATTTTTAATTGCTGATATGGAATAAAGCAAAGCTCATCGTGGGTTTTGTTCAGCTCTTAATTCGTGTTGGTAACTGCAGGTTCATTCCATTGACTTGGTTTAAATGATCCTGAATATATAGCCACTGCTATGGAAATAAAAAGTGTACTTAGGTTTGCTAAAGGCAAGGTAGAATTAATGAAAATGTAAGGAGGGGTAAAATCATTTACAAATAAAGCTTCAAAATACTGTTTAATGAACACATTGTTGATGTAACATTTATTGAAAATTCCCACTGAAGGCTGCATGGTTTGACAGACAAAGCATAGGATTAGTACTGGGTTTCCATGGCAGATTGTCCATTCTTTTAATATCACCTCACCTCTCCTCCCTCTCGTTCTGTCTGTCTGCTGCACCCATTGGGATTGTAAACCCTGTAATTCCACCCTGCACATACCCGCAGCCTGGCTTGATGGAGACCTGACTTGAATTATGTCTTGCACTGCTTATACAGTACTAATTACATTAATAATAATTGACTTCACTGGGCTTTGGATCAAGCTCTGAAGGAATACGTTTGCATCTCATTATTTCCCCTGATGGAGTTCTGCCTGTGCTCTCTGAGCAGATGATGGGGGCTGGTTCAGGGGCCGGTGGGGGACCCCTCCGTGGTGGCTGTGGTGACGAGTGATGCCCACAGCAGGGCTGGGGCAAGCAGAGCCCGGGTTCCAGTGGGTCTGTGACGGATGTCCCCATCTGGAGGGTTACGCTGCCAGCGGGAGCTCTTGTGGCTGATGTGAAATACGTGAGGGATCTGCCCACTGAGGAGCCTCGGCAGGTTAATCAGGTTATTTTCTCCTTTCTCACAAGCCCTTGAATTCTTTGAATCAAAGCTAAAAACACAGCCAAGCTCAAATAGATGTTTTAGGTTTGCTACAGCAGGATTTGGGAGGTTGATGTCGGCCTGGGTGGTTCAAGAAGTTAGTTAATCCAAATATCCTCTCCTTCTTTAAACAACAGTGACTCTACTGACCCAGGTAAGCAATTAGTTGATTCAAGGAGTATTTTATAGACGTGGAATTGTTGGGTCAGGTACTTAAGCCTGCATTTCTTCTGTCTCACCAAAATACCTCCATTTCTGTATTGTCTTGCGGTATTGGTGTGAGATCCCTCAATTACCAGTGGAGATAAAATACGTATCTCAGGAGAGCCTTTTAGTCTCAGGGGACACAGACTCTTTGGGAATCAAGTATATACACCGTAGATAGTCTTGCAGTCAGTAGAAAAAAGGCTGGAGGTCTTTTGTGTTTGGTTTGTAGTGTGCATACAAACACTGCTCTTTGATATCCACATTGGTCCAGGGGGAAAACATGCTGGAAAATAACCTTTGATTTCAACATTATGAAGGAAAATATGTGTGTCTGTAGTTCCCAGGACAGAGCGAAAGCATGGAAGTCGGGCGATACTAGAAGCAAGAGATAAGCAGAAATAAGGGAGAAAGAAACGTGAAGACAGAAATATTCAACTATTTGCACTTTTTCTTTCCCTCAGTTGTGTCAAAGACCTACCTCAAAATCAAATCAATTGTGTAAGAGATGTTTAGCCCATAGCAGAAGGGAATGATGAGTGACAGTGTTCGTGGGAAGGCCCTGGGCAGCATTAGGATACCCAGGTACGAATGTGCAGAAAAGACAGATACGTAGGTAACAGCAGTAAGAACCAGCCATTAGCAAGATGGAATGTGGGAGCTTAAGTGCACCAAAGGAGAGATTATTTTTTTCATGACTAAGAGAGCATTATTTCCTTTTAGCATTAAAGATCTGAATTTTTACAAAGTTCCATTTTTCATTGAAATGAGGACACAGCATCAGTTCAGGTCTGTTCTGGAAACGTGGATCAAACCCTCTGTGAAAGACCCTCTGGCTTCCCTGGGTGCTTGCAGAAGGAACAGTGCAACCATTGCTTCAGGGAAGTGGGAAATTGGTGCAACTGCGATGCCTATTGTATGTTTAATATAATTAGATACTTAGCTCTATTAAGCCTTTGAACATGTTTGTAGTGATTACTAACTAAAGTCAGGGTGGCTAAGCCTGTGGATGGTGTCCCAGCACTGGTTATGATGGAGCTGAGATGTTACATGCACAGATCTCTCTCGGGTTAGTTAAAAAACGTTGCTTGGTCTGGCCATCACCTCTTAGATCTTGATTTTCAAGTTAGCATTATTCTAACAAAATATGTTGACGTTCTGCCTGATCCGTATCCATCAGAGGATGTATTAAGTCCGTATTTCGTTAGCTGACATTATGTTGACCTTATCCTGTGACGGTTGCTGGCTAATACTGTTTTCGCCCTCCTGCCTCTAGTACATTCTAAAGATCTCAATGTACTTTCAAATACAGTGAATTTAATCTCACTGCCGTTTTGTGTGCTAAAATTGTATTAACATCCTGGTTACACACATCGAAGAACTGTAAATTAGGGAGTGTTCCCATAACCCACGGTATTTGTTGCAAAGCACGTTATGAAATGCAGATTATAATATCACTGTGGCAAAATATTCTAGCGTGGTGCGAGATTCCTGCTGGAGCGCAGGTAATAGTGTGGATTAGTGACTTTACCGGGGTTTAGATGGCAGCAGTGGTGACTAACACCAGGGCAAATAAACTGTCACATGTGAAAAACTGTGATACAACAATACTTCTGTCTTCCAATTTTGAGTGCTGCTTCTTGCTTTTTTGTCTTGTTCGTGTAGACCAGAATCTTCTCGGTCAGTGTCTCTCTCTTGTTCCACGTTTCTTTAGGACTCTTATATGGAAACTTCTTGTGTTTGTGCTAGGGAAGGAATTTGTTCCCTTTCCCATTTAAAATTTTCAAGATTTTCAGTAAGGACACTCTCTGAAATGTAAATCTACTGAAACCTAGAGCTGAAAGTTGTTCGTTAAGCCAACACTGCTCAGATGAGTTAAGATACTTCATTGGCAATTATAAACTCATGCAATGTAATTACCAATAATATTAGGCAAAAATAATGTCAACAGGCTTTTACGCTTGAAATGGTTGAAAGATAACAAAGTGATTTAACCACATAAAGGTTTGTAAAGGTACAAGTTATAGCTTCAACAGTCTGGGGTTTCCTTTTTTTTTTTTTTTTCCAATTAAAAAGAAAAATAAATCCCAGCCAGCTGTATTTAATGTACCAGCTACTACCTTGGACTCCTTGGGGGTTATACTGCTACATCTTGCGTGGAAGAGCCCAAACTCTCCAGTTGGCATCATTATAAGCTGGATCTTCGGCAGACTGTTCCCAGGGTGAGACCTGTAACACACATTATCTGTTTAGCTCTAAATAATAATTTGTCGATACTAATTGAGTGTCAGCTTCCAGACTGCAATCCTGGTGCGAAGTACGACAAGGTGTGGAAGGTATTACCTGCTGGTGACCACCCCACACATGTGGTCCTGCTCCTGCTGGTGGATATATTTGCAGTTTGCTCCTCATCCCAAACTGCTTGTGGGCCAGGAGGATGATAATTGTACCATGGCTTCTGCTTCGACTGTAGTTCATGACCTCTTGTTTTCAAATGTCACGAAGTACAGCAAAGTGACAGCAAAACACGACATGTATGCTGCGAGCCAGTCTCCTCCTGAGCTCGCATTGCAAGCGCTTTCAGTCTGTAATCTGTGCTGTGTGTCTAGGGTTTGATGAGAAAATGTAATTCTATAGCCTCTGTGTGCTGATAGGAATTCTCCTGCCTGTGTGGTATGATGTGAGACCACAGCCAGGATTTCATGATGACCTCCAACAGCAAGCTGGTGAGTCATTTCCTACCGTCCTTTGGAATTATACTCTGTGCATCCTTACATACGGTCACTAAGATATAAGGATATGGTTCAGTGGTAAGCACAGACAGACTTTAATGCCCTCTCCAAGTAGTTCTTGAGGGTAATATTTTAACAACGTATTTTATCTGCCTTTTATGAATCAAGCTTTGTGGCTGCGTTCACCTCATCCGTGGGCATTTGTCAGTTGTTTGCACTGCCTTGCTGCAGGAGTGCCCCAGAGGGCTTCTCCGTAGACTCCATCTGTTCCATCCTCGGGGTGAATACAGGAGCATCCTGCCCATCAAGTGACCTCTGGCCACCTCTGCATGTGCTGAGCAGGACCTGCTCCTGGGGGGACTCCAGGCAAGGATATGGTGCCTGGCCCAGGAGGGGCCTCATGCAGGGCTGGATTTTTAAACCTTCCCAGCAGATCTAGCATCTGCTGTAATATCTCTTGCATGCTTTTGAGAGCTGAGAAAATTATACCTGTCTTCATCTGGAGGAGGTACAGACAGTCATGATGTGGTCATCATGAGAAGACAGCTGCAGAGATGGTATGGGAACAGAAACAGAGCTGTGTGACAGGGAAGGGGGCTGAGGATGAACATGCCTTATTTTAGGATAGAAACATTTGATCTAGCATAGACGAGGAGGCTACCTCCAGCCAGTCTGTTGGGATGCAGAAGCATGTCCTTTTTGTGCATCTCGTTGCCTGTTTTGGTGGAAAGCACTGGGGTCTTCAGCCCCGAGAGCACCCTTGATAAGAGCACTCACCAGGTGGAGCAGCAGGCTGCCTAGCAGTGGGACACTTCCTTTGGAGGGCTGAACATCAAGCTCTTATTGGCCCCAGTCCACCAGCTGTCCTCCAGCCAGCTGTGGAGCCCCAGCTAGCAAAGACGAAACATAGACATTTGCCAGGTGAGCAGATATCTTCCACCTGGCAGCAAGCCCCAAAATGCCTACCTGTGCTTGCTGCTCATCCTGATACAGGGCCAGAAGTTGTAGATGACCCTTGGCTCCTCCAAGGAAGTGTCCTGCTGGCACTGGCAGGGTTGAGAGAGAGCACCAGTGAGTCCAGTTTGGGGTTGGTGAGCTTCAGATTCTGTGGGGACAGGCCGGGGGTCCTGCAAACCATGGACCATGGTTTGGGACAGCTGTGTCGTGAGGCCAGTGGGGTCGGAGTTTGGGTGGAGTTGGGTGGTTCTGGTGCGTTGCCACCACGCTTGGGCTGTGCAGGAGGAGCAGATGGGGCCGCTCTGTGGGGGCTCCCGTGCCGCAACAGCCCTGGTCGCTTGAGCAGACCCCCTAGGCAAAGCATGTGTGATTATTCAGCGTGATTTACCCCCACCAGCAATCTGTGTAATAGTTCATTGGTCATCGTGGAAACGTGTGACTTTAGGGTACAGAACAATGCAAAATTTGTTCTTACACTGTAAGTCGATTTCCATGTACAAAACCTTTGCTGCTCGTGCGACAATATATAAGCCTGTAGCTAGTGGAAATCATATGCTGTTACGAGACTATGATAGATTTATGCCAGCTGAACAATGGAAGTCTGTTGTTTCGATGATATGATATATGCTGAATGTTTTCAGACTATATATTTAAATAGAAAATGTTTCAAAGCTCTGATATATGCAATAGAAGACTCATTATGCTGTATAGATTTGTACTCTCAATAGTCTGATATGATTGCACCTCTACATCATCTACTGCTGTCTGTCAGTGCCTACGAGAGCGCGCAGAGCTGGGAACTAATAGAGCACGCGAAGGATCCCGGCCAGGAGGGGAGTGCGGGATCGTGTGCTGATTGACTGGAATGCAGCGGGAGGCTGCGTGTGCTAACACCAGGGGACAAATTGTAAAAGGCCTTTAACTCAGCCCGTGAGTCTGGACTCGATTTTTACACCCCAGCTTTTGTGTATAGAGGTGTTCGTTCCTATTCGGGCTTGCAACATTTCAAAGTTTTATTTTATATAATTTTCATAGTACCTCCAACCTTTGTGTCCTACAAAACATTCTAATGCTTTACCCTGAACAACAAACTTGCTTAATGAAAAGCCTAAATCCTTGCTCCTTGTTCCCGCTCAAACTGCTGTCCCTCTGAGGTAGATCAGGAGGTGAGGACCTTGCCAAAAAGCAGGATCTCACTTTTAAGTTGTTACTGAAAGATGAAGGAGCTCAGTCCCTGTGTGACTGGGGTGGGTTGCGGGAGCCGAAAACTCTGCAATGAGGGGTGAAGTATCAAGGGTCTGGCGTCTGATCCCATTTCAACCTTTTGGTGAAAACATGGAGCTGAGGCTGCTAACAACCATGGGAGTTTGGGGAGCAAACAATATTTTCTGTCGTATCCAAAATAACTGTAACAGAGTATGTGAAAATACGGATTTTCGCATGCCGGTGCACACGTGAGGAGGTTGTGTGTGTACCTGCCCTGTGTGCGCATGACCAGGCTCCTGCCTGGGGCTGGGACATTGAGCACGGTAAAATGTGAAAGCGAAAGAAAGGAAAAGCTGCATGAGAACTTGGGGGTCATCTTCGTGATGGGGGTGATTTTGATGTGGGCAGTAAGTTCTGCAATTGTAGATCCCCTTTTTAATATTCTTACATATCAAAAGATTTCAAAATGATGACAAGGTATTGTATTTTTTTAAAATTACTTCCAAATGCATTACAGTTTTTTCTAGCCACACTTCAGCTCAGGAAATCTCCATGGTTTAAAATTAGTTTTTAAATATTATTTTTTTTGTGTGTATGTCATTTACTTTACAGCTTGCTGTCTGGATTTGAAAACTTTCAAGCTATGTAGTTTAGCTGCAATTAGTGTTCTAAGTGTGTAGTAGAGCAGCTTAAATAATTTCTTTCCACTATGTATTTTCTCCCCTTAATACTTCATCATATGAGTTTATTCATCTTGTTGCTTATACTGCTTATATGTTTGATAAATGGAAGAAGAAAACCCCACGGCTCATATTTGATTAATAATTACATGTACACATAAGGCAATTGTCTAAGTTGGTGATAGTATCAAGTGTCACATTTCAGCCATTCTGTGTTTCTGTAAAATAAGTGTATCAGCTATTAACTACCTCAGGAGCTGCTCCTGAGATTTAGCAAACCGATGGGCATAAAGCATGTTGGGGTCCTTGGAGAGAAGCTGCTTAGTTTTTTGTGGGGGTTTTTTTGTGTGTGTGGTGTTTTGTTTTGTTTTTTTGGTGTGTGTGTGGTTTCGTTTGTTTGTTTGTTTTTAATAGAAAAGTTCTAGAGATACTTGTCAGTTTCCCACATCAAAGAATAGTTCTATGGCAGCTCAGTGCAGAACGAATTTCCTTCTACTGATCGTTCTTAATGAGAGTCTCGATCAGGACTCTGGGTTGCTCACCGGCTGATCTATGGCCATTATGTCATGCTCCAGCTGGGACATATTTTGCAGAGGATTGTACATGTCACTTCCTTTACTTTTCCAGGGTTCCTGTAATTATGCACGAGGCCAGTAATGAGCACGTTTAAGCAGCAGTGAGCTCAGCTGACGGCAGCAGGGCTGCGGTCTAGCCTGCCCACCCGCACGGGATGGGTCTTGCAGCTTCATCGGTCTCCTTTTCTTGGCAGGTAATGCCAGCTGAAAAGTTGGCCTGTCATAACTCCATTTTAGTGATGCAAGCAGTTTTCTTGTTGACAAATAGGTAGCCAGGGTCTGCCACCATTGCTACAAGTCTGATGAGGAGCAGTTGAGGGTACTGGGGGGTTCAGCCTGGAGAACAGGAGCTGAGGGGAGACCTTCTGATCTCTGAACTGCCTGAAAGGAGCTTGGAGCCAGGGGGGTCGGGCTCTGCTCCCCAGGAACCAGTGCCAGGATCAGAGGAAACGGTCTCAAGTTGCGCCAGGGGAGGTTGAGGTCGGAAATTTGGGGAACAATTTCTTCCCCAAAGGGCTGTGGGGCATTGGAACAGGCTGCCCAAGGCAGTGGTGGAGTCACCATCCCTGGAGGGGTTCAAAAGGCATTTAGACGAGGTTCATAGGGACATGGATTAGGACTAGAGTTGGGTTATGGTTGGACTCGATGATCCTGATGGTCTCTTCCAACTGAAATTATGATTCTATGATTCCATATCTGGGGAACTGCAATATATCATGGGAGTATGTGGTCAAGAGACTATTGAGCATTACTCGTGTACTCTCAAAAGAAGTGTTATTAATAGGCTTTGTTGGAAAATGCTTGTTGTATTTTGAACATCGTTTTTCAAAAAGGCTTTTTCCAGATATGGTGAAATTTTTAGCTGTGTGTTTTCTCATTTGATTGGAAAAAACGCTCAAAGTCTAAAAACTACTGATTTCACTGCGAGCAGAACTCAAGTATTTGTAGTGACAAAAATTACTGACCTGAAAATTCCTGAACTTCCAAATGGTAAGCAAAAAATCATGTGAGGAAAAAGCAAGAAGATGAGCTGACTGGTACATAGGAGTCTGTTTTGCTGGAGCGGTGGTAGAGACCGAGGCCAGGGTTACCCACTCGGAGGTGATGACCACAGGCACTCAGTCTTTTTCCCCTGTTTGTTGGGACCATGCTGGGGTGTCCCAGAAGGACGGCTGCATGGTAGGAGACTCAGCCCTTTGCCCAACAAGAATTGACTTGAAGCAGCTAGAACAGCAGCACACAAACTGCAATTTTTTCACATCCCTACTCTGAGCAGGGCAGAGGATGCTCTGAGTTGCCAGATTTTGGGTCGTGGTTGACTAGCCTTCCACTGGCCTGCAGGCCGAGGGCTGGATGGCTCCTGGAGCTCTTGTGGTGTTTCCCAAAGCGGTTCTGTGACGCTCCTGGTTTCAAGGACTGATGCTCCTTGTGCTTACAGTGGTTGGAGGCAGTCTGGGGCTGTCAGCACAGTCCTTACCGGCTCTGGCCCAAGGGAATCAAACGTGAAATGAGCATTTGGATCTGGCTCAGAAGTGTGGAGCTCAGGTGATGGCTCAGGTCCCCGTCTAGGTCTCACTGAGTGAAAACAGCAGACAGGCACATATGTGACGAATTGTATTTTCATCAGTGGAATAATACGTGCTATATCTAATGAGCTTGGGTACAATCTGACCGGGAGAGCTGCCAGCACAGATTGCCTGTTCCGTTGCATGACACTGTCTGATTTCACTTTATTACCCCGCGTATCACCTAGAACAACAATGTCTGGGCGATGACAGAACAATCATTCTAACAAAACACGCCGTATAGTTTTTATGGCCTTTGAGACTTGTACTGGCAACTTCACGAGACGTCGTGTTGAAGCAAGGGTCCTGGGATGGCTGAGCTCTGCCCACCTTCATCCCACGGGCCAGAGCATCCCCGCAGGTCCGCTCGGCCTCCAGGTGATCCCTTAGATTTGTAGGAGCAGGACTGAAAGCAGCTCCAAGAGCTGATGAACTTTCTCTTCTTCACAAGCTATAGTAAAATTCCCAGGGGATGCACGGGAACCATGTGTGGTGATTTCCCAACATCTTCACCTCCAGCAAGAGAATCGCACCCTAAACAAAGTTCTGGCTACTGTGCAGGGCTGGAGAAGCACCCAACCTTTGCTGCACTATTTGTTTTGCATGTTATAGCTATGGTATTTCATAGAATCATAAAATAATTTCTTCTTGTCCTACGCATCCGGTGGCTGCACCAACAGGCTTACCCTTCAGACCGCCCATTTTTGTGAAATCCACCTTAAGTTTGGTTTTGGTTCGTCACACGTCACAAGCTTCAAAAATAAGGGCCATAAAGTTTTTCAGAACCAAGAGTATAATTCTTAGTTAATATCCATTTTCAGTACTTTTCTTTCTCAAAAGCCTTGTGGGAACTAACAGTATTAGGATCACACAGAGAATTTTAGGCTAGAAAAATTCAATCTGAATATGCCTAACTGTCATTCCCCAGACTATTCAAAACTGGGAATAGAGATGAGGACTTTTAGATCCAACTATTTTCACAATAATCTGAAATAGTTTACCATCAAATTGCTAAAAGTGACCTCCCAGGTTGCTCCCAGTCTGGCACTTGAGGGTCTGCAGCAGCTTTTCTCCCTCAGTAGTTTTAAATATTTTGAATTAAATTGCTTAGTCTTAGAAGCCAGTGTGTGAAAAAGGTAAGAACAACTGTGCCCTAGTGAAATAAGGAGTATAAAAGGTGACTTGGTGGAATAGGAAGTGTAGTGAGATCGACTTGACTTTGTTTTCGCCTTTCAAGTGCCATCTGAATGTCTGAGCTCTTCACAATCATTGCTTTCCCAAGCTTGTGTGAATCAGCAGTGTGTTGCAACCCTTGTTTTACAGAAAGGAAAGCTAAATTTTTCAAGCAGCTCATCTTTCACCAGGGAACATGAGAAAGGGGTGAGATTCCCAAAACTGCTTAGCCAGCCCTGGACCCGCCGCCCTGACTTCATGGGCACGGATCCTGCTGAAGCGGGGGAAATTTGAGCTGAGCTGTGTTGAAAATCTGTCCAGCTCAAGCATTTGATAGATATTTAGGCCTTGTTCCACTCACTACTGTAAGACTTAAGTGAGACAGGTTGTAGGTTTAAATTCCCTTGAAGCCGGTGGCAGGGAGACACTGAGGCATGTTCTGAAATATCCCTGCTCTGCAGCTTCATTAAGTATCTTTAAAATCAGGTTGGAGATTATTTGCCTACAATCACACAGACCCAAGTTTGGATTTTTAACTGCAAGACTATTCCATTTGCCCGTAGACATCCACCAACCAAAATAATGACACGAGAAGAAAAAATAATGAGATGGTTATTTTTACAAATTCTTTAAAATACATGAATCTGGCAGCGCTTTTCTGTAAGGCTGGGATGTGGCCTGTGCTGCTGTGAGATAAGCTGTTCGAACAACTTGTCTTGGATTTTGGTTTCTTACTGAAAGCTTGGCGTTTTCGGTTGGAAAAGATAATATCCTAAACATATGTCTAATGATTGATTCCTCTGTACTTATATTCAGTGTGTGTAGTGTTCTCTTAAGGGAACAAACTGCTGTAGTTGAGTCAGCAGGATGGGAACACTCATTTAATCAGTGTTTTTCAGTCAATATTTACCAGTAAGACAAAACAATGTTTCGCTCTGTGGGGAATATAGCATTGTATTTCCTAACATAATAGCTTAAGGGTAAAATGTTTAGTTAACCCATTAGAGATTCTTCAACTGAATCACTAATACAAACAAAAATAAGTTTCTTTAAAGTATTGTATAAATATCAATAATATTTCTGTAGAAGTTTTCCAGTGAATGACTTTTAATCATCATCAATGATCTATGGTTGGACTCCATGATCCTGAGGGTCTCTCCCAACTGAAACAATTCTATGATTCTATGATTTTAAAATCATGTCAGTGATCTGGCCACTTCAGTAACATGTGCTAGGGTATCTCATGTGACCAGACAAATTCCAGTTAGGGCATGGACTACTTGTCGAGCCGTAGCGTGTGTTTTCCAGAACATTTAGTCTTGCAGAGATCATACAAACAGCCATCCTGTGTTCCTGAACCGGCAGGCACTTTCCAGTGACTTTTAGACCTGGTTGGTAATTTCATCTGCTGTTGTTATAAAGAACAGCAATGACAGAAAATAATTCCAAGCGCAATTTTCAAGCCTGAGAGTCATGCTGGTAGCTAATTGACATACATTGCCTATGCTCAAGAATATTACAGGCATTGGTGGTTATCCACAGCTTCCTTTCGTTTTCACAAGACTTGCAAATTTTAAGGATCTGGGTATGTGTCAGACTGTAGCGTGGGAGCTGGGGAAAGATGCATTTTATCCAGAGAGACTGGCCTCTGTGTTCAAGATGGTGTGAGAAGGATCTGTCCCTGTCCCTCACCTTCGTCCTGATGTGAAACCATCCTGGTGGAGCCCCTGAGCTCTGGCTGTGGGAAAACAGAGCAGCTGTCCCTTCTGTAGTAAAATATAAATCTTGAAATCAAGGTTATGCCTGGGAATTAATATTAAATGTGAAAACATACTGGGGTAGCCAACTGTTTTTTGAATCCCTCAGTCTGATCTTGGAATTTTTACAGCTGTTCTGTAAAGCATCCCCGTGATGTGTTGTGTGCAACCGCAGTACAAGAAAGTAGGCGTTTTCAGACTAGTGGTAAGGTTACTGAAAGGGATCTCCATGTGAAAACACGAGTCCCCCGTAAGCGTTGGTGTTGTTTTATGTGAGCGTGTGTGTGTCATCCAGGTTTGCTCTTGTCTTCTGGGTCTGGAGAAACCTCACCCAAGCACTGCAGAGGGGTGGGTGGTTGGGCAAAACAATGGCAAGGCCACAGAAACAAGCAACTCGTGCTCTTGGGGAGCACAAGTCAAGTCATTCTTGTCATCAGACATCCCAGTCACCTGCTGGGATACCTGGGGGAAAAATTAGGGTAGCAAAACACATATTGTTTCTTTTGTTAGAAGTGCCAAGTTCGGTGGAGATGAATTGGCCATCTGTTCCACTCCCAGCGACGTTCTGGCAAGCCATAAAGCTCATTTTTATACGTTGCCACTTTCCATCAGCGCTAACAAAAGTCAGAGGGAATTGTTTGGTTTTTCCTTAGAACATTCTTCCTTTTCACAACGTGCAACCGAGAGCCTTTTCGACAAAGTTTTGTCCTCCCCCTGGCCTCTCCATGTTTGCACAAGGCGTTCAGGTACCTTATCTCCATGCGAGGGAGTAATCAGACACCTCTTTAGGCTTGAAACTACACCCCTGCATGGACTGCCCAACAAAGAGCTCTGTCCAGGCAAACACCGTCCATCCTGCTGTTGGTACTTCCACTGACACAGTTGCTGGGTCTGCGCGCACTTCGGCTTGTAGGACAGTCCCTGTCTCTGCATTCTGGTCGGGGTCGCGGCCTTCTCCCACTGTTTGCCTTTCAGATGAGACAAGCGGGTCACTAGTTACATCCTAATTGTCTGCTGTGGGCTGTAGAGGGATCCCCTAGTGCACTGCTGAAGCCACAGAGTCCCCCTTGTCTGGAGACTTCAGCTCTTCATGCATCTGATGAAGTGTGTCTGATTCCATCATCATCACCCTGGTTTTATCAATGTGGAATTTAGCTTGTGTGCAGTGTGTCTTATATAGCATTACATATCCTATAAGATACATAAATGCTATATATTAAATAGCGCCTTACTCTGCAGAGCTCGTGTTTATGGTTTTTAAGACAGTAACATGTAGCTCTGGCCCATGGAAACATCTCGCTGGGGTCCCACCTGTCCCAGGCTGCTCAGGGGAGGCAGAGGGGAGAGAAGTGACACTCATCTCTGGAAAGATGAAGCTCCTGTCTGGAGAAATGGATTTGTATATATTCAGATTTTCCAGATTCCTGTAAATATTTTTAATAATAGTTCTTTTACAGCATTTTTGTCTTCCTGAATGGCTGTTTCTGAATGCAAGCCAGCCAGTTGAATTCTCCTGTGTTAGGTTACTGTATGTACATACTTTGAAATTCCATTTTACTAAACAAAATTACACCTTTAAAAGACATTCCTGAGCTTTGTAAACTCGTTAATGAAGCCTCACTTTGTTCAGTTTGATGTTATTTTAATATTGGAGACAGTGAGCAAAATCAAACACTGCTTTGGTTCCAAAGTGATTTCTTGCTGCTATGATATAAATAAATATAGGAATATAGATAAAATCGCA
The DNA here is from genome assembly GCA_013399365.1 of Pampusana beccarii. Taxonomy (NCBI): domain Eukaryota; kingdom Metazoa; phylum Chordata; class Aves; order Columbiformes; family Columbidae; genus Pampusana; species Pampusana beccarii. The sequence continues at coordinate 68,164 of VWYH01005912.1, forward strand.
TTTGAGTTTTCCCTCCAGATAGTTTTCTTAGATAGATGTAAGTGCAGGCCTTAGGAATTATCTCTTTATTTAAAAACCCTTCAACATAAACAGGTTTGTGTTTCATTGAAGTCTTTTCAGGAGTTTCTATTCTGGCTTCTTATCCTCAGTCCAGCTGCCCTGTGTCCTGGCTGAAGTGAGTGATGGGGACACTCAGCTGAGCGATGGGGACCCAAATTGTACAAGGGAAACCCTCTGCCCTTGCCCGCCCTGCTCCATTGTGCTGACCGTGACAGCAGCGGCAGATCCTGGTTTACTGTCAAAAATTGTAATATGAAAGTAAACAGCATCAGACAAATGTCCCGTGACAACTGTCAAACCATTAAATTATAGAATAAATAATCCCAGCCTATTTAGATACCTAATTAGCTCCTGTGTGATTACTAGAGTATGAAATAATACTCGGATGCTGGAAAGGAGCCAGTGAATATTTACTTACCCCTCCCACCATTGCATGGATTGCTGTTGGCAGGTAACTAAATCCAATAATTACTAGCAGGGGAAGAAAAAAAAAAAAAAGGCATGTCTGCTGATTGAAAAGTCTCTGTTTTGGGCGGGGTCCCAAGGTGAGATGGGGGAGATGTGTGGCAGAAAGGGGACTGTGCCACCTGCATCACAGGATGCAGCACAGAGGCTGCGCTTTGGGCTGATTTTCTCTAAAGAGAGGCTACCTATGTCAAAATGAGTTGCAAATTCCTGTGGCTTAGCCTTTCCCCTCATATGCTTGTGGCTCCATGTCATCTTTTGATGCTCTTTACAATTTATTTCAACGAAGGTAAGGTAATTGAGCCCATTAAGCTTAGTTTTCTGAGCTGGGGTTTGTGTGTAAGAAGAAAAGGAGACAAACTGTGGTTCTTGCTTTGCAGCTATCCACTAGGAAAAATAAAAAAAAACTAGCTCTGGGACATTTGAAGCTTGCCTGGCATTAATAAACACTAGGAAGTCATGCCAGAGCATCGCTGGTAATGCACCAGAACTCCCCAGTTTTGTGTTTCATCCTGACAGTTTCCTAGAGCTGAACCCAGTCAGCAGCTGCAGTGCAAATCTCTGAGCAGAAATCCAACACTGACAGCCAAGTAAAGCCCGATGGGTGGTAGAGAAAATCACTGTAGAGGAGAAGGACTCCTCTGAAAAGTGTGCTGATATGTAATATGGACCTGTCTTCTTGGATTATTTACATTGAGGGCTTTGGCTGAGACTCTTGTTAAAGGCAGGACTACGCAGAGCTGCTGGTGCTGTGGTCACTCCCGTCCTCTGTGCATCTTGTGGGAGAGAAAATCCTTTTCTTGAGTCGTACTGAACTGCTGCAGCCAGGAGAGAAGTTGCACTTGCCTTTGCCTGAGGTACGCGGTACGGTACACCCTGCATCCCCTCGCTGCCGCGGGCGCACGCGTGAGCATCCCGGGCACTGCATCTCCCCGAGTCCCGGCGTTACTGCATGTTTATTTTCGGAACTTGGTTTTGTCAAAGCGAGTTTTGTGATGGCACCTAATGCTGCTGGAGGAGCTTGGGGAAGGGCTCAGGAGGGGAATGCTCAGGTCCGGCGGGGTTGCTGTTCGGTGGCAGCCTAGGGCACGAATGCGGGAGCTCGGCTGCTCCCTGGGAGGGCACATAATTTTGGGGGCCTTGGTGCCTCTGCCCCTCCTGCCCTGAGCAATTACCTGTCTCACAAGGCTTCACCCCGCTTATTTTTCTCGCTCTCTCCTGACAAGCAAATGCAACGCTTGGAGTGACAAGGTGGAGACAACTCTTAACCGGGATGGGGAGGATTGGGGAGCGCAAAAAATTTACTGTCCTGTTCATCACTCTTCAGTGCAGTTACAGATGTACACACATGTCCGTACTTTGTAAAGAAACAAGCCTCACGCATTAGTTCTCTCCCCCGAATCTATCAGAAGGCAGACTCCAACTGTGGCAGTAAATCACACACAGGCACATGACACAGACATATTGTCAGGCTCAGATTTTTCCACTCTGTGCATTTAATTTGACTCAACGGTGTCGCCCCAGTTTCTGCAGATTACAGACTCCACACTCCCAATCATTTCTATTGCTCCCATAAGGAGAGAATTTTGCTTTATTTCTTTCTTGTGTGCTTGCACCTGCTGTGTTTTATTGTCCTCTTTAACCCTTTCATGACACAGTGTATTCTTTTTTAAATGGGTGTGTGGACACCAACGGTCGTGCTGTGCTGCGATACAGAAGGTTGGCATGGGAAGGCTCGGGAGGAAGAGGAGGGAAGGCAGAGTGATCATCGTGTGCACCGGTGTCCTTCTGGTCATCTAACCCTGCAGTCTAGAAATGTGGTTTCAGTTTTTCCTTTGAAATATGTAATGAGAAGTATTGCCAATACACACCGTATTCCTGTTTTGTCAAGCACTTGAATTGTCTTTCGACAATGTATTTGACACTTAGTTTGCGAATTTGATTTGTATTTCAAAAACAAGGGAAGTAGACTGGGGGCTGGTCACCACATCAGCTTTTTCGTATTACTGTTGTTTTGTCTGCTTTGCCATCCAGCTGGAAAATTATTTCAGTAGCCCAAATTTGGCATTGTCTTTTCTGATGAACCTCTAAAGGTGTGCAGCCAGCTTTCTAAGCCTTCCTTTGGGTGCTTACCTGATGACTCCAGCAAGCAGAGACTGTTCTTTTTTGTGTTACTACTTCTTTTTAAAAGGAGTTTTGAGCTGTGTGGTGTTGGGTGGATTTGGTCATGGTTGGAGCTGTAACTCCTCATGCTCCTGCTGCTCTGCTGGAAGCATCCACCCTGCTCTGGCTTTGAATCCTCGCACATCACTGACTCCAGACGTCCTTGTTTGAAATTTAGAATTATCATCTCTTGCGTCTTTCCTCAAAAGACTTAAACGCATTTTGCAAACTTAATTAATGCTCATCCATCTCAACATGTGACAGACTGAGGCACAGAAAGTTGAGCTTAGCTGGTGTTGTTCAAGGTGATGGGACCTGTAACCCAGGACAGCTCAGCACTTGGGAGGCTCAGTGCTCATATTTCTTCCATTTTACTAACAGATTGCACTTCTCACTTCTTATCAACATCTGTGGTTGGTCTGTCCCTCTCCATTTATATTGCTTTTCAGCGAAACTGAAGGTTTGCCAAAAGTCAAGTCTATTCTTCGTTTTTCAGCTCAGTAGTGAATGCTTAATGGTTTTGAAAATAGGGAGGAACTGTAAAATTGAAATGGTTTTCAGAACCTGAGCACCCTCAGTCAGCTCTCCCAGCTTTCAGTGGGTGTTGTGTGCTCTTCAGGGCTTTCTAAAAAATGGTCCATGCAAGTCCACATTTCAGGGCATTATTTTCAGCATCCTGTTGCTACAAATCTTGGCTTAATATGTTAATGTATCCAACATACAGCCAAGTGTGGTTTGATATCTTTTGGATCTGATGGATGTGAGTGACCTAGAGCAGCCTGCCCTGGACAAGCAGAGGTTGAACCCAGACCCCTGAGGCTGTTGTGAGCTGGGATCCATGTTCAGCAGGATGGGTAGAGGCAAAGGATGGGGAATGCCTGTTACTTGTCAGTGATGCAGAGAGGAAGGGAATTAGTGATGAAACACGTAACGGGACAGGCTAGGGAGAAGGGGGGTCACAGTCCACATCCAGGATCTCCAGGCAGAACCAGCACTACCCATGTGGGACATGGCTCTGGTGGTGTAGAAATTCAAAACGTGGTTGTGTGTGCTCCTTGTGCTTCTGGGGCGTTGCTCAGATCTTCCCGGGATCCTGAATTCAACAGCCTGAGAGTTTCCCTGGGCTCAGCTTCCAGATCCCCATGCCCCATTAGGATTCATGACTTGTCCCCCTTCTTGCCAGCATTTTTTATTGGCAAGTGGTTTAATTAGCGCTGTGAATGTCTGTCTTGTTGCCTGTGGGTCTCCAGCCTTGGCTTTGTTGTTATGGCTGCTGCAGATCAACATCAGAGCTTCTCTTTTCTGTGCATCGCTTAAACCGGTCTGTGGTTTTCTTGAAAATAGCTCAGCTGCTGTCGTGGCTAGAAAAAGATTAGATTGTGGGAAGACATCATGAAAGCAGGAGCTGAACCCTGCATCAGAAAGATGAAAACTGTGTGATGGTGACTGTGGTGTAAACTTGGCTCCTCTTTGCAGATACAGCTCCCACCACGATGCTTGCAGCGATGTAATCAAAGGAAACACGGGTTTGCTGGGGTGTGTGTATAGTCCTTCACTAAATTCCCCTGCTTAATTTAGCAGCATCTTACCTCCAGCTTCTCCCTGGTACATATTTTGGTGAAAATCCCTCAGTCCCAGTCTCATGCAACCTTTACTGCTGCTGCTGACTTCGGTGTTGTTCCTGTAGCTCATCCCAAACCTAGTCAAACATTTCCAGAGAAGGGTTTCATTACAGAGCATTCTTCCCATGTTTTATGACATTAGCTAAGAGAGAGTTCCCATCCAAGAACTGAAGAGCCCGCATTTGTTTGATTATCCACTGTAATGTTTGTTTTTCTTCCTGTCAGACAGAAATGGGTTTGTCACAGCAATGTCACTGCAGGGGCAGGGAGGTGTGGGTGAGAGGAGAGTGTTAGCACATCGCTCCTTGGGTGAGCTGAACCCTGTTCATAATCCCACGCGCCATCCCGAGGACCTGCCTGGAACCTTTCCCCAAGGCACAGTTTCCTTCTGGGTGTCCAATATTCCATCAGTGGGGAAGGAAAATGGTGCCTGCAAAGGTGCTAATTGCTTGTGTTTATCAAAAGTCCAAGAGTCTGCAAAAAGGGTGGGGGGGGGACGGGGACATTTACAGCTCGGAAACTTCTCCTTGCCCAGCCACTTCAGAGAAATCGGCCAAGGTGATTTATGGCCCCGTTCACCAGTGAATTCTTCACGCAGGGCCAGGTTTTGCTTTTAAGCAGTGGAATGTTTAGTATAGACATGATTAGAGGTGACTAGATTAATGTGTGTGACTCAGAGACTGCAATAATGAACCAAACATGCAAATAGGCATTCAGAAATGACAAAAGCTGTAACAAATTACTGCTCTGTGGCTCAGCTGGAGGAAAGTTAGAAAGTAAAGAACAGAGCCCTCAAGCGAAGGAGCGCTAACCCAGCTGAAGTGTGTGCATCTCGGTACTCGTAGTGATGCAAGACATGAGAAAAGGATGATCCGTAGTCAGGCTTTATGAGGAGAAGTCAACAGCAGGAGTCTGATAGTTGTGACACTTCATCATCCAGGTCTGGCATGGTGCAAGTCCTGTGCCTGCTGTCTGACCCGTGCCATTTAAAGCTGATAGCAACTTTGAATTTAGTTACAAAAAGATAAGGAGTATACACACACAAAAAGCAGAAATTACAAAATTTTAATCTCCAAGCATTATACGTAAATCTAATTTATTAGTATTTAATAAAATCGTATCTTTAATCTCCAGGCATTATATAGAGCCTGGCTGAGGGCACTCCTGTCAGACTAACCTCTTAGTTGAGGATACAGTCCTGGGCACAACTACTAAACTCTCCTTTGACTGCTGCTGGCTTGAAAGCATTCCCTGTGCAAATACACAGCAGGAGGAGGTCAGTGGCTTCTTGCTCCAGGAAAGGTCAGGAAAACTTGCAGTTTTATGAAGACTCTTGGCCATTGAATGTTGCTGCCGAAGGCACAAAGCAGAAATACATTTGCAAGGCCCGCAGACAGGAAAAGTATTAATAGGTCTTTTTAATACATAGAGGTGTATTCAAGTCATGTTATTGTCATAAAAAAATACTGTTTTGGTTGTTTATAATCTGGGTGAAACGCTGAAGGTCTTTTTGATGGTGAGTTTATCATTTCTTCAAAAAGGTATGAGAGATGTTTGGCTAAAAGGAAGGTGTTTGCACTTGGTATTGCAAACCAGCCTGCAGGCCAATGGAGCAGAGAATGGGGTGTCCAGGTTTGGGTTGTTCCAGCCGGCTCTGCCGGGCACAGTTGACCCCAGTGGAGATGCTGGTGCCACCTCTGAAAAAGCTTCTTTAAGAAAGGGTAAAACCACCAGACAGGCAGAGGATGAGGGAAAAAGAGAGCGTCTATTTTAACAGGCAATAAATTAAATTAATTTTCCCCACGTGGAGTCTGTTTTGCCCATGACAGTAATTGGTAAGGGATCTCCCTGTCTTTATCTCAGCCCGCAGTCCAGGTGGTGACAGCCTTATAACTACTGCAGGTAACAGCCAACGTGCAGCAGTGCAAGGTCCCTCTGATTTGTTTTCTGCGTGGCAAACACCTTGTAAAAAGATCAAGTGTCCAATGGGTCATTCTAGGACTTATTCTAAATACAGAAGAAAAAAAAAAGATCATCAAGTTTTACTCTCGTGCTGGAGAGCACAGGCTAATTCAGAGCTTTATAGCTTTCCTGGGTATCCTGCACCGTGTGAGTCCTTGTCAGTGCTCTAGAAAACGACATTAGTAGAAGAAATGACCACGAAGGATTTAATCAGAAGTTTTCCTGTGTTTTCTGGTAGCCTCCAAGCAGGGATTTGCATTAGTCAAATAATTACTGGGTTGGTGACTAAATATACCACAGTTGTGTTCTGGCACTGTCACACTCTTTCCCTTTAATAACAACAAAATTGTATTTATAAACTCCTTTAATTGCGGAAGCAAGCACAAACCTTTCCAGATCGTGGGGGTGGGAGAGAAAGCAATTGTTTTTGAAGAAAGGTACAGTGCTGGGTGGTTGGTGAACTTGGTTTTCAAGCACAGAAGACTACCCCATGTTAATCTACAAGTCATGTTAATCTACAAGTTGAGGCTTAACAGATGCCACTGATCTTTTCAGAGCATAGTGGATAATGTCAAATACTGACTTGAGAAATAATTTTTAAAAGAGATGGCAAGAATGACACATAGTGAGAAAGGGTGAAATGGTATTTTGATTGTTCTTCTTCAGGTTGTTTTCTTTTTTTCCTCCATGGCTGCTTCTCACCTGAAATTGCAGAGATCCCAGCACCGCTTTTTGTGTGGGTGCATCCTGCCAGGCACAATTTTTGCCCTCATATCAGGACAGGCCTTATACTCTGCTGGACGCAGATAATGACCAATAACAAAGCCAAAGAATCAGAGTGTAGAGTTTTCTGTTGTCCAGTGATACGCTACATTTATTGTAGCCAGAGGCATGCATTGTCAGACAAGAGGAAAAGGCCTCAAGTTGCACCAGGGGAGGTTGAGGTTGGATCTGGGAACAATTTCTTCCCCAAAGGGCTGTGGGGCATTGGAGCAGGCTGCCCAGGGCAGTGGTGGAGTCACCAACCCTGGAGGGGTTGGACAGACGGCGATGAGGTTCTCAGGGACATGGGGCAGTGCCAGGGGTGGGGGAACGGGTGGGCTCGATGATCTTGAGGGTCTTTTCCAATTTAAATGGTTCTGTGATATAATCATAGTGATGACATAAGGGACTGCAAAGCATTACGGTCCTACCATATGGAACATGCTTCTCATGAAAACTGTGTTACCCAGAGAGGCTGCACCATCCTCCATTTGTCCAGGGAACCTGGTGCTGGTTGCATTTAATTTAATGCTTAAAACCCAGTCCCAGGTTTATAGCTCACATACTTCTCTAAAAGGCAGCCAAGCGGGACGTGCAGTGTGGTGTTGGCAGCTTCTAGCACAGCTCCCCTTGGATGCCTTGAGGTCATCCCTGCGGAGGGACATCACGTCTGGTTCTTTCAGCCCTGGCCGTGAGCTGGGCCTCACCTGGGCCTTTGTGGAGGGCGTGTGTGTTTTAGCCTGGCCTTCATCTCTGTTGTATGTAAAGCTCCAGGGAGCAATTCTGTGCATTTGCTTTTGTAATCCCTCCATTTAACCTTGCGCAGCATCCTCCTCGTTCCCCCAATTCCCCCGGCTGGAGTGTGGTTTCGATCAAGAGGTGAAAGCCAACTGAATTGGTGGGGGACAGAGCATCAGACAGGCTTGTGGGTTTGGTGGATGCCATCCAAAGGGCAAAGTGTGTCTCATCTGAGACCAGATGGGGCCAGGTTTGGGTCCCTGCTCCCTCGTCCTCTGCACTTTGTTCCTTGTGTGCTTCCTGCAATTGCTGTTGGGAAACTACTCCTCCCCCGAGGGCGGGTATGTCAGTCTGGCCAAGGGAAAGCAGTGACCATCTCTGTCCAGAGATTTCATCAAAAAATGAGAAACATTAATACTAGTCATGCTCAGAATCGGTTTCCAAAATTCTTATGTTAAGAAAGATTTCACTGGGGGCCAGTTTTGCGAAGCATCCATCTGACATTTCAACAGGGAGGCAAAGGGCAAAGCTGAATTTTCTTTTCTTTGACACAAAGCTGAGTAGTTCTTTGGTGTAAACGGACAAGACTCACAGAATCGAGAGATGGAAGTTACCTGTTAGGTCATCTTGTCCACCCCCCTGCCAGCAAAGGACTATTCCTAAAGTATCTTTTCAAGAATATTAATGAGTCTAGTTATAAAACAATTCAAGTAGTAGGGCTGTGCTGCTCTCCTGGGGGAGGCTATTCCTGAGTCTAATGAGTTTTGCTCTTGGGTAACTTTCGTTGTCTCAGAGCTCTTTCTGTCACTTTCATTAATGCGTTTTTGCTTTCGTGCTACGATACTTTTCTGATTCTCACTGATTCACACATCTGAGGGCCGGTAGGGACCACTGGTCTGCACATTTCTTAGCTTTTGCTTGAGAAAAACCTACCGTGCTTGCAGCTAAGGCAAAACATCTCAATTTCCTGAACAATGATTAGGAAAAGACTTGGGGTGCCTGACATCGTAACAGCTCTAACTCTTTCCTGGTACCAGCCTTTGATTCCAGTGGGGACCAGCAGGTCCTGCTCCGGTGGGCAGTCTGCATCACACTGCCCAGAAATCGCTCTTTCGGACAGATTTTCTTTTTGTTTTCCTCTGGTGTATGAACGCAGGGGTTACATGTTCTTCAGCAAAGTGGCCAGTCCCCTCGTGCTGAGGTCTGTAGTGCTTGAGGATCAGGGCTCACAGGGCATCTGAGGCTTCCTCTGTTCCCACCAAAAAGCCTGACTAAGCTGGATGGAAGCACGATCAGCGTCAGGGCAGGTCCAGACCTATGTGCTGAAGCATCCGCTTCCCAGCCAGCCGTGCACGTGAGCGTTGGGGATGACGTGAGGTGCGGAGTGGAGCCCAAGCGCAGCAGTCGGGTGAGGTCCAGCTACAAAGTCCAAAGCGCCGTGCCAATGGACCGCAGAGGCTCCAGTCTCTAGTACATATTGCTGGCAGGACAACAGCAGTGAGAAAAACAATCCCCAAGCAGTAAATATGGGCAAAGCTCTCGATATAATGGAAAAATACAGATGCATCTGTCTTAGAGTGTAAGACCTCTCTACAAGCGCTGTTTCTAACCCCCACGTTTCCTGTTAGCGTGGCTTTCCTAGAAATGGAGCCCGCGTCCTCGGTAAAGGACTCAACTGGGGCCTCTGGCTGGGCTGCCTTTCCCTCACCTGCTTGGATGCCCGTTTATTCCTGGAACTGCGGCTTCCAGAAAATAGCACTCGCTAGATTCTGTGGTTGGAAAGCCATGCAAAGTGAGCTATGGAAGTAAGCGTATGGAGGTACTGCTTTCAGTGTGCGTTTAATAAATGGGGTCATTTGGGATCCAGCTTTGCAGAACAAACTTCTGTGTGTTACTCGTCTACTATCTGGCTTTTTATATGACGTGATTTCGTAGTGTTGAGCAGAACTGGTGTTCCTAACATAGCTCTTCTGAAAAATGCTGGTCTTTAATACTTCTGATATCTCCATTTGGCAAATGTTCCTACTCTAGCCAAACGTTTGGCTTTTTTTTTTAAAATGTTAATAGGGCTAAAGTACTTCAAATCTTATAATAATTGCTTCTAAAAATTTTTGGTTTCTTTCAACTGGAATTTTCCATAAATGTAAACTGCAGGCTCACCAGAGCGCTCCGTTTTTGAAAATTATCAACCATTTGAAAGTATCTTTAGCCATTTTACCCTTCTCCTATTGACCTTTGAACTATTTGGCTGCTTCCAGCCCAATTGGAGGGAGGAGTAGAAGTTATGGAGAGAACTTCCAGGTCCGTCAGCCCAGGCTGGAGCTGGAGCTGAGACACCAGAGAGGCTGGAAAGAGCAGAAGGAGCTCTAGAAAAACCCCTCTTTACCTGGGTTGCATCCTTTCACCCTTGAATTTCCCTTCTCGATTTCCTTGTCGATGTGTTTTGAAATAGAGGGCAAGTTTTTTGCGGCAGAGACATCTTTTTCGCTGCACCGTTACAGTACCCGGTTCCACACGCTTCCAATTTCAGATGACTGCTGCAATAAATAAGAGTTACACAGACCACCGGCCTGATCTCTTCTCCTCTCGTATAGCAGGGATTTTCTTGGTTTGACTTCTGTTTTTCTTTTTACTACTGGTAATTCAAAAAGATGCTTCCCCAGAATTGCTGTAATCACTGCAAATGACGGGTCTGTCCTTGTCGGTGTTTCTTTCCCAGCTCTTTTTTGAACACTTCTCTGTTGTGCTGGTAACACTCATCTGTATGCAACTTTCCTTACATTTTGGCAGACATTGGGAATTTCAGCAGCAATAAATTTAAATGTATAGAATTAAGAAAGAAGACAGCTTTTTGGAACAGAGAGCAAGGCTTTTTTTTTGTTTCTTTCCTAGATATGTCATCTATGAACTCTCACCTGGGACTGCTTTTATATAGAAAAAATTATCATCTGCCTAAATGTCTACAGACTGCATCTGGAACTGGAAGTAGATTTCTGTTCCAGTCATGTTTCTCAGTTTTGTGTCCCTGAAAGGAGCTCTCAAGATCAAACTTTGACTTGTCGTAATTTTATTTCCCTGGACTTTTGTCTGTAATTAACACAATGCTTAGTATTGGTTTAAAGTAAATGTATGAAATAGACATTTCTTGCTTTTTTCCACAAGTAGAAAGATATCATTTGTGGGTGCTGCTAGCATAGATCCACATTTTTGGGGTGAATCAGCTGATATGCGCCAACTGAAGCTGCAACCGGAGCAATTCCCCTGCGTGCAGCACCCACCGCCTTTCCTTCCCCGGCCCTCCTTCATCTGATCCTTCTTTGCAGGGAAACCGAACACATCCCCGAGCACCAGGCAAGAAAAATACTGTGGGCAGCTTCCTAATCCCCCAGCAAAGCTGGAGACAGCACCTACTATATCAAATAGCTCCGGCCTCGGCCAGTTCACGACGCCGCCAGCCCTGGGTTTCCTCTCCCTCCCCGGGGAGCCCCTTCCCTGCTCCAGCAGATCTTACCGGGAGGAATATTTTCCAGATGTGCAGTCTGAGCTGCGCCCCCCTTGCTTTGCTTCTAGCTGTGCCCGGTTGCTTTAAGTATGGTTTTCACTTAAGATGCATTTAAGCAAAAGCGCTGCAGCCTGGTAGGACCCAAGAAAATATTTTTACCGGCTCTGAAAAAATTAATGGCTGAAGGAGATCAAAAAGAAACCCTTGGGAGGATTTTCTATCCATAAGGACTTGGAAACACTCGGAGACTGGCTCTTCTTCCCATACGGAAACTCCACTTTTCTGGCTCCTAAATCTGATGAGAAAGCAGAAACCTCTTGTCTGTGCTGCAGCGGTTCAGCTCATCTCCTGGGTCTTGTCCTTGCTTTTGTCCTTGCTTTTCAGTTCGTGCACAACCGGATCTTCATGACATGAACCAGTATAATTGCACTGACATCAGCTGAGCTGTGCCAGCTTACACCAGTGTCCTTTCATCTCTCTCAAGGGTCTGTTAGTGGTCCTTACCTGCACATGGTAGGTAAATGCTGCCTGGAAAGACCCAGCCAGTCTAGAGACCAGTGGACCAACTGCACTTTTTAATGTGATGTAGTGCTTCTGCTTTTGTGTCATACTCATCATGGTAGCACTTGAGTGTGGTCCAGAGGTGCACAATGGTTGTTGTCCTCTACACGTGAAGTTTTCATGATGCCTTATTTTTCCTGGACTGTAGCATACGGTGGGCTGTTCTGGGGGTTAAGAACGTAAGTGAGGATGAGGTGCAGGTCCTTGCCCCAGTGTCTCTGTCTTTGTTTCCTGGGTCCCCTTCTGGTTCCCTCGACAATACAAGAAGAACATCACCCTCTGCATTACCAGGCATGTTTCAATCTGAAGCATGTTAGGGCTGAACATAACCAATCCTTTGCGTTTGTCAAATGCAAAACATGATGATGTTCTGGTTTTGATTGGGAAATCTTCTGACTGGTTTGACCCTTCCAGCACAGGCCCATAGTGTGTCAGTGGTCACACTGGCAGTCTGTGGGCAGAAGAACTGCAAGGATGAAGACAGGCACCCTGCCTTGGGCATGGGATGGCAGAAGACCGGTTTGACAAGCTTGTCGCTCTTGCCTTGGGTGCCGAAAGCGTGGGCTGGGAAGTACCAAGTTCTGCGCCTCTCAGGGAAGCATTTTGCTTTGTTTGATCTTGGTTTTATCTTTAATCATATCAACATATTTAATTAAGCGTTATCCAAAAAAATGGTATTTATCTATTTCTTCCTCTGAGGATACTGAACCTGTAACTCTATGAGAAGAAAATGGTTGTTTATTTTTTTGGTGTTAATCCACATAGAAATGACGCTCTGAAGAAGAGCAAGCTGTGTGCTGGCAGGCGAGGGAGGACGAGCGCGGCCGTGACGCGATACCCAGGAGCTCGGTGGCGGGTCCGCGCCTGCGTCTGCAAACAGCAGCCGCAAAAACAACACACCAGCTCTTTTTGTGATATGTGAAGTGCAATTATGAGGTGAAATATGAAGCTGGTATCTTAATATCTTAACGATACTGAATTTATTTTCAAAGTTAAGTTGTGCAGAATGAATCATTTATCAGCGGACCATATGGAAAGGCACTTATCTGAACCCCCTTCTTAGTCCCAGGTGTGCTTCTCTGGCAAGAACAAATCACACACAGCATTTGGAAGGGAACTTAAATTCCAGATGCGCAATTTTAAAAGATGCGTTTGCAAAAATAAAATAAAGCCAAATTCTGCAATATGTTATTTTGCTGCAGCTTCAGTGAAGTTAATGAGGTTCCATGGGGGTAGCTGACACAAAATACAACTCAAGGGATCCCCTTTTTTACTGTGTTACTCCAGTTTTATCCCAGCATTAATTTCTGAGGAGCTAGTCTGTCACAGGGAAGAGAACTCAACCAAAAGTGTCTATGGGCTGAGTTCTTTATGTCCTATTTATGAATATATACAGCGAGACAGCAGTGAGGGGGAAGTGTTCATACATATATCATTGCTGATTGATGCAAGGGCAATAGTCCACCTTTCAGCTGACTTGGGCGTGCAGCTTCTGGAGGTCCCTGGCAGATAAAGATGTCGTTACTGTTAACTGTGATATCCAGCGTTTGCAGTAAAGCAAACCAACGAGAACTGCTCTCCTCAGGCAAGCCAGGAGTACCAAGAGGTCAGGTCTGCATTCAGCTCTCCATTGTCTCATTATCCAGCAAATTAAATCACAGAGATGAGTTAAGTGAAGTCTGAGGACCTGCAGTTTTGGTGGAGACTGAAGTTTTCGCTGTGCACAGGTCCGTTGCGATACCATCTTCTACTGAACATTTTGGCGTATAGCAACAAACTGATGGGGTTTTATCCGAAAACGTGGGTGAAGCTGTTCGGTGTTTCCCAAGTGTGATCCCTGAGCAGCGTTTGGAAGGAGCAGAGAAGAGCCTGGGTGGGTGTTGGAGCTGAGAGCTCAGGGTGGACTCAGCTCTGGAGGGAATATTTCCTTGCAGATGCTGAGCAGAGTTCCCGGATCAATGGCAGGGTGGCTGCTGTCAGTCAGTAAGTGGGACAGAGGGACAGATTTGCTCCTGAGCTGTGCTGCTGCTCTGGACTGAAGGTCTGTGGGGTCTTGTAGAGGAATTTCTAGGATGGAAATCAACAGAAGCAGGTTATTCTCCTTGTTCGGATGCTGAATTGCTGTATGAATTCAGGGCAGTTAAATAACTCAAAGCCTTTTTACCTTCCCTCTTGCTGTTGCACTGGGAGAACGGTGGTTACGTGGAGGTAACTACAGGGAGTTGAAACGTTTTTGGTTTATTCAGTTCCATTTTTAAGACCAGATAGAAGAAACTCAAGCGGTAATTCTTACCTCTGTTGAATAAGCTTTAATTAAAAATATCTGAAGCGGTACATATTAGGATAAAATAATTTCTAATCAAGACTTACGAATGTTCGGAAGTGGTACTGCAAGAGGTCTTTTTTATAGAGTCATAGAATCATTTCAGTTGGAAGAGACCATCAGGATCATCGAGTCCAACTATAACCCAACTCTGGCACCAATCCATGTCCCTGAGAACCTTGTCTAAATGCCTTTTAAACCCCTCCAGGGATGGTGACTCCACCACTGCCCTACGTAAGTGTCTGACTTGCTGGGTTGTTACTGGCCACCTTCTGATGCTGGTGACTGCAGAGTGGCATAAAGCAGAGTGAGAGGACACCAGGGGAGGAGGATGGTGTCACTGATTTCCAGAGAGCAGCTCTGTGAATGGGATGTGCTCGTTGCTTCCCACCCTGGGGACTCAAACATGCCTTGGTCACACCAGGAACTGCGTGCACAGCCAGACTGTTTGATTCGTCTTCATCCCCGTGTCAGTTTATTTGTTGCTGAAGAGTGCAGGTGACTGTAGTTTAACAGGGATGAGCAAATTCCTGCAGAAAGGCAGAGGAGTTAACTTGCATCTTGAGATACTCTGAAGCAGTTGGTTCAGATGATGAGGTGGTCTCTGTGGCCAAATACCAAGTGATTCAAAGAAGTCTACAGGCTTCATATCCTAATAACACCAAAATATGATGGAAATTGAGTGCCTGAGTGCCTTTAAGTCATTTGAAAGTCCCAGTTCTGTTAGACTGATGAGACTGCACCATGCTGACAGAGGCACCACACAGGCTCTCCACAGGTTCCCTCCCACCCAGAGCTCTCTGGCAAGATTAATACAGGATTGTATGCAGAAGAACAAGCTCTCCCATCGGCAGAGCTTGTTAGTTTTGACACTATGCAAAATGAATTTTGGGTTAAACTCCAGCTGTTTTATCTGTGTGAAGCTACATGGTGATACCGTCTCAGAGCATGGCTCTGTGGAAGTTTGGAGGGCAGTGCTGCAAGAGGTAGACGTGGCTCATGTGTCATCGAGGTGATGCTGCTAGGCCTGATGGTCATTTCCTTCACAGCAGCGAGGTGACATCGCTATCAGGATGGTTTAAGGAGGAGAGTTGGCTGGGTTGTAGTTAGATAATCTCTACCGAAGCAGCAGAAGTGGAATGGAGATCCCCCTGTGTCCCCAACGGTCAGGGCTGCTCGTGCTCGTGGTCATGTCTCAGTACCCAGATGGTCCTGATTGCTGTTGGACTTCCACTTGCATTTTAATTTTCCTTTCCCCGATTCTGAAAAAAAAATATTTTCCTGAGCCAGCTTAAAAATCTTCCACTTTTTCTCTTTGTTTGGTTTTTTTGTTTCTTACACATAGTGTAGCCTGGAGACGGCGAGTGACTGATTCCCAAAGAAAAATATCTCTGTTGCCCAGGCCCATAATTTATAGAATGGCTTTTCTGACCAGTTGTGTTTTCCATTTAATATATTTTCTGTTTTTCAAATCTCCCCCTTCAAAGCGGAAATGCAGCGTTCCTTGAGCCGGGATGGGGGAAAGCTGCTGAGAGCTCAATTTAAAGGTCAGGGGCCTGGGAGACGGGGCGTTCCTTTGCCTTCTGCTGTCAAACAGGCCGGAGACAAAGGTGAGGAAAGAAGGGAGAGCTCAATGCTGCAAGATCATAAACAGCACCACGCGTGCAATCGCAGGGCTGCGTCTCACTCTGTACATCACCACGGTGGGCTCGTTAACGTCCGCTCGAGACGCTCCCGAACCACCATTTCCCAAAAATCATCTGCGCTGGTGTGTGAAAACAAATGAAGTCAGCCTTGCCGTTTCCCTGCCGCGCTTTCCCCTGGAAGAAGCCAGCCATGGGGCAGGTGGCCAGCTGACATCCCGCGGCAAGGGCTCCTCAGGCACACTCAGCTATATATTATATGAATCACGGGCAGGTGCCGCGCTGTGCCGCTGGCCGCCAGCGGGGCCAATGTCGAAGGAAGGGTCGTGGAAGGGTTGGGAAGCTGTGTCCCGTGGCCTGGAACCCATCCTCCCGCTCCAGCCACCACTCCACTCCTCCTCGTGCCTATGACGTGGTGCACAGAGATGAAAAGCACAACAAAGTTCTTGTTGCTCTAAAGCAGGGGTGTCAGACTCGTTTTCACTGGGGGCTGCGTCAGCTTCACTGTTGTCTTCAAAGGGCTGAACGTAAGTTTAGGACTGTATAAATGTAATTACTCCTACATTATACAGTCCTAAACCTACGTTCGGCCCTTTGAAAGCAACTGCGAGGCTGATGTGGCCCCCCAGTGAAAATGAGTTCAACACCCCTGCTTTAAAACCTGCCATCTTGGGTGTCAAAATGCCGAAGTCAAACTACTGGAGATTTGATTTTCTAAAAAATTCAGATACACCTAACAAAGGATGTAAAAGTCAGGGATCCTCTTCATTTTGGTGGCCTGTTTTTTATCTATGCCTGTTTTACATGCATTACTGTAACGAGGCATTGCGCAACTTTATGCTAGTTAAAACTAAGGCCACCTGGCCGCGTTAGCATGGGCTTGTGTCCACGTTGCAGGTGGGGGCATTTACCACCAGGCTTGGCTGTACTCAGCAACAAAGTCCATTCCTCCTCAGAAAGCTTTATGTGTGCCGAAACGTCCCCGAGCCCTGGGGACGGCAGCCGCTGGAGACCTGCAGGTCATGGCCAGGATGTGCGTTGCATTGAGATGAGGTTCCACATGGTCTGGCTCTTGTTTCTCAGCCTGTTCCTGCTGCTTCATCCAGTGATGGCCAAGCCGGTATTTCTGGAGCTACAGCTGGGTCTCTGCTTCACTTTCCTGTACCCTAAAAGCCTACGCAAGGCTCAGGTCTAAGCATGAGGCTCAGGGGCTGGCTGGGGATGGGAAGCTGGGCTGGGAAACCATCTTTCTGACAAAGATGGAGGTTTCCTGAAGGACCTCACCACTCTACCACAGTTCCCTGTTAGTACAAAGGCTGTTAGTGCAGTTCTGCATGGAATGCTTACAATTAATAAACCTCATATGGAATTGGTAAATAGAGCTAATAAGGAAATTTATTTTTTCCTATATGAAAAATGCAGAAGAAAGCAGTATTTTTTTCAGTCATTAAGGTTATGGGGTTTTTTTTAATAAAGAAGAATGTTTCATTGTAATTAAATTAATGTTTTCAAGTTAAAAAATTACATTTGAATATTTAAGATACAGTTGTGCGTGCCACCTGGGAGGTACTCTTCAAAATGATGCTGTTTCTTCTAAGAGCATCTGCTGTCTCCTGAATAGCCCAGCTAATGACATAACACAGTAGAGCACAGTTTTCTAGTTTCTTTATTAAAAGTTTGTGTATAGATATATAGTCTGCCCTGCTGAATTTCAGCTGTAGCCCAATTCAGTCCCGCTGCATTAAACTGCAACTGCAGATGATCTCTTCACATTTGTGACACCAAAAAGCAAAAACATGGTATCATGCAGCAATGCAGGGGAGTTGGGGGCACAAATCCTAAACCAGAATTTTGAAAATGCAAGCAGTACTAATATGATTAAGTTTTAAATATCCACTTAAGTTTTAAATATCCAAAATATGTGTGCTGTGTAGTACAGAATTTATTTTCCTGTAACTACATATATATTCACTTATATTCTTGAAAAAACTCAAACCCAAGGCAGAAGGAAAAAAAACACCCTAACTAAGATTGATAGACAAATCAACCGATATATTATGCATATAGTTGCAAATAGACTAATTCCACTACTTCAAAAATATTCTTACCAAAATGCTCTCGGATTGAAAGATTTTATTGAAATTATTTAGTCTTAATTATTATTGGTAGAAAAATGCTGGAAATAAATAGGTAGAATAGCTAGTCACAGAGGCTTTTCCTGACTTTAGACATTTTTAGATCAGGTCCATAGTGTTGGGACAAACAGACGAAAAAGTGAGTTTAACAAAAAGGCTTGTGTACCGAATATAAACTGGAGGACCTGAGCTACGCCTGTAATGCATGAGGCATCCAGTTATGTCAAAGGTGGAACAGTTACACATTTATAGTAATTCTACAGCAACACAATGATTTCGAAGAGTCCTCCCAAGTGTCCCTTGTGCTCAGTCCCAGATCTCGCAGGTGATAACGGTTGAGTCACCTCTCCCTGTGGAAACAGAAACGTGGCTTCGAGAAGTAAGGAGCTGTTGTCTGCCTGTTCCCTAGAGCTACCGGCTTTTCCAAAGTGCTTGTGCAATCAGGATTTCCTCTGTCACTTTGAGCCTTCTCACTGTTTTCTGGGACACGTTCTTCAAGGTGCGTGGTTGTCCTATAGCCCGTGGGGCTGGTACATGGCAGGAAGGTCACATCATGCCATCGACTGGAAGGTGTTTTCTGCATAATGGTGAAGAAACTACTTAATTTCCTGTACTTCTTTTATTGTCTTTGTTTGGAACATAATTTGATCTTGACAAATATGATCTCTTCCTTTTCTTTGTCTGACTTTCCTGTCCCCATGTGCTGCAGGAGCCTCAGCTCCCTATGGCTTAACCACCTCTGGGAAGGTCCTTACACCCCATTCTTTGCAAAACACCAGCAGCTGAAGGGAATGTGTGGGGGTTTTATCCTACCCTCTCTTTCAGTTTTCGCTGTCTCCTCTCAGTTTTTTCTTAAAGAGAGGAAAAATAATTTTGGTATTGATTTAATTGAAAAGGGAAACTGAAGCCTCTTGATTTAGCAGGAGTGAGAAGCCCAGATGAAGCTAACTCCCTGCCCCTTCTTTTTTGGCATGAAGTTGTCACTAATACTGTGCTGTATTCTTTTTAAATTTAATTTATGAAATATCACTGAAATTTGGAAGGCCTTGCAGTGACTGGAACTCAGCAAGAAGTAGGACTTTATGGCCCCTAACAAGAACAAACAGGACCATAAAATCCTTCATGTTCTCCCAGCTAACCATAGAAACAGCCATTTTTTTTCTTTTAAATAATCTCAAGGAAAAGTTAGCGAAACATAAATTAGAACGACTGCCGCTGATTTATTTTTCTGAATAAAAAGGACATTCAGTAGCAGGTCATTTGTTTTTGTTTTCTTTCTGAGAGTAAATGGAAACATATTCTTACCTCACTTTTCTCACAAGTACAGTAGATTTCCTAAGCTTGTGTCAAGGTTTTATTGCCAGGAAAAAGTGGTTGAATATTCAGCATTTGTAATGAGGGCATCACCAGACATGGAATACAGCTGTCAAGGCTGGTACAGTCATTTTCTAGGCTTAGGGCTGATTTGGTTAATGATCTTTGAGTGTCACTTTGCCGGACCATTAATTACGAACCATTTTGCACCCATAACCTTCCTTTGCAGGTAATTTCAGAGAAGGTGTATTTCTGAATAAGAAAGTGCCAAGACTTGATGAACACACTAAGAAACCATGTCAGTTTAGGAGACAGCAGGGAGTTTTGTTTAAATAAAAGTACTTAATGAGATGGACTGTACCAGGTGGGACGGCAGGTCTGCTGAGCTGGGTTTCTGGTCTGTGATATTATAGTATCAGCTCTTTCAAAAAAAACACATGTCGGAAGGGTTTTCTGAGCACTAACAGCGACACCAAACATTCATCCCTCTGACAAATTACAAAGTCAGTATGATCAAGTGGATTACAAATAGGACTGGAAACTCCTGAGTTCTCGTGCTGGCTCCGTCCTTGACTTTCTTCTGTGACCTTAAACAAATTATTTGAACTTTTCTGAGCCAGATTCATTGCTCCTGTAATTCCATTTGATATAGTAAATGAGGAAGTGTATGGCCCCATATATCTTAATTTTCCTATCTGTAAACGTGGGTGAATGCTTTTGGTGTGTAATTATTACCCACGGGTTCTGAGATGTTTCAAATCTTTGCAGCACTTTGATGTTAGTGAGCCTATTTGTTGATACATGGAGTATCTACATGGTAAGAACTTTTCTGAAAGTTTTAAGCTTTCATCCGAGAGTGGGTGGAAAAACATTGTAGGTATATAATATATGTTTAATTTTGTTTTCAGCTTTCTTTTAAGTGTAAGAATTTCTTATTATTTTTTGTCCAACAATTACCTGTGTTCTGTTGAAAGACTTAAAAACTTCTAGAACTTTGTGTGCCTTGTTAAAAAAAAAATAATAAGGTTGTTCTCAATATTGAAAAGCCCTTAAGAAAGTCAGTTTGACTGCAATTCCCTGATTATCTACACACCTGTGGTAAGTGACAAGGACAATGCACGTGATGCACTCTGAACACAGTGCTTTGCAGACTTATTGCAAACTCATTTTAATAATTCTCGGGTCTCTTTTCTGGCGGGGAGATGGTTGTTACTGATTTGTAGCTAGAAAGATCTTGCTCTGATCTGTGTGCTGGCAGTTGTGCCCACGTATGAAACCTGCCTTGCTGGGACTGTGTACGTCCCATATAGGCAATTTCCTTATGGGACCATATGACACACAGGGCATACTGAGTTATCGTGACTTGCATTCACATGTGTGGAAGAAAGAACCACTGGAAAGCTGTTGAGAAATGTCCTGAAGCCCAGTATTTGAGGCAGGGGGGGAATAAAAAGAAAAATAACACTTCTGAACATATTTTGATATTAAAAAAGGCCAGTATTTACAGTAAATGTGCTTGGCAGCTCTGTGTAGATGTGACTACTTAAAGCTTGTGGCACTGAATCTCGTGTCCAGGGATGTGGAGAGCATGGCCTGGATGTTCTTCTGGTGGTAACAGCTGGTGAGGTGAGAGGTGACGTGGCGGGGGATGAAGGAGTAGACACGTTCTTATGAGACTTTGGTTCTCTGTCAGCTTCCCAATGAACATGTTGCATCAGAAGTCATTTTTCCTTCCTTTTATCTCTACTGTATGCTTGGGGCTGGAAGTATCTCAGTATGCAGTTGCACGGTGCTTACTATGATGAGGCTTTGATCTCGATTAAACAATCTAGAAAAAGAAACAATGGTAACCCACAATTATGCAGTTGTCTGTAGTATTGCTGCAGTGATGGAGGCTATTCCCAAACAATGCTTCTATTGTAAAACAGGCTTGCAAGGGTCTTTTTTCAGTCTTGGAGCACATGGTCACATTGCTATGAGATGCAAAAATCATGGTATTGCGTTTCCTGCACTGAAAATCAAAAGTGGAAAAGAGACCTATTAGGTCATTCGTTTTGTTGGCTCTTGACAGAATTATTCCTGGTGCCATGCTCTCACCAGAGCCTGATCCTGTCTCGTTTTGAATAATTCAAGCCCTGATGCTTCTGCTACCTTTGACTTGGAAAAACTATTTCAGTGTCTAATAGACCTCCTGGGTAGGAAACTCAGACTCAGTAGAGCCCAGTAACTGCTGCATTTAATTCCTTGAACCATCTGAAACAGTTCCACCTCTAACTTGGGTAGCTGTGTGACTGAAATAACTCCAGCTTGCTAAACTGAGCTCTGCAGTCACCAATTTCGGCCAGCTCATTACTTGGTTAATCTTTTCTTGTGAATCTCCTCCCCAGACCCAGAGATTCACCTGTAGCTGTCAGGAGTGATCAGTCAAAAAAATACAGAGGCGGACTGGTCTCCATTTACACTAAACTCTCTTTTTACTTGACTGACTGTGTAAATAGTCCTTAAAAATGACTGTATTGTGCTGCTTCTCTAATATCAGTTCATAAAGGGAGTATTTTCACAAAGCACAGTAAGCATCATTTCATTAAAATTACAGCTTAAATCCCCCCTTCCTGGATTCAGGTCTTTATCAACAAATCTCTCTCTTTTTCTTGTTTTTTTCAAGAAAGTTGAGTTACTCAAGCAGTAACACCAAAAATTAATAAGGAACAAGTTACCAGTAAACACAGAGGATAATAAATCATGTGTATTTGTCTCTGTTTGGTCAAAAGATCATCTTCATCTCTATGTTGGGCCTTAGGAAGAGCATGAAACTCCCATCCCAGGCACCACTTTAATCTAGGGAACTCCTGCTCCAATTTCTGCTTGATGTGTTCAGTTTTGGGCCCCTCATGCCAAGAAAATCCTTGAGATGCTGGAGCGAGTTGAGAGAAGAGAACGGAGCTGGGGAAGGGGCTGGAGCACAAGTGTGATGGGAGCGGCTGAGGGACCTGGGGGGTTCAGCTGGAGAACAGGAGCTGAGGGGAGACCTTCTGATCTCTGAACTGCCTGAAAGGAGCTTGGAGCCAGGGGGATCGGGCTCTGCTCCCAAGGAACAAGCGCCAGGAGCAGAGGAAACGGTCTCAAGTTGTGCCAGGGGAGGTTGAGGTTGAATCTTGGAAACAATTTCTTCCCCAAAGGGCTGTGGGGCATTGGAACAGGCTGCCCAGGGCAGTGGTGGAGTCACCATCCCTGGAGGGGTTCAAAAGGCATTTAGACGAGGTACTTGGGGACATGGATTAGGACTAGAGTTGAGTTATGGTTGGACTCGATGATCCTGATGGTCTCTTCCAACTGAAATTATGATTCTGTGACTCTATTCCTGCACAGTCACCTCTGGACTTGGCTGATGGAGCCGTGGCACAGAAACCCCTCCAGCAGTTCTGCAGGGGCTGTGCTGGAAGGATGAGTGGCTTGCCCTGCATGTGGTTTTTCTCCCTGGTGAAGCCACATGTGCCCTGAAGGGGCACGTGCCCTCAGCAGGAAAACCACAGCAAAACCTACCCTGCTGCTTGCTCAGGATGGGGACTGAGCACTTGTTAGTGGTGCATCTTATGTGGAAGAGAGAGCAAAATGGCACCTGGCATTGCATAAGCAATGCGAGAGTATCCTAATAAAGGCAGCTTTTATAATATCATACTTGTGATTTTAGGTATAATACAGTGACATGTAACTAGGCAGAAAGCAGGGCATCATTTTTAAATACTGCGTTGGACCTGAGGTTGCAGAGGTTGAGTCCTTTGCTTTTGCAAAGGCTCTTGAGGAACACTTGAAAATTATTTCATTTCCCAGATATTTGTTTTCCTTCTCAGCCTGGATTCATACTGGACCATTTGACCAACATTCCAGCGTAGTGACATTCTTACTGTGTGCTATCCTGTGGCATTGTGTAATATTGTGCAAAGTGTCGCCCCAGACCCTTCAGCCACAAAGGTTTGTGAAGAACAATATTGACTACAAAAAATGTTGTCTTTTAGGATAGTTGCTTGCAGCTAAGTTATATGAGAATCCTTCATCTCATCAGAGCCTAAAAGCAAAGCACCAAGGCCTATGTAGATTATTAAATCCACCAGGCTCCTGTAATATTTGCTGCCCAGGGAGGTTGTGGAGTCTCCTTCTGTGCAGCCATTCAAACCCGCCTGGACACCTTCCTGTGTAACCTCATCTGGATGTTCCTGCTCCGGGGGGATTGCACTGGATGAGCTTTCGAGGTCCCTTCCAACCCCTGACATTCTGTGATTCTGTGAATCAACTGAGCCTTAAAATTATTCAATAATGTGTTTCTGCTATCAAAATATTTTTTAAAAGTAGCTTAATTGTAGATTGCCCAGTGGAACATGAAGAAACAACATCGTGCAAAAGGCCTTTCCAGAGACCTTTGCAGCAATTAATCCCCAATTAGAGTTCCTAGAGCCAAGTTCTGATTTCCAGCAAGAGAAGCAAAGCCGCAGCTGCGATTTCAGCGGGATGTGGACATTCCCTGCACTGGATCTCAAGTCAGCATTTTGCCTTCTGACCTTCGAAAATAAAAAGTCACCTGCAAGAGTTAAAATCCGGGGATGTGCAGGCTGGTGAGAGTGCAGAGGCCTTCGGGGCAGTGCAGGGCACACGGGCCTGTGGCCGAACCCTGCACCCTCACGTGCACGTGAGTACATGGAAAATGACGACTTGGTGATTTTACTTCAAAACTATGTGGACTTGGAAGCAATGTCATTTTCTTTCATGCATCTTTTATCTGAGAGTTGGCACGTTATGCTGTGCATAGGAATTAAGAAGATGACTTGGGGCTCTCTTCTGTCGTCACTTACATGGTGTGTAACTCAATATTTTGTTTATTTATGGGAAAATTCTTTTCTGCAGCTCCACAAAGATTGTGCGAGAGTGAAGGAAGCATGAGGAAGGAGAAGGCCAGCCCTCCTCCACCCCAAAGTGAGAGCACTGAAAAAACAAAACCTGGCACCCGGTCTGCGGCTGACTGAAAGCATCTTTCATTTGTGCATTAAAGCCAACGGATCCCTGGCCTCTTCTCTCCCAGCCTACCCTCGGCATCAGCCAGAAAAATACAGGCCATAAGAAAATAAACGGTGTGTATGAATAACTCTGAGCTATCAGAAGCCAATAGCAATTAAAATGTCTCACTCGTATCTGATGATCACATCTCTCCCTGTTGGTTTTAAGTGATCCCTTGTAAAAAAAGAAGTCAAAGTGTTTGAGTGGGTACAAAGGAGAAAACCTGACAGTTTTTACACTCCATTTGTACACTCAAAATGCAGCCGGTAATAGACCCGAGCGTTTTTTAGTGATGTTCAAATTATCTGTAACGTGCCATTTCCCTTCTGCCGCTGGGAGCATCTCTCTCTGTCAGATACATTCCTTGCACCAGGACGAGTTCTGCACTGGAAGTTTTAGGGCAGAAAACTGTAGTTAAGGATGCCAAATTATTCCAGGTGGTTAGATTATACTTCTAGGCACAAAGCTGGGCTGGTTGATGGTCTTTGAGTGTCACTTTGCCAGACTAGTAATGACAGAGGCATTCTGCAATTCCTGCCTGATGTCATTGCTCATAATGTTGTTTGAGGATTCAGATATAACCTTAGGGGGATAAAAT
Source organism: Pampusana beccarii (assembly GCA_013399365.1). Lineage (NCBI taxonomy): Eukaryota > Metazoa > Chordata > Aves > Columbiformes > Columbidae > Pampusana > Pampusana beccarii. The sequence goes on from VWYH01005912.1 coordinate 93,061, forward strand.
GCTTTGGCTCGGTAAAAAGGCTAATACGGACAAGTCACAAAATCTCAAGCTGAGAAAGGAACATTGCCTCTATAAAGAAAGAAAAATATTTATTTAAGAAAGACGCTGCCTAGAATTTGCTTCTCTGCAAGACGCTTAGGGGATTTGACATGATGGGCTCAAAACAGGCAAGAAAATCATGACTTGGCCAGAACAAGGACAAGGGAGCCCTAATGTCAGTCTGGATCTGCTTGCCCATGTTGCTGCCTTCACTCACATTGGGCTACCACAAGCCATCAGCTGTCAGAAAAATGCTGCCAGTGTTTTATGAGAAACAAGTCTTCATTTCTACCCAGCCCAATCCTATAAACCTTGAGGGGAGGGGTTATTTTTTTAATGAAATAACTAGATTAACCAGGTGTCAGAAGTCGCCTGACAGCCTGAGTGCAGACATCAGCCAACACTAATTTCAAGCCAACTGGACCATCCAAACTACTTATACACATTTCCAACCGTAAATCTGTGTGTTGCTGCCTTGTCCCATTGCGGTGACCAGTTCTGCGTTGGAACAGTACTTGGGTCACGTGTTCAGGCCACAACTACGTGTTACGCCGGTGGTGGCACCATATCTGTCGTGATGGGGTCCTGGAGACCGAAGTATCTAATTCCTTGAAAAAATTTGGCTTTTGCTCTGTGCGCCAGTTATTTGTCCTGTTAGGTCTTAATACTAGGCAGGCTCAAAAACCCTAAAACACAAATCTTACTGAATATTTTTGTCCCAACCTGAGTCTAAACAAGGTTCAACCTTTCGGTTTTCTTTAAGTGTATTCCAATCACCACCTCCAATTCAGGGATCAACAGAAAAAAGTCAAATCCATCTATTAGCAGGACAGTGTTGTGGCAGAATAACTGAAGATAGACACCAGCCTGTATTGCCTTGGTTTCTTACCCTGAGATTTACCCACTTATTGTTCTCATTATTCCTCCCCATATTTGAAAGAGATGGGTCAAAATCTTGAGGATGTTTGAAGAGTCAGTAGTATAGTTGAAAGGACATTGAGGTCATGTCTGCTTATAAATTCTGTTTTTTTATTGGGGTGATATTCTGAGTGTTGTCTCCAGCAGCAAAGACAAGATGGTAAGTCCCAGATGTTGGGTTTATCCTTGTTGAGATGCGGAAAATCCCAACCTCCTCTCTCTGGATGAGCAGCTGAAACAAATATTGATATTGGCTGATGTGGACACAATGTTTTAATTAAAAGACAAAAATTCAACGTTATTACAATGAAGGATGTGCCATTTAGGGGTTTCTTATTGGACATCATGCCAGGGACACATAGCGCTGACTCTAAGCCTCTTTGATTGCGACTGAGACAGGAAAAGTTCTTCACAGTGTCTTTGTTTGACTTTTCCCACCTTTGCATTGAGATTACCGCTGCTTATAAAGCCCTATTAATAATGACCCATCAGGAAAACACTTCAAACATGTAATAAAAAGAGAGAGAGAATCTAGGAGAGAATCTCGAAAAAATTTACTACCGAGCGCAGGGGAAAAACATGTTTCCAAGTTATCATTTAACCTTCTAAAATATTTTTTTCAGTGTTTTTTATTACAATCTTTCTGCTGAATGTACCGAGTTTAAAGTGGTGTTGTATGGAAAGTTTATCAGTGTAGCTGTTTAGAAGAATGGAGAGACCATGGGGCAGCTATTCTTTGACTTGGAAAACTGGCAGTGGGTAACGAGACAGCCTCTGATTTGGGGACAGCGCAGTAGGGCACAGCTGGGACCCCTGTATGTGCACCTGGGATGTTCTTGTCTCGGAGGTGACACAAGGTCAGCCAAGGAGCTTTACGGCTGGTAAAGGTGCCAGGAGCCATTTTTCATAAGGGGGTTGAAAGGAGAGGAAAAAAGTAGATGAGATTACAAAGAAAGTAAATTATTGTTTCAGGGAATCCAGAGTTATGTGATGTACGGGAAGATGCAAAGATGCAGGTAACTAACTGCAAGTGCCAGAAAGAGTCAAGGAGACTTTTTCCAAATTCTGTTGAGGATTTTAGTCTCTACAGCGATCCAGAGTTGGTTATTTGTCCCCCTGTGGATCCCCAGTAAATAACTGAGTTAATCAATGCTAATCTGGCTCCTGTGCTCGTAAAATGTGTAGCTCTGTTGATGTCACTCGTTGAAAACAAAATTCTTCACAGAAAAGTATAATTTCTTCAGCTTCTAACTTAAAGACAATTTTGACATCAGAGTATCTCCCATCAGTGCTGCTTAATTATTCATTTGTTTTAAACCTACCTTTACACCAAGAAAAGGCTTATAAAGTAGATCGGAGTTGAGCTTAAGCTTTCTAGAATTGTCTAAACAAACTGGTGTGGATAACCTCATTTTTGTTTGGGTTACCAGTTTGTGATCTTACACCAACATTTGTGTAGTTACACTTGCCCTTTTTAAAAAAAATGGGTTTGTCTCCACCTTGTGCTTTTCCTAGACTCTTCCCTGATCTCTATTTCCCACGTGCATGGCGCGTGTACGCAGTAAGTTTTGAGGAGTCTAATACACACAGCGGACAGACACAACTCTGTGTGTATTTTGAAATACTGGTTTTGAAATCAGTGGATTGCCCAGAGGATCATGTGCCATAGCAGATGCAGAGGGCTTGGGACAAGAGGTGCTCACCCCTTTGTTGTGATCCAACTGCCAAGATTGACCATTTCATCCCACTCAGCCCAGCAAAACACTAACAAAAAATTTCTGCAGGACAGTAGAAAGACTAGTAAGGGAGGTGGAGTTGTACCCAGCTTGTATTAACATCCCCAAGCCCTCTTATTTTTTATTTCTTCAGCATTCTTGAAATATTAAAATATTTTTTTAATTGCAGTTGGAATATAGAATCATAGAATGTACTGAGTTGGAAGGGACCCACAAGGATCATCAAGTCTAACTACTGTCCCTGAATATGACAACCTCAACATTCACACCATGTGAACTAACGTGAATCTAACCCACTTCCTTCTTTAAGCTTCAAGCTTTAAAATTCTAAATCCTAGAGACTAGAACCTCGGTTTATGTGTGCCCTGTTCAAGCAGTGATGGAGTACATGGTGACAGCACACGGGTACATGGCTGAAGCGTGATGGTCCTTCAGGACACCACATTGAGGCCCCTGGGCTGACCTTGCTCTGCTGGGCAAGTACAAATGGCTATGAAAAGGCACCAGCTTTACCTGGATCTGAAAGTCCATCACATCATCAGGGGCTCTGGCTTCATCAGCACTGACCGTGACACCTGAGCTGAGGTGGGGGCTGAGGTTATAATCACTATATACTCTCAGCAGCCATGGCTGGAGAACAGGTCTGTGTGTTTGCTTCATCCAGCTTAATGCAAAACACTTGTAAATGAGGGAAAAGATGCTGTGGGATGATCTGTGGACCACAGCATCCCTGGGCTGGTGCCAGCCTGGACACAGCATATGCAAGCAAGAGCAGGTTTGGAGTGGGTTTTCATGCCATCAGCCATACTGTTGGCTCACAGTATCATGGACTTCTTTATCCCTATGACCCATCTCTCATTGGAACAAATGATGAAAACAGATTATTGGTTTTACTGGGAGGATATTTTGAGTTATTGCTGCAAGGGCAGAGAGGAAGAGGTCATAATTTATGTTAATACAGATATCTCTATATTTCTTCACTACCACTCAAAGCATGAAAGGATTTGTAAGGAAGAAATGCTATCTATCAGAGATGTTTTAAAGTACACTTGATCTGAGCATGCAGACAGCTCAGGCTGTGTGGTGTTGTCGTGGACTAAACACTAACCCACAGCCGATGTCATCTGCTATCCTATAAATAAGGCAGTTACATCCATACGCTTCCATCCTCGTTCTTCACCATCTTGACTTTGGGTCTCTTGTATCTTTTCAGATAGTGCCTGGTTTGAACTGCTTCAAGAGATGTCCCCTGCCAGCAGCGCCGATGTGGTATTTCTGATCAGTATATGTGTTGTCCATAGGCTTTATTCCACTCGCTGCAGAAATCTTTGTAGAAACTGTGTTTCCTTCCCTCTGTTTTGTGTCCCCGGGGTACAGCTGGTGCAGAGCAGCTCCTCTTCTCAGAGCCTTCACCTTTGGGTGCCTGGTGGAGAGGTTGGACACTTGGACACAGGGAGGAGAGCTCAGCTCAACAGCAGAAGATTTCTTTCTCTAAGGACAGAGGTGATTTTACCTTTTTTTCTTTTTTTTTTCTTTTCTCTCTCAGCCTCATTTCTTTAGAGACCATGTTCTTCGGCTGCCTGGTTTCTGGTACAGAGGGTGACGTCCTGGCAAAACTGACAGCCACAGCAAAACTCTGGTATGTTTAAGCTGGTTTATACACACAGGCAGGTGACCTGAGAGAGGGTGAGGCTCTGTCCCTCTTGGCCCCATCCTCTTTGGTGTGGTCTCATTTAAACTGAGCTACTTAGGATTTCATGGGAGCTGGACCTATGGCCATGAAGGAGCAGAAAGCTTTGGTGTCCTGACCTGTGAGAGTGGGCTTGGGTGGACCATCAGATGTCGGGCTCTGGGAGTCCCTTCCAGCATCCAGAGCAGTTCAGCGTCTTCTGCAGGTATTTCTGAGCTATTAATATTATTGCGACTGCATTTGCACGCAGGGGAAAAAATGGTGGTTATTTTTGGGGGCCAATATATGTCAGTGTTTTGAGACGTGTTCACTGCATTAGGGAGCATCAGTCCTGCAATATCAGTAGAGCTATTTCATCCCAGTTTTTGGGTGGACAGCAGTGAATAAATTTGCAGTTGGGTTTCCAGTCTCCCAGGTGACAAGTGCGACCACTGAGCAGCTGGTTATTCTAGAAACTGCCTTTTTTTCTCAGCAATGAATAATTTCACTGTGAATCTTTAAAAAAGATAATTCAAAATTGCATTGAAACTGGTGATAATCTGATCCTGTTTTGATTAATTCATATTTTCCAATGAAAAACGATTTAATGAAAACTGAGGAGATCATCGCTTTCACTAGAGTAGTAATACAAGTAAAATAGGCTTATAGGTTTATCAGTGACTTCAGTTTATAGCAGGTATTTTTAAAGCCCAGTTCTGCCATTCATAAGAAAATAAGAGCTGCAGTTTACAAAGTCACACCAGTGTCAGGGATTAACCCTGTGTGCCCCACAGGGCTGGAGCAGGTTGCTAACAAGAAAAACATGCAAAATAAAAAAAAAGTCTCAAACTCAGAGCAGAGTCTGACATGGTGTTGAAACAGTTTTGCGGGGAGGGCGGGATGGAATGATCCCCAGCAGGGGCAGAGCGCTGCGCAGAGCCGGTACCGCAGTGCAGGGGGGTCTGGACGGTGCCTGGCGGGAGCTGCTTGTTCCCCAGGGGAATGACACGTGTTGGGCATCCTGGTTTGCCTGGCTTCAGTTCACAGCTCTAATCACACAGCTCCTGAGCTCAAACCACAGGCTGTACAGCTCTTGCAAAGGCTTCACAAGAACCGGTAGATTTTTATTAGTAAATAGCTTTAATAATATGAAATAATATGGAGATTTCACTTAGAACACCTGCCTTCTACAGCTTCTTTTTTTTGGTGCACAAACCCCTGGAAGCCTAAACTTTTCCTTTTTTTTTTTCATCTGCAAAACAGAATCTTAGAGTGCAAACACCAGATGCTTTGATCCGGCAGTGCTGCTCACACGTGACATGTGAGCTCTGGATGAGCTGCCTCATGCTTGCTTTTTGTTTCCCTCCAAGCCGGACTTGTGAGGGCACATTCCTGGTCCCACACAGCACCCATAACCGAGACGGGGCAAGGGCTACACCACGGGCTGGGGACCTGCCTGGGCCCCTAAAGGATGTGGATGCTCAAGGCTTGAAGGTGACGGGTTGGCACATCCCCAGGTGCCCAGGCTCTGGGTTTTTATGAAAACCAGCTGAGATCCCTCCCTTAGTCTGCGTTCCTCGTCTTCTCCCTAGTCTTGGCTTGTTTGTGCTACCGAGCCTGCCTGGGGTAGACTGCACAGGTTAAGCACCCTAATTACAGCGGAGAGAAAGTTCTTCAACTCAAGTGAATTGCAGTAATGATATCATTACTCTTTCTGACAAAGCTCCTTCACAGAAAGCCAGACAAGGAGCCTTGGCCGTGTGGACACAAGGGCTCTTTTGCAGGATCAACAAGCCCCAAGCGGTCTTGCTGGCTTTTCCCCCAAAGAAACTTCATCTAGCTCCTCCAACACCAAAACACATTTTTGTACAAGTTGATGGTTGAGTGTCTCCCCTTTCCCCCTGCTCCCTGATTTTCACAGGGAAAAAAAAATAATAAAATCTTATTTATTTATTTGGGGGTTTCTGCAGCTGTGAACATATTGGGAGTAGTTGCAAAACTGTTGTGAGTCTGAAGGGCAGGAGCACAGCGGTAGGAAGCAGAGGGATTATCTGTTATCAGCCATAATACCCATCAAAACTTGTGCGATAAAGAGCATTGCTTGGGTTTTCCGACTAATTTGTCTGCTGCTCACTGTTTACTCAGGAATCTGGTTTAAAACCCTGTGCGGTAATATAATTGACTGAAGAACCATAATGTAACCAGAAAATGAATCAGAAGGAATTATTTTACAAACCCAGCACTTAACTGCAAGCCAGTGGCAATCCGCAGTGGCCTTTTTCATCTGCTTATCTTCATTACGGCATTAGAGATGCCGTCTGCTCTGCCAGGCTTTTCCCAGCCCCACGTCCACAAACATCTGCTCATTTTATATTCTGTTTTCTTTGAGCAAAAATGTGTGCAGAATGCACATTTTAAATCACAAATTATTGTGAGAATCAGTTCACTGACTGATACACCGATACACTGACAGTCAGGTTCAACTTAACTCTGCATCTAACTTGAGAGAGTTTTAAATTATCTTTGCATCTATGACTGATGGTGTCTGGGGTGTGTTATTCTCGGTGACTCAGCAACACCACGAATGGTGTTAAAGCCAAATACACTTTCTTTTTGAATTACTAATCCATTTTCTTTACCCTTTGCATACCTGTTCTTCTTCCGGTGTGCACCTGAAGTGTTTCAGGGGCCAGCTGCATGTGTTGTGTGTTGGTTACTGACTTATCTTCTCCCTTACGCAGGCATCCTTACAAGAAACCACATCCGAATTTGCTCCCTGTTCACAGAGGGAGTGAGTCCATTCCAAACAGTTACAACTAAATCCATGCAAAATTGCAAAAAAATCAGGTTTTTTGAATCCAGAATTAATGCAATTAGTCCAGCTGCAGTGTCAATGTATAATTCAGAACAACTATAAATACTCATGAAACAACAAATAGTTTATTGAGGCTTGGTTAGTGCGATTCATCAAATTTTATAAGCCTAGGGTCTGACTGAGATTTTGATCAAAAGAGTTGCACCATGAATATATGCCCTCCCCTGACAATACAGCATTTTTGTCAGCAAAGGGAATGAGAGAAGAAAACGATGTGAAACTGAAAAATTCTTGGGTTTTCTTGAGCTGTTCAGAGAAGTATTTACCATTTGCTAAGTAGTAAAAACCGTTTGCTAATCTGTTGCCATCTGCCTTTATTATTTCAGCCACGCAGCAATAGCCACTTTATTGGCTGTGTTACATCAACTTTAAATCATGCGCTGAACAACCGAGTACTTGATTTAGCCTTTATTTCTAATAGAGGCTGAGGGCATCCAGATTTGCTGTACTGGAAAGATGATGGACTTTGTGGATTTAGCGCTGTTCTGCAGATCTTCTGTTTTCCAGATTTTGAACCTTTTTTTAAGTTCCGTAGCTTACATTACTGTAGGCTTCTTAATGTAAATCAACCAAGTGCTGTCTTCCTGAGGCTGGAGACCAACGACAACCATGGCATCAAGAGGTGTGAATTTTCCCCCTTCGTCCTAATAGACTCTAAACTTCAAAGTCTCCTTGTGACCACTCCAACCTCTCCTGCTACAGCTTGTCCAACAAATGCACTTGTTGTCCAGCCCCATATGGATGTAACAGATGTTCCTTCCACCCGAGTGGACATTCCAGAGGAAATTGCTGCTGGTGGCATGGTCCAGCGGACAGATGGACGGACAGATGAGGCTGGGCCAGTCCTGGGATTCTTTTGGAACTGCAGATGCCAGCTTTATAAACTGTCTCCAGCAATTCCTCTGGTGAACTACCACTTCTAACTATTTTTCCAGGTTCCAACTAGGGATGTTGCTAAAATTGCTGAGCAATCTTTTCTCATCTGCATTCAATATTGAGACCTTTAACAAGTTGTGGAATATTCCCCCCCTGCCAGGCAGAGAGAGAAGAGAATTTTCAGACATATTTTCCTCTCGTTTTCTGTAGAAATATGGACATTGACTTATATTTGTGCAATGCCATCTATTTAACACACATCTAGAAGGATTTTGAAACATGCAGGTATGAAGAAACTTCTCTAAATGATACCAAAAGCACCAATCACATGCCCTTCTTTCTGTTTCGCTCCCATCTGGCCGTGTCTTATGATGCAAAGCACACTTGTTTTGCTTGCTCATCAGGTGACAAATGAGACCAAGTTGCTTTCCCACCTATATATGCCTTAGAACTAATTTTTATTTATCAAGAAAAATTTGAATTATGGTACTGAAAATCAGTGTAGATTTCCCCCCAAGCATGTCTTTCCATATCTTCCGTCTGCACCATCCCAGATGTTTCTGAGGTATTTCTGACTTGCTGCTTTTGCCCCCCATCCCCGCTTATCTGTGGTCTTACTGATAAATTCAAAGAAGACTGAAAAATTACAGTATGATCTCTCCTTCCCTTTGAGGTGTCTTTCTTTCTCCCAATTTAAGTCTCTTCTTCTTTCCTGTCTCAGAAATAGGAGCTCCAGTTTTTCATGCTCTTCTAAGCCTCTTTTTACCTCCATGATACAGATTTATTTCTCAATCTCCTGTGGGCAAAGGAAGAGATTACTGTGTCCCATGCTTTTTTCCCTCGACCTCTTAGTTTTCTCTGCGCATTTACTTTCAAGGCTCCATATATATTTTGAGTTTCTTTTCATCCTGGGCGTTGTCTAGTCAGTCCTAGCTTCTTGTTGTAGAGTTGTATAACTTAAGGGGTCACATTCTAGCTGAAACTCAGAATCAGATCCATCATCACCCTTCACAATATACTATTGGACTCAGTCCTGATTTCTCTCTATTCTCACTCTAGGTCTCCATATTTACATTTGTCAAAAATCAGGGAGTTACTTTCTGCAGAAGATCTGAGATATTGCCCAGCATCTCCTCAACTGAACTTTGATCCATCCGTACTGTGATCGCTGTAGGGATCTTCTCCCTTTGTCTCTAGAGGACACTGTAGCCTCTCACATCTACTCTGACTGCAGAAAGTCACTCTTCTTTGGTGCTTACAAAAATCCTAAAAGTGTTTATCAATGCACTGTGCAACAGCTTGGAGCAGTGAGTAGGATCCTTCATGATGTTCCTTTCTGTTTTCAGATCTGTATTCACTTTTTTTTTCAGTGGTCTTGCATGTAGTCCGTACCAAAATAAGTCAGAACAAGACTTGGAACTCTCGTTGAGTGTTGGCAATGTACAGTGCAGTTGGCCATGCTGAAGTCAGCTGTGGGGTACAGGATTGCAAGCGGTATGGTGGTTTCTGTGTGTTCCCTCAGACACATTTGTACTCGGTGCTTCCCGTGGCCCCGCACACATGGAGAGAAAGGGGGCGATGGTGCAGGGAGGGATGTGATGGGGACAGCTGTGGTGACAGAGCCCACCAGCATCAGGAACACATGGTTTTAGCCTTTATAAATTTGGGTGAGTTCACTGGAGTCCTGAGCTGAATTCCCATTCTGCAGGAAGCATCAGGCTCTCTCAGATGCTAGGATAGACAAGAGATCCTGCTCCCCTGTGTGGATGGATTCCATAGAAGCACTGTGTCTTCTTTTGATTCTCTTTAACACATCTTATTGTTATTTGTGGTAGTTAAAAGGCAGAAAAATCATAGCCTGACTCTTGGAAACCTGATTGTATCTGTCAGGCTGGCAATTAAGAAATTGTCTCTTGATCTGGAGACCTTTCCAGAGAGTACAGAAGCCCACCAGGTCCTTTCACAGCTTCTTTTCTGGCTTCACAGAGAGTGCTGAAGTTCCAAGAGGGGTGGCAGAAGCATCAGGTGCAGATACCACATGGCATTGCTCCCCAGAACTGCCTTGTGTTCCTGAAATCCTTTTCTTAGGAGTTGGTTGGTTATGTAAGTTCTTACTTCTTTTTACTTGAGGGTTGTGACGATCTTTGTTCTCTGTTTATAATAACGTGTGTTTACTAATAGCGTGGTGGCATGCCACTGCCAAGCTGCTTCTGCTAACAATAAAAAAAGGGAAAGTTGATATTTATGGAGACTTAGGGGCTGGCCGGGCTGCAGCTCTTGATTTTTATTGCAGCTGACTGCACACTTGTCAGACATGAGAATCTGCATCTCATTGTGGAGAGCTGGTTTCCATTTCTGTCTGGGTCCCATTATTAGGCTTTGGTTTACATTCTGTAAGGTTAGCCATGTGCGGATTCACACAAACAAATATGCAATTTACGTCTGCAGCTTTCACTGGTACTTAAACCTCCACCTATTTGTAATGTCTCTGGAAGGGAATAAGAGGAACACTATAGTTCCTTACTAATGGATGAGTATGTTGTATAGCAACAATCAGCCTAATAAAAACAGATTGAATTAATTTCCACGCTCTGCTGAGCCCACCAGGGTAAGAGTGAGCTGTGTTAGGGCAGAATACCACAGATGTAAATTGCTGCTGCTCACACTGCTTATCTCTTGTGGCTACACGGAGGACCCTGTCTTCAGGATTGTCATCAGCCCATCACGCTTCCCCAGCATCAGCTAATGCTTGGAAATACCTTCATGCCATCCCATGAGGTTTTTGGGTTCAGGGTATTTCATGTTTGGAGAGCCACTGCAGTGGTTCCCAGCCAACGTAAGAGAAAACATTAATTTCCAGGAAGGTTCTTGGTCTGTGGGAGCAAACCAGTTGCATTTAAGCAAAGATTTCACCCTGGATGATCCAATCTGCATTGATGGAGATGGGATATCAGAATCCTAACCATGCACGAGAACATCAGGTGTTGAGGTGGGGACTTCCATTAAAAAGTGCCTCTAAGTAGAGCTACGTGTCTGTGGACAATTGGCTTCCTTTGGAGGGATGTGTTATACCAAGGAGGTGACTTAGCAGAGATCGAGCATTTCTAAGCGAGATGCCTAGAGAAAAGCAGTTGGCACCATCTGTCCCTGAGCTGGGGCTTTCCTGACTCTGCAGCCCAGGACGAAGGGAGCTGTGGTGAATCCAAAGGACATCCATCTGTCTTTCTGTCCTACAGTAGGGACCAATTGTCCTCGGCAGACTGCAGGTCTGTTTTTCTTTTCCAGTGGAGAGCTTGGCTCACTGCCAACCTGCATCCTACACCTTTCATTCACCTGTTGAGTGTTGCTAATGATGTCTCCTTCCTTCTTTTTTTAAAAAAAAAAAAAATTAAAAAATACACAAGCAAGAGTTGTGTAACTCCAGCTTCAGCTCTTTGTTTTCCTCTGTGACTACTGACCCTAAATAATCAAAGAAGAAATGGTGATTTGACTTTTTTACTGACCAAACAGAGTTGTGATGGTGTTTGAGTATAGGAGACCACCTAGAAAAGCACATTTTTTTTTTTCCTCTGGGGGAAAAAGTAATTTCTTTAAACTTGGTTTATTATCCTCTCCTGAATCTCACACTGGTAACGGCCCAGCATTAGGGCCATTCGCACTGCTGACAAACAGGCTGAGGGAGGACAGACGCTTTCGTGGGTAAACTCTTCTACTTCTACGTGTATTGTCCCACATCAGACACAAGGTACATTTATATCTTCTCCTGACAGTCAATCTGCATAACTCAAATGATAGAAACCAATTCTTTCCATGCTAAAAGTTATGCCAATTACATAATATTCAATTATGAGTTTGTTACTCTGAGTATCTCGTTATTACAGAGAAGAGGAGAATGGTATTTTAGAAGCCCTGCCATACAGCTGTGTTACAGTGTGTCTTACACACATGAAAGTTCTAATGAGCTTAACGAATTTAAGCTGACTTATTGAGAATTTAACTGTGCAACTTTATAGTCTGCAGACAAAGTTATAGTATGAAACCATGTAAACATCATAGGTCTGATTTGTCCTTTTCCAGTCCTACATATTCTCAATTATGTGGGTGCAGAATATGTGCTCCCCTTTCAGTTCCTGTAGAATCCCACTTCATAACCATATTGAATAAATGCAATATGAAGTATGCCTGTGTTTGGAAAGTTTCCTGTTTTTCTTACCTGGATTCCTAGTTTATATATACATAGGATACTAACCATATTAAAATAAGAAAAAATGAATATGAAAACCATGTATATTACCATTTAGTGATCCAGTTTTAGTTAGGGAAGAAAATAATGACACAGCCCCAGAACAAATGGAGCTTATGGGTTACAAAAGTCAGTAAAAAAAGTGTCAGAATGAGTTCAGAGGTGGCAGTAGCCCTTAATTCTGAACATTCACTGCAGTGAATTGTTCTTCCTGCAGTCACACTGAACCAAACAATGTTAGCTTTGGTTGTCATCTTGTGCTAAGACTTCAGTGAGAACTTTGCTGGAGAAGTATGGATGCTTTTGCAGTGTTAAACGCATTGCTGTTTACATCTCTGAAATTTGTCTGTCTTCTCGAACAAGAGCTTCATATTTGTATTGAATGCAGAATATTTTTAATATTAATATTTTATTATTTTAAAAATAATTTATTTTATTATTTTTAAAATATTTTTAGTATTTTTAATAACATTAGAAATGCTATGTAGATCCTGGGTGAAAATAAGCTGGCATAATAGTGGAGGCAAGTGTTGGCACGTGTGGATCCTGGCACTTTGCTTGTTCCTATTGTATAAACTCATCCTAGTATGAGCTGCTTTCAAGAAACCCCCTTTCTTTGGCAGCTAGACTGGCTGTGCCCGCCAAAATCTGTGCCATAGGCATGGTTATTACCTCTGGATTTTGCCTATATGCTGGATTCGGTGGTGTATTGAGCTATGTCTAATATCCATTTAGATTGGATGTTAGGAACAATTTCTTCCCCAAAGGGCTGTGGGGCATGGAACAGGCTGCCCAGGGCAGTGGTGGAGTCACCATCCCTGGAGGGGTTTAAAAGGCGTTTAGACGAGGTTCTTAGGGATGTGGTTTAGTGCTAGAGTTGGGTTATGGTTGGACTCGATGATCCTGAGGGTCTCTTCCAACTGAAAAGATTCTATGATTCTGTCATATAAGAAAATTCTTCCAGTTGGGGATGGTATCTCCTGTCCTTCCCATTGCTGCTCCCCTGCTGCTCTATGGCTCCTCTTGCTCCGAAGCCATTTTTGTGATATTCTTATAAGAGGTGCTAGAGGAAGGCTGGGACTAGTCCCTTGGTTGTTGGTGACATCTTCCACTGGTGAGCAGGGGAGGCCAAGGGAGGGAGTCGCTCCTGCGGACAAACCTCTCCCACAAAGCCAGAGAGAAGAGAGAGTTAATAGGAGGGAGTAGATTCTGTGTTTGTAAAGAAAAGTAAAACATCAGCCTGCTGCTAGTAATTTATTACATCCGGACTATGTTCTTACTGCAGAACCCCATAACTAATATATCATTTAAGATTTCTAAGGATGGAGTGAGGAATTTTAAGGACTGGACTGATGGAAATGTATTTGCATCTTCACCATCTTTAATTCACTAGTAGAAGGTTGTGGTTCAGGAAAATACAGTGTAATGAACTGGTATGTGTTTAAAAACCTAGATTTTTTGTTACTTTAGCTCTCAACTTATCTCTGACACCTTGGGACACTCTGAGGGTTTGGTTTTCAGTAACACAGGTAACGTTTCTGCATGAGAGATGTAAATTAAAGGCAAACAAGTTTTTGCTGGTAGAAATTATCGTAGTGGCAGAGTGATTTACATCAGCTGTCTGACTTTTGGAGGGTAAATGTCACCAGCTTGGACTCTTGTGCTTTCCTAAAGTGCTGGGGTAGATCCTTGGCTGGAAGAGGAGAGGCAATTCCAGCGGAGACAGGAGAGACAGGGGCATTTGCATGAGCTGAGGATTTATCTTCCACGTTCAGTGTAAAAACAACATTGTATAGCATCTTTTAATTTAAGGGACTATTGGTATGATTCCAGCTCAAGCTGGTCAGAAATAAGTTCATACATCAGCCACTCCAAACAAACCAAACTTCATCGTGTGGTAGGGAGGTGTCCCTTCTGCACCCAAAGGGACACCTGGTGCAGGACTGTGGGTGTTCTGGATTGAGGTGCTTGATGAAGGAGACGTGGAAACTCTCAGGGACTGAGACCACGGGGCTGCAGGGCTTTTGTGAAAGTGCAACTGTCTTGTGGAGAGATCGGTGGGTATTTAAGAGCATCGGATGCTATGAGTCTGCTTGTTACATGAGGTTTGATCTGCTGAAGCTGGAAGGGACTTCAGAGGGAAAGAATCCACTTTTGTGAACATCTTCCTAAACATCTTTGGAGAGGAAAAAAAAAAAAAAAAAGAGAGATTTTCATGAGAGCCAGAGGCAATCTGATCCTGTGTTCCTCTTAAATAATTCCATTAAGCCCATGTGGGAATACAGAAAACACGCATAGTTCAGTAGGGCACAGCTTGATGTCCCAGTGACTTTGGGATCGTTGGCCTGTGAAGGAAACCAGAGTTGTTCAGCTGTCCCCAAGGCATGGCAGGGGGGCCAGGGGCTCACTGCTGTTAGTCAGCAGCGTTTGCTGTAGATCACACGGAGAGGCTCTGGACCCTATTTTCTAACACACTAGTGGTGACCAGACATTATCTATTGTCATACAGAAAATCTTGACTAGCATGGAGAGACCAGTCTTATCCATGGAGCTGGTTCTTCCAAGATGGAGTTGAGGCTGTTGGATATGAGGGCATTGACACTATCCTCCTTTGTGTGATTTTTGTTGTCTTTCTAGAGACACCAACACCATGAACTCGCTCAATTTACCTCCAAAAGAGGGTGTTTTGTTTTACCTTTTTTTTTTTCCTTGAACCTTTTACAAGTATCCTCATGTCAGCCTGAGTTTTTTGATGGGTGTTGTACGTACACAACAGTATCAAGCTACATAGTGTTTTTAAACACAGTTCCCGCAATAGGGTACTGTTGTCTCAGTTTAAAAATAGGAAAAGTAATTGCTAAAGTGTTCAGATTTTGGAAGTTTTGTTGTGACTCAACTTTGGTGTGTTGAGCATGTAGCAGGATGTGCTGTTGGAACCAAGCTGTCCTATGTGAAGCGTTGGATAAGCTGAGACAGAAAAAACGTAGGGAGAATATGTGTTCAGCATCTCAATTTTAATCTGATAGCAGCAATGGTCAAGAAGTTAAAGAAATGGAATGGGGCCAAATGGAAGCACAAGAAGGGGAAAGGAGTATTTTTTCTTTCTTTTTATTGTTAAGCATGAATTAATGGCTTTTATTAATGCAAAACCTTTCAACTTAAAGTAAATCCAGGCACTTTGCAAACTACAGCCTGTCCTGAAGGTTATTCTTCACTGGAAGATGTTTCTGTGCAAAGGTGTAGGTACAGCATTACGGATGCCATCAAAGTGTCTGTAGTACAATTATTTTCCGTATCTCTGGAACCACAGAGCTCAAGTCCCTAGATTATATCTGTGCGTCTTGCACCACAGCTTGTGTCATACCCGCTGCACTGCCATTGCTCTCCAGGCGGTTGGAGCAGAAACGGTTCAAACGTGCTTCCACCTGAACGGCAGGTCACATTAGGCTGTGAAAATACAAAAGCAGGAGCCTCAGCCTTTAGCTGGGCACAGAAGCAGTTCCCAGCAGCTCAGGCTGAGAAGGATGACACAAGGACACAGCTGGACATGGGACAGTCACCCCAGGTGCTGAAGACAAACCTGCAGCCAAAATACTCAGTAAAACTCTTCAGATCTTGTTTTCGGTGTTGTTACCACAAAGGATCAGGTGCTGACATTTCTCCCTGACCATCATCAGTAGCATGGGCTCCCCTTGCCAGACTGGGAACAATTACTTGGTCCATGTTTGAAAGGAGAGGGTCACTGATAGATTCTATAGCAATGCTGATGGCCTCGTGTGCACACCTTGGTGCAGAAACCACCCCAGTATTTGGCTGATCACATCCCTTTTGTAAGCTGGTGGGGCCCATTCTGCTAATGCCCTACACATGCATGGCGAATAAAAGCAGGTTTTAGATGTCTCGTTGGGAAACATTTTTCAGCGAGGATAGCCGCTTGGATTCATACTGTGCTTGAAATGTCACATGCGCTGGTTAGTTGTGATTAAATACGAATGATGGGTCATTGCTCCCAGGCTGGATGAAGCATAATTGTTAAAACCAAGAGAACTGGAAGAAGGCACTGGCAAAGAAGCAGGCTATCTTCCCCAGAGGGAGCCAGGAAAATTAGGCTAATAGCATAAGGTGTGTTGGCTGGAGCAAAGCTTAAAATAAGTTTTGTGGTTTTTGCTTTCACACAATGTAATTGCGTGTATGTACCTGGTTCTTGTTGGGAGAGCTCTGGATAAATCCCTGTCTGGATTGTTTGTGTTGGTGTCAGGGTCTGGCAGTGGGTTTTGTGAAACCCTGTATTGCATCTCATATAGCCTTTTCCTTGTCAATATTAGTGCACGGAACTAAAATACGCTTGTAATGAGCATTTCAGTAATTATAGAAGTAAACCCAATAGAAGCATAAGCACAATCAAAACGAATCTGTAAGTTGGGGAAAACGAGGGGGAAGAGGGAGCAACTAATATTCGCAGTTCTTGCCATGGGTGTCAGATGTTCATTTTGATGACATATGTGAAACGTAGTGGCCACCTGCAGCTAAACGCATCAGAATTAGTTGGAGAGATGTGGCGAAGTGCCACGCGCTGCTCAATTGCAAAACCCCGCTCTGCACATCTGCCCCATGGCGCGCACGGCAGGGACACGGACATGGACACGCTGCCAGCACTGCAGACAGGCGGTTGCTCCGTGTCCCCAGGCAGTGACAGACCTGGACCGTTGGCACTGGAGCACCACGTGTTGTTTCTAACAGAGCTTCGGCACGGGGCATGCGTGTGATGGTTTGCTCAACTCTGAGCAAGGTGGTGTTTTTAACTGTATCATTTATCCTCAGCAGCAATTTTAAAAACATCTTTTTAGCCTGTTACATACATTTCATTACTGGTTCTGCTTCCAGGAGGCTGAAACCCCTGGATGGAGCAACCCCACAGCACTGGGGTTTGAGGTGATTCTGCAGTGTAGTCTGGGTGCTGTTCCATACCGAGTGGGTCCTGGAGAACAGGAGGCTGAGGGGAGACGTTATCGCTGTCTACAACTGCCTGAAAGGAGGTTGGAGTGGAGGGGGTTGGTCCCTTCTCACAGGTAGCAAGTGATAGGATAAGAGGAAATGGCCTCAAGTTGAGCCAGGGGAGGTTGAGGTTGGATCTGTGGAACAATTTCTTCCCCAAAGGGCTGTCGGGCATTGGAACAGGCTGCCCAGGGCAGTGGTGGAGTCACCATCCCTGGAGGGATTTAAAAGGTGTTTAGACGAGGTTCTCAGGGACATGGTTTAGTGATAGAGTGAGGTTAGGTTATGGCTGGACTCGATGATCTTGAGGATCTCTTCCAACCAAAATGATTCTGTGATTCTCTTACCCTGAAAACTGCAACTATTAGCATTATATTTATAGCAGAACCTCCCACACAAATCCAAATGAGGATTCCCTTCTGTTGGTAACTGTAAACATCTGATACATGGACTAGGGAATCTTCTCAGGTGGACTGTGTTCTGGTGGGACAGCATTCCTACACCCACCACTGACCCTTATGGAAGTTACAGGTGCAAAGAGTCACCAAGTTACCTCCAAAACACATCAAAACTTATGTAATTCTGCCCTGGGTAAGGTCATTCTTGTTTATGGATTTCTCTCAAATTAAATTTCCACTGGCATTTTCGCAGTTACACATTAGCATGATAGCCACAAACATGGAAAAAGACGGTCTTCTCTTGTCTTGAAAAATTCAGGCTTGTGTGTTCACGGAACAAAGTCGAGTCAGCCTAGAAGCATGCTTCCTATTTGCCTACATCAAAAATATTCCTGGACGAGAGAACAGTCACTGCTGCTTCACAGAGACCTTGTGTTGAAAGAGGTGGCATTCCTCTTGGCAGGGAAAAGGCATTTCAGGAGGTGGATGATTTCCACAGAAACCTGGTGAAGAAGAGCCCGCCGAGAGTGGGCAGAGGACTTCGAGGATGATGGAAAGAGCTCCCTTGCCTTGCACATGGACCAGAACCGAAACAATTGCTTGGGATATTGTGTGTTTTAGTGTAGGTGAGTGCCTCCCTCTTCCACCTGGTAACTGGATTGTAGGTGATGTGTCTTCATGATGATGTAGTTCTGATAACTCAGGGGGTTTTGGTTTGATTTGGTTTCAATANTGGGTTTTTGGAGAATCAGGGAGGAACTGGCAGGAGGAAGGAGATGGCAAACCACCCCTTATCTGTCTTGAGTGATCCATGTCTACCTCAGTGCCAAAGGAATAAAACAGAACTATGCTTTTATTAATGCAAGTGCTCCCTGAAACTCGTGGAGGAGACACATTGATATGTAGCAAACTTAAGAATTAGAGGCATGTGAATCCCATCCTGGATCAGTCCAAGGGCCGACCGAGTCCTCGTTTATAATAGACAGAGAGTCTTTGAAGAAGAACATTTGAAGCTCCAGTTCTCTTTTTACAAACAGGACGTTCAGCCAACTTAAAAATAAATATATATATAATAATTATGAAAGATACTTTCTAAACTACTGCCCAATGCTAAAGAAAGCAGAGTGGTGTTTTCCATCAATCTGCAAGATGCCTAATTTAATTCAACAGTACTACCTACCTGTCCAAATCAACAGGCATAACAGTTTCCAGTGTTAGAGCCTCCAGAAAAGTTCATGCTCCACAAGTACGGAGATCATATGACGACTGGAAAAGAGTTTTGACTTCTTTCATGTTACTATTTTAGAATCACCTGGAGAACAGACTCAATAAATGTGAAAGATCTTGAAACTTGCCTCTTCCCCCAGACCAAAGTTTGAAGCCCTGCAGGTAGGTGAAGTTCTTGCTAAGAGGAATATACCCTCTTCTAGACATGCAGTAGTGACAGGCACATGGAATCATTTCTTTGTAAGATATTGTCTTTTGCTGCCAAATTCTTATGCCTCAAGGCAGGAAAACATACTTTCCTCATTAGCACAGGGGGTGGAGGTTTGAGTTTGCGTGTGCTGAGAGACATGGGGACACCAGATGATGAAAATCCAGGTAACTTGGTGAGGGCTCCATGTTGGGCAGTGAAGGAACCTGGATTACCGTGGTACTTGCTATTTCTCCTTAGGTTTCTTTTGAGTACGCACTTAATAACTTCATGGGCTTACTTGAGGCTTACGTTCATGGGACCAAGAATCAGACTACTTTGTAGGTCATATTCCCTGGCCCTCCATCTCCTGCAATTTGTCTTGAAATCACACAGCTTTGGGTATCCTGAAATAACATCAGACATATCCAGAGAGCCTTTTGGCCCTTCAGGGCTCCTGGACATGTCTGTGAGGGACAGCAGAGGTTATACTTTTTGGAGGGATGACTCATATGCTTGCCACGGGCAGAGAATCAACTATTCCATGGGCTAAGATCCCCTGCAAGCTGGCCAAGCAGAAAAACTGGCTTTAACTATAAAGGTAGCTGGTAGTCTGCCCTTCACTTGGAGGTACGAGGAGTTGGAGAGCTGCCGCTGTGGGAGTGTACTTCAAAAACAGGGACAGAAATGAGGAAAATGTTAAAATGGAGAGAAAACGCCAGTTAAAGAGCCTGTTATAAACACCTCTGAAGGCTCACCAGTATCAGGCTCAATGCTAACACTGAACAGCAGATCTCATGGCTAGCTAGCAAAAGCAGGGAGGTTTGGCAGCTAGCTCTGGAGAAAAGTTTATTAAGAAACATAATTTTTAACATTCAGTCACATCGTATTGTTTCCAAAACAGAGAAATGTATCTCTAGGTTTAACAAGCAATTTAATAACAAGGATGTATTTGCAGTTTGGCTGCTGAGGGAACAGGGAATTGCTTCCTCAGTCTAATCTCAGGGTTTGCTTCTTTTCATAGAATCATAGAATGTCCTGAGCTGGAAGGGACCCACGAGGATCATCAAGTCTACCTCCTGTCCCTGCACAGGACAGCCCCACAATTCACACCTTTTCATGCAGCTTCCTGAAATGCTGCGTAATTAGATACGCTTCCTACAGAAAACTTTCCTCGATAGGTGCCACAGCATCGGTGGGTAGTCAGTGTCTTCTGCTGAGGCTTACAAGTGGAAGAACTGAGGCACAGAAGAGCAGGAGGATGGACGAGTGGGTGAAATGGTCCTGGGTACCAGCTTCTTAGAACTGGGAGAGCTTGTCAGCTCTCCAGCAA
Source organism: Pampusana beccarii (assembly GCA_013399365.1). Classification (NCBI taxonomy): domain Eukaryota; kingdom Metazoa; phylum Chordata; class Aves; order Columbiformes; family Columbidae; genus Pampusana; species Pampusana beccarii. Next base: position 113,557 of record VWYH01005912.1, read on the forward strand.
AGTTTTGTAATTGCAGTTGCTGAGGCTGTGTCTGTTCCGCCAGCTTACACTGATTCATAGAAAGTCAAAGGCTTTGGTCATTCACATAACCTACATGTTGACCCTCCCCTTGTTTCCCAGGTTTGGGGACAGATGCATGGAATGCGTGGCATGCACGGTTGGTTCGGAGGGACAAGGCGGTGTCCCAGAAAAACAACTGCTGCAAGGTTCAGACCAGCTCATTGGGCAGGGAAATTTGGGTACATAGAGGGTCTTGGTCTGACCCTCCGAGCAGCCTGGACACAGACAGCTGGAGCCATCTGCCTCAGCATCTTCAGCTTGGCACCACTGAGGTTCATCTCGGTGTAGTCTGAACAGCAAAGGATTCCAGTGCAGATCTTATGGAAAACACGTCATCAGTGGGATTCCCCGAGCTGTATATCTCTGATGTGGGACCACATCTGCTGCTGTTTGCTGTGGGCAGGTCCTTCCTAGCTCCTGACATGGTTGAACTTGGTTCGTTGCTTCAACCAATGCCTTCTGAAAAAGCATGTGCGTAAAAATTACCATTTGAGGGTTGTTTCCATCATAATCGGCTTCTAGAACCAATTATTAATACTTTAAACCCCCCTTTTTTAAAGGTCACCATAACTTTTCTGCCTTTTCTTTCTATTCAGTTGCATGTAAACCTTGGGGTTTACTCAGCTTTTAGTCATTTTTGTAACTTCAACCTTCCACCTGCCTGCTTTACTTCAAGGCATGCTTCAGATGTCCCAGCCATAATGACTTTAACAGTATGTCCTTCCTGTAAGTAGCAGTTAGCAGCAGTAAGACACCCAGAGACCAGGTTTTAATCAGCCTTGACTGAAGACTAAAAATGATTCACTCTTGTCAGCGCTGGGCAACACAACAAACAGCTCTCCAGCAAATCACTTAAGCAGAAATATATTGGCATGTTTCTATAGCAACTAAGGAAAAATATTTCACACAAAAGTCCATCTGCTGCAACATAGAGCGAGATCTGGCCAAGGATCTCATTATAAATTAATCTTAATTTGCAAATTTTATTTTTTGCAAACCTCACGCAGCCACTTGCACAAAAAGGCAGGACTTAAGTGAGAGGAAAGAGAATTGATGTCTAGGTAGAGGCTGTCAATTAATAAACAAACTGGTCGTTAATTTGGGAAGCAGTGATTGTCTGAAGATGCAAAATCACAGTGCATTTGAGAGGTATTCATCTTAATTGCTGTTTACCAATCAGGCTGCATCACACCATCTTGTGTATAGCGTATTTGGAAACACACTTTATTTTTTCAAAGGAGGCTAGTATCAAGCATCCAAAATTTTTTTTTTAAACCATTTTGGTTTGATTTACTTGTAAAGAATTACTCAAATTTATTCATCCATATAAAATGCTTTGTAGAAGCCATCAAAGTGAGGAGAGGGGGAAAAACCAATGCGATAATTTGTTCTGCCATGCATTTTATTTTATGTGATGTCAACACTTCAAAGCCTATTGGAGCTGCGATCGGGAGATCTGAAACATTTTACGGGGTGCTTGGTGTCTGCGCTACAAACCATCTCCAACTATAGATTCTCTTGCACAATGTTCACACACTGCTGACAGTGTTTCTTTCTTTCTGCCTCATGAGCTGCTTTTGGCATCTCCTCTGGCAGCTTGACAGAGCCCCCCAAAATAAATTAAAAACAAAACAAAACAAAACAAAACAAAACAAAACAAAACAAAACAAGAGCTTTTTCCCAGCTAGGAAGGATGTAAAGCAGGGTCTTGGAAGATGTGCCAGGTGTCCACGGAGGGGCCCAGGGGAGGAAAGTCCAGCTTGGGTGTGTTCTGGAGCTTTTTTATGAAAAGCCAAACTTTAAGATACTTCAGGATGAGATTCTTGTGTCTTACAGCGTATGTCCATTCTAATATGTGATGGTTTTTAAACACATATTGACAGAGCTGGTAAATGTGTTGGTAGAAACACAGAGTTTCCAGCACAAGAGCCGTATCGTTTGCTCTGTATCAGCATCGATGCTCAGGAGCATCCTTCATGCGGAGAAATGACAGCCTGCTCCATTTCGAGGGAATAAATGCACAATCTGAGTGGAGGCACATCAAGCAAACAAGTGAACACGGGAATAGAGCTGCTATAAAAAAGGAACGTGAGAGAATGAACTGTAGGAAATGGAGCACTTCAGAAGTCTTGGAAAGATTGCTTATCCCCGTTTCATCTCTTCTGTGCCTTCATGCTCCCTCTCCCTTCAGCTATAACTATTTTTATTAAATGCCATCTTCTCCATGGGGTGACATTGGAGGGGAAAAAAACTTCTCCAGGTAAGTTTTGAATACATTTTGATTTTAAGCAACAAACAAATACTTTTTTTTTAAACAAAACAAAACAGAAAAAAAAAGGATCAAAATATTTTTTGTTCCTTAGCAGACAGAAAACAAGTATTGCACCTCATCCTCAATCTATTTTGAGATATGTTGCACTGATCAGCTGGCAAACAAGAAAACTTCCTTAGCAGCAAGAAATGTCCAACCCTAAACTGAAAAGCAACTGAATTACTAACATTTTTCTTCAAAACAAGTTATCTGAGATTTTTTTGATGCACAATGGTTACTATTATTTATTATGGTTTGACAGCGCAATAGCTGGCATGAAACTCAGTTATATCCACAGCAATGACCAGACACATACAGTAGCTTGAATGTCATGAAATAATTGGTGCATCCAGGGTAAAACCATTTTGCAAAATTCTCACTGAGAAAGAAATGAAGAAAATGGTTTACGTTTAAAACCATCTCCCACTTCACTTAATTCAGTTTAAACCTGAAAAAAATGAACTGACCTTACAGTCAGGTTTGGAAAAGTGTTATTTAAAGTCCTGATATAAATTCAGTCTTTGAAGTCCATCCTAGGTCTGTCATCAAGAAACGATATAAAGAGCCTCTTTCCACACTATTGTTTATGTAATTATTAGAATTTGCATTTTAATACCAAGGCTTGGATTAGTGATCGAAATACTAAAATCACTTTCTCCTAATTTGGCATCCCGTATATTTTGTCAGAGCTCTGTAGTTTGTTTAAAGTATCCTAGAGATTATTTTTATTCCACTGTTTTTGAGTGTAGCAAGTGGGTTTGATCAAACCGTAGGGCATTCTGTCCAAGCTTTTGGTGTTGGTTGGTAAGATGCCATTATGTAAACAGGCATTTGAGATCCCTTCTTTGGTATCATTCATGAAACTGAGACTGGCGATCCCAGGAAGGGCTACACCCCCCAAAGCAGGACGTGCCAGAAATCTCGTTAATGTGACACTCCCACTCTTTTATCCCGATTTCTGGCGTGAAAACGCCAGAGAAGCTTCAGTCTCTCTGCAGTTCACCCATCACTAGCTCAAGTGTCCAGTGTGCAAAGTATCATAATGACGTGTCAGGTTTTCCAGAGGTTTAAAGTTTAAGCCAGATTTTCTTCCAGCATGAAATAATATTACAAAACTGGTTTAGGTGACTAGGACATTTTACAGTGTGATATTCTCTCTCTGAGAAGCCTCTTGGGAGCATTTCCTGATGATTTGAAGTCTACTGTGCCTCGTCCACCAAAGAAGATGGCTGGCAGTTTAATGGCGACAGCCTGTGCATAGCCGAGCTTTTTTTGCTTAGCTATGCAAGCTAAGCCTAGCTATGCAAGAACATGCGCTTTCTGCCAATTCTGCATCAGACCAAAGGTCCTTTCTCCAAAACTGGGTGTTGGGAAGGCCTAAAGAAGAGTGCTGGGACAGTGCACACATCCTTTCCTCCTGTGCTCTTCCAGCCTCCAGCTCCTTCCTGGACTGCACGTGGTTTCTGCGTAACCCTCCATGGGTTTATCTTCTGTAAGTATGTCCAGTGTCCTCTTGAAATGCAACCTTTTAATACCCTTTTCTTCTGAAAGGTTCTGAGATAGAGGGGAGACACTCGGCTACCCACAAATTCCTGTCATCTCCCAGGAGACATGTTCACATTTGGGAAGGTGAGAACACTGGTGATGTAGGATATGCTATGGAGATCTCAAGACTGATGAGTTGTGGCCATTGTACCTTGCATTTCCTATTATCTGTTTCCCACCCATGGTCACAGTGTTGTGTTTGCAGAGGCTGAAGTGCTGGGTGGAAAACTGGAGTGGGCAACTGCTCAAAAACCTTCCCTGCCCCGAGGGGCTTTATCTTTATTTGGGAGACAGATCATGCCATGGGATCAGTGTTTGTATATATGACATGTTTGTGAATTCAGCCTCTTGTTAGTCATGATTTTGGCTTGTCTAATAGAGTTTTTATTGGGTGGAGACCAAAGCTGCTGTTGAAGGATAGTTCTGGTTCTTTGGTTTAACGTGGAACAATCATGGAATTTCTTTATTATGACTAGAGCTTTCTTGAAGTATTTCAGGATTAAAGTTTTCCATGGTCATTCTGTGATTAAAAAAGACAAACAATCTGGCTATATCTGTCACTTTGGAGTTGTCTGGGCTAAATCCTCCTGCAGGAAAAATTGGCATTGTTCCTTTTAGGCAGAATCCAGCTGAAACGGGGTAAATAACAAACTGGAGGCTCCAGTAACCTGTTTATGGGTTCCCAGTCGAAGGGCAGCATTTGCCTGGCTCAGGAGTTACCCAGCTGACTCTGTTCGAACCTGTTGGGTGTTGTACATCTTTGTGGAAACTAGAAAACAGGGATGAAAAAAGAATATTTTCACTAGGTCTGAATTATGAGCCCTCAAAAATTTTTCTGGCGTGTTTATCAGTTTATTTCCCTTTGGTTTCTTTGCTTCATCAGTGTCTAAGAATGCTGGACATGGAGAGACAGAGTGGATTTGGTTGTTGGTTTATCACATCGTTGTAAATTGACTTCGAGTGCCGTGAGACACTTGCATTTGATCCTCACACAGAGGATTGGACTGGAATGACTGGAAAAAATTCCAAATATTTTTATACTTCCAAGGCATCTTTGCCGATCTGTGTGCCCCGAGTATGTCATGACATAGAAGCACTCCAGCTATTTTTGTCTGCCCTTAATATTTTGTGCTTCATGAACCCTTACTAATTAGGATATTAATTCCCATATGTAGTTTTGGAACAATGCCGTGCTGTGAAGGAGCTTCTTCTCACATGTCATTATTCTGGTTTTGTTCACTTAACCCCCGCTCTGAAACTGCTTATTACAGTACGTGCCAGGTAAGGCTTGGGAAATTAAAATTTCGGCGGAAAGAACACAGGCTTTGGGAGGTTTTACACAGTGTCAGGTTATTTCTTAAAATGCCACAGATGCAAATTTATTGTTTCTGTGTAGCAAATCATTTGTGAACAGATTTTCATTCTTACTGCTGTAGTGACATTTATCAAGAGAGTGTATGCAAATGCACCTCATGCTAGCAGTTGTTCATTAAGGGAGCACCCTGGCATTTCTTATTTGTTATCTATTGCATGTGACTGACGTCTTAATACTGGATTTGTTTCTTCTACCTGACTAGAGAAATTACCTCCTTCAACACTAGAATAACAAAAGGGAATCAAAATATAACCACCTCATTTATGCAGAGAAAATAACCAAATTCATAAAGAAATGTCCCTAGATGGCTGCACTCAGTAGTACCTGCAACCTTTCCCAAAAATGTGCGTGAACAATACCTCATTTTTCTTCAGGACACAGATTATGGTGTGAAAAATCACTGCTTTTGTCTGGCTGCTGATTAAAGGCAGCAATTAAAAGCAGAACTCTGTCAGATTTACATTCGGAAGTGAACTGTCATCCAAAGACCAGGGTTGCTATAGGGTACACTACACAGTTTCGGGATCTCAAGTTGTCCCATGTCTGTCATATGGGACATGAAGAGCACTTTGGGTGGACAAGGGTGACATCGTTGGCAGTCAGATGTCGATACTGAGCAGCTACAACCAGCATTTCTGGAGAATATAGAGCTTGTTGATTTTAATCTCAGTTTGGCATGTTGGAAAGGGAATTAGGTGCCTCTTTGACTTTTAAATGATCTGAAGAGGAATGTACTTGATACAGGTGGTAAGAATTATTCTTGGAGTCCTCAGATGTTCCAGGCACACATCTATTTTCATTCCTCGTAAATGTATCCCTGGTGAGAGGGGTGGGGACATTAATTAAGAGGAAAGCCATTTTCCACAGTAGCAAAGGATCTGAAATAAGCGTTCTGCAGATTAAGCAGAACAATCTCCAGAGGTTTTGCCAAACAAATTTTTCAGATTTCTGCAGGATTCTAGTCATGGCCTGTGATCTGAAACTTTTGCCAAGAATTCAGCAGAAAGAGGAAAAATACCCCGACTCTGAAGTTTTGAACAGGGAGGTGGTTTGTGGGTTTCATGGGATTGCATCAGAAGTCTGATCTTCCCGGCAAAAGATATTCGCTTTGCAAACAATGAATCCCCAAAAACCACAAGTGCCATGAAGTCAAGCAGCATGTGGTTTGGACATGAGCATGCCAATTTGTCAACTCAGTTTCATTCAAAGAGAAGGAAATAATGAGTGGAAAAACATTGAGATAAAAAAGAAAAACCTCAGGATACTTGCTACAGATTGATCCTCCCGAAGCAGAATCTAACCTTGGTTTTACTGCATGGAAGTCCCTGTATTTGTGCTTAAATGGTGCTGCTAGGCGATCTGAATAATACATATTTATAGTGTTATTTTCTGACTGGCACAGGGAGTGTTATTCCAGGTAATACAGTATTTACGGGACTTTCAATTGTGTTTTAGAATCCAGTCTAAATATTGTGATGAATTTCTAGCAGATAGTCTCAATAAACCAATGCTATCTACAGGGTGGACCTGTCATTGTGCATCTGGGAGCTGATGTTCAGATCCCATACATGGGGGTGAGGACTTTGAGGCATCTGTCGCAGTGTTACCATGTCATTCTAATTGGTCACAGTGTATAAAATTATGCTTTGATGCAAAGGTTTATTTCTTTTCTTACTATTGCTAAACATGCTTAACACCCTTCCTTTGTCAACACAAGTATTAAAAGCATTTGGAAAAGTATTAACCAGTTTTACTTATTATTTACTTTTTGACTTTTGTCCTTCAGAAGATAAAAGATGGAAGTATTTCAATATTCCAACCTACAGAAAAAAGCATTGTCCCAGGCAGTATTTTCTGCAGAACTGGTAATGAACTCTTGGCTTTGTGACGTTACGAAGGTAACAAGAAGATTTAGCATAAGGATTTTGTGAAAGGTGCACTCCACCAGAAAAGCAGAATTTCTTAGTGGCTTTACTAAGTTTGAGCAAGGAAAATAATTTTGTTTGTTTGTGGTTGTTTTCAGTTTGTTTTTCGTTTTTCAAGAAAGAATCTGAGCAACGCAAGTCGTATTATTCTGCATGTGCAGCAGTGATGATTTCTGTCTGGAAATTCGTTTTGCTGTCTGTGAAGCCGAAACCTTGAAAGTCCTTGCTGAAAAGTCAAACTGCTCATAACTAAGCAAAGCGATTGTGAGGGTGAGCATCACATTGTAGTTTCTGCTCGCAGTTGCTTTAACTCAGGGAATTTCTCTTCCTTGTGCTTTGATCTTTGCTGGAGGTTGCCAGTTTGAGTTCAGAATGTTATAGTCTCAGTATCAGCAGCAGGCAATCTCCACCTGCATTTTCATTATTATCTTTAAGATGTTCCACAAAACTTGTAGTAACAGCTTTCAAAATCTGCAGAGAGTTTAATTAGCATCAGAGGAGAAAATGGAAACAGATTTTAAGCGATGGTCTTGTGAAGCGTTTGCTGACACCGACTCTCTTTGCTGCACCCTGGCTGCACAGAAACAGAGACAAGAGAATATTGAGCATCGCTGGCTAACACAAAATTGTGCCCAAAATCTTTTTCCTCTTTAATAAAGTAACTAAAGAAAACAAATATGTAATCCATTAAGTAGCAGGCGAGGTGGTGACTCTCCTGCCAGCTCTGGCTGGTTCCCACTGGGTTACTCCAAATGTGTGAAACCCCCGCATTTTGAATTCGGTGCAAACTCCCACGCACGTTGGCTTTTCGACTGGCTTTTTGAAGAAGTTAGAGCTAAAAAGTCAAATTCTCCAGCCACGGGCTGTAAGAAACCTTTGTGCTCTATGTATGGGGTATGGAGGGAGGACATGTAACCATTGCTCCTGGGGCTTGGGAACTCAGGAGAGAATTGTGCTAGATATTAAAATTAACCCTTGAGCTCCTGTGAAAATCCAGTAAAGAAGCAGAAATGAATGCAGCCCAATTTCTCTATACATAATGTTTGTGTTATTTAGTTCCAACTTAAACAATGTCCCACCCAGTTCCTGAGCAGCCCAGAGAACATGGTGATGACTCAGTGGAGGGGAACCGGAGGTCATCAGACACCGGTTCAGTAGCAGCATGGAGATCAAGGCAAGAAAATGTGGAAAGTACAGTGGTTTACAGATTAATGTGGTCTTAGGCTGAAGGTACAGGAGAAAAGTGGAAAGTTGAGTTATCCTTGGGTTGCTGCACTAAATGTTTTATCGAAGTATAGTTACAGTCAGCAGAATGACAACGGAGAACAGGAGCTTCCTCAGCATGTGTTGGGGTTTTAAATTCTGCTTTTCCTGTCTGTGCCGCTGTTCACAGGAGTGGGCGTTTGCTGGTTTTCCTTTTATCCCTTCAGATGCAATAAAACTCAAAAAATCAAAATGCTGCTCTCATCTCTGCAGTACTGGTATCTCTAGCTGAGGGAATGGTCGAAGAGCCAAAACTGAAACACCGGGACACTTTGGGTAGGGCTTACGTGGGAATATAGCACAACAACCAACCAAACAGCCTGGCATTGAGATCCCAGGCTGTGCTGGGAACAGAAGGAGATAGAAGAACTGTATATACATCCTTATCAATGGGACAATTTGGTCTGCAGCAGCTGAGACAATAACAGACAGAAAACCTCTGGCGCTGCTGGTCGTCCCTGTGAGGATCTGCACAGCCATCACTGCCACCCATTTGGCTGGGGGTGAAAAAGGCATGTGTTCTCCCCGTGTGGAAAATCTGTTTGGGAAACACTGATCCTAATAAAATGGCCAAATATGACTATGTTACTGAAATCTTAGGTTACCTGCCACATCAGGTTTCTTTTTAGGGAATGTGTGTGTCCTCCCTTTTTCCATGCCATGATACATGGAGGCTGAACTTCTGCGTTGAATCCTCCTCTCTTTCCCTGTTTCCAATCCCTTTTTTCATTCATATTCCTTCTTTCCACACCTGTTTCCAGAACCAGGCTCTATCCCAGCAGAGACAGAAGCATCCGGTTGACTAAAATTACGGTTATGAGCAAGCTTGAATGGAACAGAAAGGATCCGTCCTTTTTTCCACCGGGTGTAAGTCATGTCTAGTAAGGAGTTCAGAAGATAAAAGAGGTGGGCCCAACCCAGTTAAACTTGGGATGGCTCAAGAAGTGTCTGAGCCACATCCCCGTAATTCATGCGGTATAAGTCAGCACAGTGCATAATATCCTTCACTCAGGCACCTGCAAGTGCTTTGTTTTGAGTCCAGTAATCCCAAACGCTGCTCTCAGATAGCTGTGTTTCATCCCTTTCCTTTTTCTCGAAGAGAAATTTGGATTGGCTCACTCTTTAATTTAAACCATTTGCCCATTACAACTGCTTTTACAGGCAGAAATCTCTGGTTTCACAAGGCGTTTTAAATCACGGTTACCTGGTGGAAGTACATGTGCAGCAGGCACATGGTCCCTGTCCGTAGCGCATCTGTGGGTCAACTGGTTGTCTCAATTCTTCCAGTGTCAGGTGTCTCATTCATACTCTTCTCACACATATGTTCTGACTTATTTTTTGCTCATGATTTCTTTTCATAAGCTGAGTAAAGAAGTCCAAAACAACAAAGATCTGAACAAAAAACAAATTAGTAGCTACAAATGAGATTGTGGACGTGAAACAAACTGTATGAGCAAATGTTGGGATGTGTACAGAGCTGAGGTGGGTGGACAGTGATGGGCTTCATTTCTTTTCCTTTTGCCAGTTTTCTGTGAACTGCTGGTATAGAATCATAGAACGGTTTGGGTTGAAGGGACCTTCCCAGCTCCCCCAGTGCCACCCCTGCCATGAGCAGGGACATCTTCACCAGCTCAGGTTGCTCAGAGCCCCGTCCAGCCTGGCCTGGGATGTCTCCAGGGATGGTTCATCCACCACCTCTCTGGCCAACCTGGGCCAGGCTCTCACCACCCTCAGGGACAACAATTTCTTCCTCATGTCCAGCCTGAATCTCCCTCCTTTAATTTAGAACCATCACCCCTTGTCCTATCACAACAAGCCCTGCTCAAAAGTCTGTCCCCGTCTTTCTTATTGGCCCCAGAAAGGCCACAATAAGGTCTCCCCATTTCTTCTCCAGGCTGAATACCCCAACTCTCTCAGCCTGTCCTCCCAGCAGAGCTGTTCCAGCCTCCGATCATTTCTGTGGCTCCTCTGGACCCATTCCAACAATGACAAGACTTTGACTGTCATTTTTCATTAAGCATCTTTCATTCTATCCCTGTGATTCTCACAGTCATGAAATTGTTTTTTTAAGCGTACTTTTTTGTCTTACAGCAAGACTCAGGACTTCTAAGGTGTTGTGCATGTCCTCACAGTGAAGACCTTATAATCCAAACAGACAATTCTCTTTATGCCATGTACATTATGTTTAGGTACCATGAGAGTGCAGCTTGTTGAAAGGTGGTAGAGCCAGGAATAAAAGCCAGGTGTTGTGCCTTCCAAGCCAGCTCTTCATTCATCCCCTCCTTCCCAGAGCAGCATTTGTTTGGTTCCCTTTCCAGTTTTCCATGCAGAAAGATAAAAAAGGTGGGATTCACCTCCCCTCACTTGAGAAATGTGGAAGTTAAGGAACTAACCTGAATGAGTTGTTTGGTTCCTGCTGGACTGGGATTGTTTTGCAGCTGCTCCCAGCTGGTCTGGGGGCTCTCACCAACCCCCAAGGACTGGCCCAGATGTCTCACCCACCACGTTTCATCACAAATAATGTTTCATCTACTACCTTACCCTCACCTATTTTCCAAGCGAAGGGATTTTCCAAGTGAAGGGAGTTTTACACAAGACCAGATACATATGCTTTATCTGCATACCCAAAGCTCCAGAATTCATAGACCAGCACTTTTCTCTCACTTTAAAATTTACATGGGTGGGTTTGTAGTGTATGAGAGAAAAAATAAACATTAAAAGTTACCTACATGCATAGCTGTTTTATAGTAAAGTGATAGTTGCTGCTAGATTTGGTTGGGATTTTCTTGGTGGTGGTTTGGTTTTTTAATTGTGGAACCAAGGAGTGTGTTTAGTATGAAACAGGGAAAGGCCAGGCATTTTTCAGCAATTTCAGAATGCAGCCAGGGATGCACAAAACAGGAAAAGTAATTACATCCCCAAAACAAGTGCACTGTCAGATGAGTTCTGACAGCAGGGCTGGTGCTTCAGCAGCAAATCATCCGATTTTCGCTGGTCTTAGAACCAATATGGAACAATTTGCACGAAAGGATTAGCAGTTGTTGAACAGTTTCTCAAATTACCAAGTGTCTTGTGTATATTTTGTTTCATTATTGGGCATTAATACAAGGTTGTGCACTAGAAAAAGCTTGTTCTATGTGAATCCCCTTTTTAATGCTTTTCTATCTTTACCTGCTGTTTGCTGATTGTGAAACAAATGTGGGCTGGGCTGACTTCCAGACTTGAACCAGGATGGTTCCTCTTATTTTCTATCTTTTTTCTTCCAGTCTCCTAATTTTTTCACAACAGCTAATGTTAGAAAAGAAACCCCCAGCACTTCCTATTTCAACCCTTGACCAACCATTCAAGGAGTCTCTTATTTTAAATTCCGAGTGTAATGTTTTGTCACGGAGGCACCCCAAAAATAAGTTTAGGCAGACAACAAGGTCCAAAACAAACTTTATTCCGGCCGGAAAAGTACCGCCGATAAACCGATTGGAAAACGGGGTTTATACAATTAGCACTCCAATAACATAACATACAGGTTTGGATATTAGGTTAGGAGATTATTTGGGGTGCAGTGAAATAAGAATAATGGAGATCCACAGCGTGCATATATGCACTCACAAGAAAACAAACCAGAGCCCTCTCTGCTCCGTTTTACCCTTAAAGGAGAAACACTAGCCTACTGCGGCCAGGACTTACACTTGCCTACCAGGCAAGGAATTTACACTCGTCTGTCCCAGACGAGGACTTTACACTCGCCTACCAGGCGAGGACTTATTAAAGCATATATTCAGTAATTTATCACTCACCTACATGCAGAGGTGAGGCGTTCCCCATCCCGGGAAGTTACCTTAGACGGCTTCTCCGTCTAAGGGGAGTGGCTCCGGCAGCATGGCAGACCCGCAGCTCCGAGAAGACCACACAAAGGGGGCCTTCGGCGGGAACCCCATTTATAGTCTGCTCAGATCTGGCTGTGGGCATTCCAGAAGCTTCTCGGCTTCTCTGCACGCCCCCCCACGACTGTGGGCATTCGAGAAGCTTCTCAGCTTCTCTGGGCTGCGGGCAGGCTCGGCCCCTCCTCTGCTGACGACCCTGCCCACCGGCTCCGGGTCTGCACAAAGAGAGCCATTAACTGCCCATTGAAGGCCCAGTTCTGAGAGGGGGATGTGCAACTGCCACACCGGATCTCAGGGCGTGGGGGGGGAAAGTGCAACTGTCACATCTTTGCAATGCAGCTTCACCTGCCTGATGTCATGGATGGGTGACACTATTAACAATTTCTTCCCTTTACTGGTACTTCAGGCTGGTTACTCAATGATCTACTTTGTAAGAGCAAAGCTCCTCAGGAACATAACATTTGAGATGTTGTAGGTGTCAATAAGTGTCTCTCTGTTGGCTTAGCATTGGCGAAAACCCATGATTTGCAGTGTTGGGTGGCAATTGAGGCTTAAACGATTGGGGCAGTGCAAGTTGCAAACATTTGGGAAGAGCCTAACCATCAGCCTAACCCGTCAGCCTAACCCCACACTCTGTCTTAGTGCTAAATGTGGTAGTTCTTGAAATGTGCATTTTCCAACATACAAACTCCCTGTGGTTTACTCTGGGGTTTGGGGGGTGGACAGTAGATTATTTAGCCTTTTAGTACAGTTAGAATGCACATTTTGTGCTTTGTAAATTTTTCTGAATATCTACTCTTATGTAATCACTGTCACTAAAACGCAGTACTTTAGCAAACCAGAAGAATTTTTAAAATGCTACTTAGTAATTAATCATTCTATGAAACATCCTTTTAATTTTGTACTGACAAGAACAGGAATATTGAGATATATTTATTTTATTATGTAAGACTGATACAGATGTTGTTCTGTCTGCAGTGTCAGTTTTGAGTGACTCATCCTGTTTCAGTTGATTTGTTATCTGCATAGGAGATAGGAGGATGGGACACACATGTTCCAAGATATATATAGAGGGAGTTGTCATACTTCTGATACGATTTCCAGTGCTTTTACAAGCAGGTATGTGCTGGGTCTCAGGTTGATTTAATTTACTCAGTTCTACATTAGTTCTAGTGACTGACTGCAGCAATGAGATCCAGCTCTGGTATCCCACCTGCACCACCTCCCAGTGCCGTTGTCACTTTAAAACCATTAGCTGGTTTAGTGCAGGGTCTGCTGGAAGGACGTTGCACTAATTCTTTGTTCAGAGGCTCCACATCGAACAGGCTGGCACCTGGGGAGAGCATTGGGTTCAGCAGTGGAGTCAGGACCTGTGTCCTAGAAGAGAGTGCAGCGATGGACATTTAGCAGAATCATAGAATCGTTTTGGTTGGAAAAGACCCTCAAGATCATCAAGTCCAAGTGTTAACCCAACACTGCCAAGTCCACTTCTAAACCACAGAATCACAGAATCACAGGGTCATTTCGGTTGGAAGAGACCATCAGGATCATCGAGTCCACCCATAAGCCAACCTTAGCACTAATCCATGTCCCTGAGAACCTTGTCTAAACACCTTTTGAACCCCTCCAGGGATGGTGACTCCAGCACTGCCCTGGGCAGCCTGTTCCAATGCCCCACAGCCCTTTGGGGAAGAAATTGTTCCCAGATCCAACCTCAACCTCCCCTGGTGCAACTTGAGGCTGTTTCCTCTGCTCCTGGTGCTTGTTCCTGGGGAGCAGAGCCTGACCCCCCTGGCTCCAAGCTCCTTTCAGGCAGTTCAGAGATCAGAAGGTCTCCCCTCAGCTCCTGTTCTCCAGCTGAACCCCCCAGCTCCCTCAGCCGCTCCCATCACACTTGTGCTCCAGCCCCTTCCCCAGCTCCGTTCTCTTCTCTCAACTCGCTCCAGCACCTCAAGGACTTTCTTGGCATGAGAGGCCCAAAACTGAACACAGTATATTATACCAGAGAAGAGAGAAGGGGCTTATGCTCAGAAATGTTGTTGAAGATGGAACTGGGTGACAGGAATAGAATCATAGAATCATTTTGTTTGGAAGAGACCCTCAAGATCATCAAGTCCAACCATAACCTAAATCTAGCAGTAAACCATGCCCCGAAGGACATAGTAAGGAAAGGTGCTAAAGACAGAGGAGAAAGTAGCTTGTGTTACAGGAAAATGGCTTACAGCCCTTGGGGAAGTTACTGAAAGGAGAGCGGAATGATTGAAAAAATGCAGTAAGCTTATGGTGTTGACAAATACCTAGCACAATACACGAGACAGAGACGGAGAAATTTGAGGTTGGGCAGATGATGCAAGACCACTGAAGAAGTGGTAGATGGGAAATCACATACACCAAAGTGATAGCTAAATCCTCAAGATTTATCAGTGATAAGCACCTGATTTACAAATTGTATCGATTTAGTTGCTTGCACATGGTTAACTCCAGTTAAGCATAAAGTCAAGTAGCTCCTCTATAAACAGCTTTTCTCTGGGAATCATATCTTACTACTTTATTTCCCTGCTAGGCAGTAGACATTTTACATTGGCGTGCTGGTTTGACTGAAAGTGAGTTAATTTTCTTCATGCAGTTAGAAACTCTTGTTTTTCATAGCTAGGACAGTCATGTTTGGATTAATTCGAGAACAAGAAGATAACATCCTTGGACAGACAACCAGCCTAATAATAATAATAATAATAATAATAATAATAATAATAATAATAATAATAATAACAATATATACACACGCACACATGCATATATATGTATATATGTATATATAGATACACACATATATATAAAAAAGATATATTATATATATAATATATATAATAATAATAAATTATGAGTGTTCTGAAAGCACTACTGACAGTTTGGGGGAGTTGCAAGAAGGGGTTTGATCCTGACTCGGATGATTTTGTTTGATTTTAAGTCTTCACACCTTAGTTGAAAATAAAGTAACTGAGCAATAAAAATTCTTTAACAAAACTTACTTGCTAAATGGTGTACATTTTAACAATTCTTCACAAACATACAGTCAGATCTTCCCTCTTCTTACAATTATACACCCTGTGAGGGGAGATTATGAAGACTAAGAAAAAAAACCTCATCTCACCATGATCAAAGACGTAATTCCCCTGAAGCCAGGGTTTTATCCTTTGTGTATTGACACTGAAAGATTATTTAATTGCAGTATTTAATGCTTAAAATATTCTAATAAAAATGATCCAGGCTTTTTTATCCACTCCGAAAAAATAAACTAGAAAAGGAAGACATGTTTTTAGCATATTTTAAATAATCCTGCTAGGAAGCTTTATGAAAGTTGGGTTTAAGCATCAAGACACTGAAGTCCTACAGTCAGATGAAGACTTAGGGGAAGGGTAAAGACCAAGGATTTGAAAATTAGTTCACTAGAAATCACACTCATGATCACCCATTGGATGGTGAAGTGCATGTCATGAGAACTTTTCAGCGCAGTCTGGATGCAGATAAATTTTTGGTCACTGGAGCAAAAAACGTACACCAGCACAAATTAACTGGCATGTTTTAATCCAGTTGATTCAAAAATGAGTAAAGAAACAGGAAAATCTAGTGCCAGTTAAGCAGTCAAGAGCTTGTCTATGACCTAAATATCGATGAAAATATCTTGGAGGTGCTTCTGTTACCTCCTAAAGAGTTTCAGCTCACAGTCAGCAATAGTACTTTTATTTCATAACGATATATCTGTGTCTCCTCTCAGTTAACAATTTGAATGCATCAGTTAACAGTTGCAATAAGGCGATCAGTTGACAATTTCTAAATATTTTCTGTCTACTCTTCCCCCAGAACAACCTGCTCTACTTTCATGTCCAAAGCTACTGAGATGCTTTGCCAACTCTGAGCTCAATAGTTAAAAAAAAAAAAAAAAAAAATTGATCCACTTGATATTCACCAGAAACCTGTTTTTTTTCTCTTTGTTACTTCCCTATTAGAATATGAAGAGGTGATTGCTTTTAAATTTAAAATTGATATGTTAGAGAATCTGGGTGGTGGTGTTTTGTTTTAAATATTCCTGCTTGGAGCACAAAAGACAAAAGTTGTGTATGAAAGCTGTGGGGAGAGAGCTACAAACAGAAAATGGAGCAAACTCTTCAGTCCAACTACCAATGCCAGCTGATTTGGATAAAACTGAGAAAAATCCCCCTTCTCACAGCGTCAGGGCTCGGGTTTACATTCGATAAAAGCTGCAGATGCCGCGTGGCTTTCAAATGGTTGCCTGAAGACAGGACAAGGGAGATTTATTTTTGAGAGTGCTTAAAACTTGGGGTCTGAAGCTGAGATGATATTGTTTGGAACAGGCTGCCCAGGGCAGTGGTGGAGTCACCATCCCTGGAGGGGTTTAAAAGGTGTTTAGACGAGGTACTTATGGACATGGTTCAGTGCTAGAGTTGAGTTATGGTTGGACTTGATGGTCCTGATGGTCTCTTCCAACCGAAATGATTCTATGATTCTATGTTCAACACTACCATGGTCGTCTCTGCTCACAGCTGTATGGGTCACTCAGCAGAAGCCGAAATGTTTACTGCCAGATTTCCCCAGAGATGGCGTTAAAAGGCTTGAGTTGTGGTGATCCTTGGGAAAAAAAAAAAATCTTTGCACATCTTTCTAATTTTGTTTTGTTGATACATCTATGATTTTTGTCAGAAAGAAAGTATGAGGAATGTACAGCTCATGTCAGTGAGTGTCCTTAAATATCTCTGAATAAATCCTGAAAGATGCTTCAAGCCACAGAGGCTGTTAGGCACTGCTGAGTACGATTTTGTTTTACTCTCAGTTGAAATTCTGATTATTTCCTTTTCCCAAGCAAAAGGTCAGTGTAAAGTAGGCAGACATACATATTAATACATTAATACAACTATAGTATTTCATTGTTGCCATGGTTTTGTGTGCGCAAATGATGATAAAGCAGCCACTTACATTGAAGAAAAGCAGTTAATCACCAGACAGGAGGCAGGCACCACTAAAAAAGTTTCCCTGGTGTAGGTAGTATTTCTTACTTAAAAGCAAGTTTTATTTGGCTTGTGTGTGTGCAGAGCTCTGTCTTTATAAGCTTTTAATCTCACAGCTGTCAAACCTCCTTTGTCAGGGAGTTTTACAGTAAATGGAGAAAAAAAAAAAAAAAAAAAAANNNAAAAAAAAAAAAAAAAAAAAAAAAGAAAGAAAGAGAAAGATGCTCCTGTGTAGAAAAGAGAGCTCAGGGAACATGGATCAAGGTGAGAATTTTGCAGTGTCATTTTAGTAATATTGATAGAAATTGATTTACGTGAAACTTTTCTGGAACATTCTTGAGTCTCTATAGCCAAAGACTTGAGAGGATAATAAACTATTGTAGATCCAGGATGTTCTAGGGCACTCCTAAGGTGGCCTCTGTAGTGCGGAGTGAGAGGACAAGACAAAGATTCACAAGAGACATGGCCGTGTGAAGCTCATCACAGAAGCGAGCAACTAGTGTCACATTCCACACAGAATAGTTCTTCAGGTAAATCAGTTTGTTACAAAATTTTTTTCCTTAACTTCTTATACTTTGCACATGATTGTGATGGAGGGTTGTTGGTGAAACAGGTCTGGCTGGACGTCCCAGCTGTGTCCTGCGGCCGCATTTCCCAGCCAGTGCCTCTGTCTGCAGGACCCACTGTGCTGCTCCCGGACTTGTTTCTGGATCTCAAGCACCTCTAATTTCCATCCACCACCTGAGTGTTGACTGGTGTTCATTACAAAGCAGATGATTTTTCTAGCACTAACAGCAACTTTGCATGTGTTCAATATGCACATAGCCAGAGTAAGCCCCACTGAGCACTGACATCCCTGCTAAGAAGCATAAGAAAGCTCACTGGTCATTTTTGCCCCTGTCTCTGACCCCTTGCAAGAATTTAGCTCCAGACTTGTGTAAGTGTATAGAAATGCAGCTCTACGATGGAGGTGATGATCATTTTCTGTGTTGCAGCTTTGGAGTGATTGGAGGGGTGCAGATGTCAGGGACACCACGGAGGCAGAGTGTTGTGTAAGGTTTAGTTGGTACTTTGTGTTTCCTTCTGACAATGAGAAGCACTGCACTGATAGTCCTCAGAGGTCTTTGAGAACGTCTCTGGTTTGCATAGTGGCTGGCCTTTGCATTTTAAAGGTTTATTTTGAATCAGTTTGTTTGAGGGCAGAATAGTTGTTGGTGGATGTGAAGCAGCAATAGGCAGAAGTAATCAATGGCTTGATGTGTATGCCAGAACCCCAGGCTTGATGATTGTCCCAGTATTATAGAGGTCGAGATTCAAGTTTTAAGGGATGGGCGATCTTTTATGTGACAATGCAAGGTGCCTAAGGCATTCCAAGAGGTTGACTTTGAAGTGTTAGCTGTACTCCATATGACTAGTACTGACCAAAGACTTAATCTTTGGGAACTATATTATAACATCCTGTCTAAATCTATTTATACTTTTTAGCCTCCATACAGCTCTCTGGAAAATCCACAGTTTAAGTACATTTGCAGACAAACAAACCAATAGACCTTCCTTTTATTTCTTTTAAACATGTCAGCTTATGCAGTCTCACCTTACAGAGAAAATAATCTTGCATGGATCCTCATCTCACACAAGTAGCAGAAATCCCTGGAGATACCAGGGATTGGTTGCTGGTGAGACCCATTAGCAGAAGCCTCTTAAAACAAACAAACAAACAAACAAACAAACAAACAAACAAACACAACAACAAAACAAAAACAACAACAAAAACAAAAACAACAACCAAACCAGAAAGAAATCCTCACCTGCTTATTTTAATTTCTAAGACTCCGAGG
Source organism: Pampusana beccarii (assembly GCA_013399365.1). Lineage (NCBI taxonomy): Eukaryota > Metazoa > Chordata > Aves > Columbiformes > Columbidae > Pampusana > Pampusana beccarii. The sequence goes on from VWYH01005912.1 coordinate 132,779, forward strand.
TTAGATTTTTACTCAGGAAAACATTCAGAGATGCTGCTCTTGCTTCACCTTCCACTTCTGCCGACTGCTCCAAAGTAGAAGGTAAAAAGTGTTCAGGAATGTTCCTGAAACAGGGACCAACCCTTGAACTTCAGTGAGTGGTGATCGGAGAACTTGTGATGTGTGTAACACAGGGACACACCACCAACTCATAGAAGAGAGGGGATAATGTGCAGCAGTAGTCTAGATAGAGAATGTGATCGCCTTTTTCTGTCCATTAAATATTTGTAAATACATTTTGATTAGCATTAACTATTTAGCAGATACATACTTGAATTAATCCAGGTGGATTATTCATTAATATCTTTGGTATGTTGTTCTGTGGTGATTGGCCAAGTTAGTCACACGATGTCCTCTCTCTGGCTTGGTTAGAGGAGTGTACTCCTACTTACAAGATGAATGTGGTGTATGCAATTTTAAATTCATTTTCCTTGAATACTCCTCTGTAGGATTTTGAAATAAGCTGCTTATATGAACTTTTTGCCAGTAAAACTCACTTTAATGTTGACAGAAAACAAATGCAGAAAGGTTTAAACAATTTCAATTGTCATGTAAAATCATTATTTGTGGGCATGTACTTTAGCATTATATAGCCCAAATTAATTTCTCCCTTTACTTGATCCTGAGCAATGCACAGTGTTCAGACATGTTGTGATCAGGTTTTTCAGCATTTCTTTCTATTACAGACAAAACATGGAAAAGATCTCGATTATGAGACACTTTACTATTCCCGTTACCCTGGTAGAGAGGAAACCATCACAGGGTCAGGAGCACCATGGACAGACTGATGGACAGACTGATGGACAGACTAATAACGAGCTCATGTTTGCCCAGCAAGAAGCAGCCAGGAAGGAAAATCAATTTTCAGCAGATACTCCAGGGAAAGTCAAGAAGGATTTTATGACTCTAGTACTGCTCAGATCCTACAGAAAAAGCACTCTGCCACTTCCTACACAGAACATCAGATTTTGCAGCTGCTGTGTTTCCCAGGCTAAATCTAGTCATTTTAGATAAAAGATTAAGATGCAGAAAATATATCTGTGAAGAGCAAATTAAGAAAGTGATAGAACTACAACTATCGTTTCTAGATAGGAGCATAGTCATCGTCCTACGTTTTCATGTCACAGCTACAGGGTCTTACGTGCCTAATCTGCTCTTGTATTTATATTCAGTAATTGAGAGCCAGAATATGTTTTTTCCTTTTGGGTGCCAGCGAAAAATATGTTCAATGCACCCTTACCAGCTCTGCCTGGTCCCAAGACTGTAAAATATTCAGGTTGAGGTATATTTACTAATCTTATTTGTATATCTAACAATATTTAATTTCAGTTTCAAGTAAATGAGTGTATGTGGTAGATGGAGAAGAGGTGTGAAGGGTGGTAAGGGGAAGAGTAGTTTTGGTTGTGGGAAACAGCAGGTCACTACCCTACGTTTTTGGACCAGGCAAGAACACAGGTAACCAGCACTTGAACAGTTTTGAAAATGCATTCCAGCTTATTTCAGGGCTAGGAAATGGGCAAAAAATCATAAAGTTAACAAAAGGTGGCAGGAAGGGACAAAGAGCAAGAAGATTTAGGCAAAGCACTCCTGGGTATCAAACCTCTTGTCTGGATGAATAATGCATTACATGCAGCCTCTGGGTTGTGCTAAAGGCAAATTAGAGATTCTGAGTTAGATAAGATGTATATAGAGGGATTGTTTGTTAGGATATGAAGTGTTATTTAGTTATTCTCTGCTTTCGTGAAGATATTTTCAAATTTTCTACTAAGAATGCAATCTTTGCACCTGCTGAAATAAATTCTCCTTGTTTTTCAGCCTACACAAGTTTACTATTTGAAATGCTACTTGGTTGAAGCTACCTAAGTAGCTACTCGTGTTTCCATAAAAGCACAGGGCAAGGAGGAGGTTGGATATCCCAGGCAGGAGCTGTGCTGGGTGTCCTGCAAAGCTGGAGTTGCCTGTTTGAGGGGTGATACCCAATGGCTGGATCCTTTGGTCAGGGACAAAGTGCGAGAGAGGACACATTTTCACATATCCCAAATTGTTTGAGGATAGAGCTTGAATTGCTGGCAACTTTTGGGAATTTGGCTGAAGCCGTAGACAACATCCACTCTGTCCCCCCAAAGACTGACTGGATGTCCAGGTGTTTCACCGAATCACAGCACTAGGAGAGCAATGATCCTCATTTACTGCTGGAGGAACCTCCATAGCATGAAGTGTGAGGTCACTGGTCGCACACTGCGATCTGAATGAAGATCCTTTGCCTCTTCCCATTTCCTTGATCTCTCTTTGTATCAGTCTTATTCTGCAAGAAGTAAACTACTACTGTGTGTTCATCCACTTCACACAGAGGTGGTATTAAATATGCCATCCTGTCTCCAGCCTAGATGAAGCAGTAAGAGGTGTCATCCTTCCTAGTTGCCTCCTCCACGAGCAGACCTGAGCAACCAAATTAAAAAGAAAACAAGGTGGGGTGGCTCAGATGGGACACCTGCCCATGGCAGAAGAGATGTGAGAGAGGGCAAAGCCGCCTTCCCAGGGCAGCGCAGTCCGTGCCTAATGTGGTCATAATGAAACAGATGATTCCTAGGGAGATGAAACTCACTTTGAATGCCCCAAAAGGACTCCACTATGCATTTTAACATGGGAGGACTGGAACCTCAGCTACGTTATCTCTTTTGTCGAAAAAATTTTTAAAAAAATGACATGCTGGTGGCAGATTTCAAGTTTCCTACTCGGGAATACATCGAGGCAGCTGTTTCTTAGCATGCCATATTTTCAGTTACTAAAATCTGTGCCGTCCGTGCCAGTCCTACAGATTCATCACTGCCGGAGAGCCCCTAATTTCAGTTTTCAGTGCTGGGCGGGGGCCGAGGAGCCTTTGATAGGGCCGGGTGGGATCCTCACAGCTCTGTGAGCCATGGCCACTGGGTCGGTTCACAGGCACGAGGGATGGACCGGGTTTGCTCAGAAGTTCAAGCTCAATGAACTGAGACTCTGGAGAACAATTCCTCCAGCCGCTGCCGCCGTCCTGGTAAGGCCTCTGAAGCTCTCCTTCCTCAGAAACCCCCCACGCTCTCCCCTGCCTCCCGCCCTTCATACGTTCACAAGTTTTCCTGACAAAAGAGCAATTACAACCTGACAGAGACGACTCACAAAGAGAGTGAGGATGACCCCTAGGAGGGGTTTACACAACTCAACACATGGCCAGTCACTGACAAAGCCAGCCCCGCTCCCATTTGATCACAGAAGAGCCTCCCAGACTGGCACGCTTGACCAAAAACTGGCTGGGTGACTCATTCGTCTGGCGGCTCTGTGATTCATGAGCCTCCAGGAGGAAGGGAGGAGGGAGGTGAATGCTTTTCAGATCTGAAGTTAAAATGCAAGAGAAACACATTCCCCAAAAAGCAGACTCTTGACTGTGTCCAATTGGTGCATGAATACCCAGACAAAGCCAGGGCAGGAGTCCTGGTGTGACGCACGGTGAGGCTCCCAGGCGAGCCACACTGCTGGCTGCACCTTGCCCAAGTCCGTGGTTTGGAAGATCTCAAGTGTATAAACAGGAATAGTGCCTTACGTCTTATCCTCGTGTGCTCTGTCCGTTCTGGCTCCAGGATTTCCCCAGGAACATCCCACTCGGGTGGGAGCTGATATCAAGGGCTTTGACCTAATATTCGGGTCAAAATCCTCAAATTACTTTGACCAGCTAAAATCTAAGCTTCTCATCTACACTATTAGTTTTTGCTCCATCTCTTATCTATGAAGCAAGTGTATCCATGGGCAAGTGTCCTGTCCTCAGAGGTGATCCCAGCAGGTAGGATGAACCCTGTGCTGCAGGCACCTCTTTCTCCATGTCTTGTGGAAGAGCCTCACCAACTGGCTGGGCTGACTGCCCTCCCTCTTAGGTGACAAGGGACAGGTGAGGGGAATCCAGCCCTGGGTGGCTGAGGGGACATTCCCCTCGGTGCAGTGTCCACCCCACAGGAGCTCGGGGTGGCTGGGCCATGCTGGCTGCAAGGCACCTCTCCAAGTCGGCCGTCGCAAGGGATTATGTTACTTAGTGCTTCAGACACATGGGTCAAAATGCTAAATTATTCAGCAGCTGTTGCCAGATGGATTTTAAAACAATTAACAAGTGCTAAAAATAGGCAGCTCAATGTCTTTCTCAGATTTTGCCAAAAAGCAGCTGTTTGCTGTTCGCTCACCAGCAGTTTGTGCCTCGTGCTCCCTGCAGCCCTCGGGGCATGTTTCTCCCTCAACCAGGGCTGCCTGTGTCAGGCACAGCTGTCCTGGGCAGGGGCTCCAAACGCCCTGATGTTATTTTTTTTTGCATTACTGGTGTTATTATTGTGATTCTGGGCAATGGTCATGCTGTATCGCCCACCTTCAGTGGTTGGATTTCACTGTCCCACGCTCATGCTGCAGTGATAACGGCAGAAGCCATTAAAGCCTCAAAGGGGCTTGAGGGCTGAACTCTGGGTCCTCAGCACAGGACAGACATGGACCTGATGGAGAGGGGCCAGAGGAGCCACAGAAATGATTTGAGGCTGGAACAGTTCTGCTGGGAGGACAGGCTGAGAGCGTTGGGGTGTTCAGCTGGAGAAGAGAAGATCCGAGGAGACCTTGTTGTGGCCTTTTGGTACTTAAAAGGGGCCCATAAGAAAGATGGGGACAGACTTTTGAGCAGGGCCTGTTACAATAAGAAAGGGGGCAATGGTTTTAAACTAAAGGAGGGAGATTCAGGCTGGACATGAGGAAGAAATTGTTGCCCTGAGAGTGTTGAGAGCCTAGCCCAGGTTGCCCAGAGAGGTGGTGGATGAACCATCCCTGGAGACATCCCAGGCCAGGCTGGACGGGGCTCTGGGCAACCTGAGCTGGTGAAGATGTCCCTGCTCATGGCAGGGGTGGCACTGGGGGAGCTGGGAAGGTCCCTTCAACCGAAACTGTTCCCTGATTCTATGACCCAGGTTTTAGCTCTTCATTTCCATGGTGTAACAACATCTGGGATGGGGAAGCCTCTGCTGAGATCCACGGTTCACACAAGGCTGCCCACAGCCATCGAGGTTCCCTGTTCCCCTCATGCGGGAAAGGAAAGTGTCTGGAGGATGTTGCCACTTACACCCCTGTGATAGACTCTGAAACAAAAGTAATCTGCAGGCTTGAAGGCTTTGAATTAAGTTAATGAGCTGGGGTCAAAATAAAGCTAAGCCACTGCAGTTCGTTGGTGAGGTCCTTATCTCTAAGGAATTTTGATGTGTGTTTCAACCAGCAAACCAGATCATCCATAATAAGACATTTTGGGATGTGTGGTTCAATGGTTCCTGAGGCTCACAGCTCCATGTTGTCAATCAAGTGCATCCTCTTGGCCACACTTCAGGGCTGTACCATCAGAGCCTGGCTCACAGGCCAGACTTTGGCCACTGCACATCTGTTTATCTCTGTGGCACAGGATGGGTTTTGTCCAGTGTTAAAGGGAGTGTTTGTTTCTTTTTTGAGTTTGCAGTCATCCATAAAAACAGGTACTTTGTGTTTAGCCGCAGGTTTATGAGCCTCCGCTGCCAGCCTAGCTCTCTTGCTTTGCTTGGTGGGACTTGCAGCCCTCAGCCAGCTCAGGGGAATAGTGCAGATGATGGAGCACATTTAACTGAGTTTCTGTTTCTCAAAATGTTGCACTAGGCAAAGGATTTGGACCTGAATGAAAGTGGTAGATCTAATTTTAGACAGTACCTATGAATGAAACTTGAAACGAGCTGTTGAGGAAATACCTTCCTCTGCACCAGTGCCAAGGAGAGTATGTGATTTAATGCTAAATTAGCCAGTGCCTATGAACAGGTTACTGAGAGAATATTTTTTCCTATTTTCAACTAAATTATTTTTTAAAAAGAAATATTAATTTCTACATATATGTCCACGTCCTTCTGCAAAAGCTGCAGATCTTTCACTTCCAGGGAGCGAGAGCCTTCTCTGCTTCAGTGCCATATGTTCCCTTTTGACGCATGTGTGTCACTGCAGCCCCACGCTGCAGAGCTGTTTGCTTTGATCTGGTGTCTGGGGATGGCCAAAAGTGAATAAACGTAGGAGGCAATGTTGGGCAAACAGAAAGACTGTCCCAGGGCTCTTGCCCAGATGAACAGCCACGTTGGCTTTCAAGAGGCCAGATCTCTTTCAGTTATGTTTTGTTGTACATTTCGTCCAAACAATCCTCTTTCCATAACAAAGAAAGTTGTCCCTCCAGATACCAAGCAGTCATCCTGTCCTTCATGCCTTCTGTCACACAGCTTTTCAGGTGTATAATTTGGGACCCCGGACACTTAAAGGTTTAGCTGAGAGATAAATCAGCAAAATAGCTCTGTACCTTCCTGCACAGTCTTGCAGACAAGTGCCAAGCTATAGGTGCCTTTCTGAATAAACGGACTATGCATAGCAATAGATGCAGTATAAAATAAGAAAAAGTAATTGCTAACAACAGCATATCAGGTGGTCTGAACCACAACACTTTATCAAAGAATAATTTGCAGGTGTTGTAAGTCAACTTCTCCTGTCTAACCCTTCACAGGATTCTCAGCCATCAGCAATGAAAGCTTTAGTTAGTGAAACACAGAAACATTTTGTAATGCTTTTTTGTTCTTTATCTGAATAAACTGTGTCTTGCTGTTCTGGTTCTGGGACAGCTGATCTCTCTTGGTTCAACGACGCAAACTTTGGTGGCAGACGGTTTGCAGAGGATAAACTTTACTTACAAAAGGTTAGATTCACACTTGAAGAAATCTCAGCTGAGATGTTCATAGCCTATAATATAGCAGATAAAATACACTTTAATGAAAATACAACAGGATGGCTTTGAATTTCCTCATTACTCTCTGTGGAAACTACCTGAGTAATCTATTTGAACTAATTCCAGTAAGATCTCTTGATCTCCAAGGGCTTCAGGACAGGCAGCCCAGACTGGGGAGGGAAAGTAGCATGAGGTGGGTGGCAATGTAGAGTTTTGGGTTGGCCTTCAAGAGGTATTGCCTTTAAACTGAGAGATGATAGATTTAGATTAGATATAAGGAAGAAATTCGTTACCATGAGGGTGGTGAGGCTCTGGCACAGGCTGCCCAGAGGAGCTGTGGATGCTGCATCCCTGGAAGCATTCAAGGGCAGGTTGGACAGGGCGTGGAGCAACTTGGCTCATGGCAGGGGGTTGGAATGAAGTAGTCTTTAAGGATCCTTCCAACACAAAGCATTCTATTATATGACAGCACGAAAATTGCAGCAGGAGACATCAAAACTCTCATTAATTGCTATAGAATCATGGGGCTCTCCCAGTGACCAGAGACTTTAGTTGAGGCTCTCTGTCCTCATACCATCTGAAGCAAGCTAGCAGCCCTGTGGAAGGAGCTCACCGTCTCCTGCAAAACTCCTGGGATGATGCTCAGAGCTCATCGCGCGCTGGACGCACAGCCCAGCCTGCAACAGAGCTACTGACCACCTTCACACCTCCTACCCAAGCTGTGCTGCCTGGAAGGGTTCCTGCTAACCAAAGGTAGCCTGGGGATGTTTGTGATTTATATCAAAAGCCCTAGTTGGGCTCTTCTCCTGCAGTTCCTCTGCAGGTCAGGCCAGGCTGGCTGTCACGGCTGCCCGGTGAGGGCGGCTGGAAGGTGGTGACCTGGCAGCTGGGACGGGCTCCGGAGGGGAAACGCAGCCGCCCTCCGCTCTGCCGCTGGGATTGACGTGGCTGTGCCAGGGCTTCAGGTCCATGTTCAGCTAGAGAAGTGTTTTCAGCTGTGGTGGCAGTCTTGGATACTTCTGTTTCTGGAGGTAGGACAGAGCCAAAACCGAGGACTGGTGGAGAAGAGGAAAATGACAGGGGTCAGATCTCTGAGCTGAGTCAGTGTGAATGCCACGAAACCCTGTTGATTTATACTGCGAGAGGATCTAATGCACTCAGGGATCATCAAATGAAAAGCCCAGTAAAAAAAAAAAAAAAATTAAAAAAATTGTGTGTGATAATAGTGATTACATTTCCAAAGGGCTCTGTTTGTCTAGTTGTGCTCTTTTTGTTTTCTAGCACCTTTCTGGCTTTGTGTCTCATCCCTCAGTCATGATCTGTTTTATATCTCAGTAAATCTTCATAGCAAAGCTATAATACCACCTGATTACAGTAAAGATAGGAAAGAGAGAGACCAGATACATTGCTTGTATTTATTGGTGGTAAATACCTGCCTATCCTATATTTGTGCTTGGTTTGTTGCTGAGCGTTTTTGAACATACATATGGAAAGCTGCATTGCCAGAACAATTCAGGCCCACATAAAATGATTATGGGATTCATAGACGTATCCAGAAAGACTTTTCCCTCAATTTTCAAGGAATATATGGTGACCCACAGAAGTGACTGAGTGGGAAGGAGTGAACCTGCCTGGCTAAGAAACCTTCAACCTTGCATCTGTGTCACCTGTGTGAAAGTAACTTGGGCAGTTTCTGAGGTTATGAAATATATAGATATTTGCACAAAACCTTGGTCCTGCTGAAGGCACAGGAGGTTCTTAATGGATGTCAGTGGAGTAAAGATTTCATGTGGATTCTTTCCCCTTCTCCCATCCATGCCAGACCCATATTACAGAAGCCATTTCTTGTCTAAATACCTAATCCTGTGAGTGGCTAAGCAGCCTTTGGTAAGAGCTGACCTTGCTTCACTCCCAAATGAAAAAAAAAAGGCAGTGGAAAGCATTCAGCCCTTTATGGCTTTTAGTACATTTATCAGGCTGGACCCAGCTGCTTCACTGAAGGCATTTCAAAGGCTGAGGTTGAAACTGGGATTTCCAAAAGATGTTTGGAGAGGTGTGTATCAGTAATGTCTGGACACAGTAGGAATGACATGCATCCCTTGAGTTCCTTTGAGAATCTTATCTCTGCACTTTTCTGTTGTTAAGTAAAAACAAAAACCAAACCAAACCAAACCAAAAAAACCCAACCAACCAACCAACCAACCAACCAATAAACACAACCTGTACATCTTGGGGTTTGCTTATAACTACTAGCTATCTATAAAATCCATGACTGCCACAAGCCATTACTTCTCCATCCCTTCCAAACTAAAATTCCGGGAAGTAACACCTTTTAACAACAAGCAAACCTGCCTTAATAAGACAAAAGTCTTGTGCTAGAAGTCCAACTTTCCACTGGCAGTGCTTCTGGTTAATACTGGAAATTCTAAATATCTGATTAAACATTTCCGGAATTTCTGGGAATACACTGAGATGGTGCATGGGATAGTTCTTCATGAAGTTTTCAACAAAATAGCTTCTGTTGGGCCTTAAAGGAACCCCTCCAAATAATCCATCTCCCTAATTTTTTAATGTGGTTCCTTACATTTCCTAAGCTGGCTCCTTAAACGACTTATGTTCTCCTTTGCAAAATGCATAGACACAAATAAACTGCATATATGAGGAAGGAATGTTCCTCCATCCCACAAAACAAATTAAATACGTTGATCCAAAATCACCCCTGGGGTAACTCCTGTGAATTCAGACAAAAAGCACGAATTGAGTTCATTAAAGCAGCATTTCTGATACGGATTGGAAATAGCAGTCGAATGAGGTTTTGCAATAGCAAAATGATTGTTTATTAGTGATGAGTGAATCACAAAATGTCTGGCATGTATGTTGGTCTTAGAAAAAAGACTGAAAAAGTTTGAAACCCGATCAGGTCTCTCTGAATATGTATGTCAGCAAAACTGCCTGGAAATAAGTCGGAGTCAGGGTTCTCGTTCAGACATATTTTTGAAATGTCCAGCTTTATACGGTTGGATTTAATCACATCTCAGCAAGTGCTAAGAAATGAGGGATGGTGAATCGAACTGGTAAATAAACAAGAAGAAACTTGTTCCTAAATTTCATATGATTGTGATCTTTCGGAGGTAGTCACACAAATCCCTCAACCATGTCAGAGCTGCAGAAGGAAATATAAAAGCAGGGGAAACAAAATTAGTTCCCAGTTCAGGCTTTATAAATAAACAATGTGAGTCATTTCCAAACTTCTGATTTGTTTTCTTCTTAAACAGTCTGTCAAACCACAAGTAGCTTTTCAAGTGTCTCTGTACAGAAATCAGCCTTGGGGTTGGAGTAGCACTATTTTATTTAGATTTTGTAGAAAGTTTTGGGGATAGATGTTCTCATCACTTGCTGGGCCACAATATTTCTCCTGAGGAGCATGAAGCCAGAGGTGCTCCTGACATGATCCTTGACCAGACTGTGCTCTCATAGCTCTGACCCCTTAATTTCAGCTCCTTGATTCAGTGGTTCAAACACGGCCGTGGCTCAGTGTCCCCATGTACAGTAGGATCCATCTTCGTTCTGCTTTCAGCAAATTCCATAAAGCATCTTTATTTCAGATTTTTGAAGGCTATGGAATCTCGAAATGCCCACTCATCTTTATTCAGTATTTTCTCCAGCAGATGCCCGTGTGGTCACTGTGGTACTTACAGAAGCGTTTTGTTGGGAAGAAGCTCTTGACTCCTCAGGGCTGGACTCTGGGGTCATCAGCCCAAAGGCACTAGGTCCTCTGAGATCAGGGCTCACCAGATCCTTCTGTAGCTTTGTCCAAGACCTGGCCTAATAAACTGCATGGATTATTGTTATTTTCATCTATTTGGGTCAAACAGAAGCCTACCCTTCCAGTTTGGAGTGACCTTCTCCTCACTGGAAAGGTGTTAATAGGCTGTGTTTGTGCTCTTGCCTGGCCATGCACAGAGACATCTGTGTTCCTAGAGCTAAGATGGCTAGTAACCTTCTGGAATAAGTGTTAAAATGTATTAACCTCAACGAAATACTCGCCTTCTGAATCAGAGTGATTTTGAGTGTTAGCGACACTTTTAGGCCTGGGAAGGAAAGTAGATATCTAAAGAAATATGTCTCCTAAAATGACGTTTTCCAGCAATAGGAGCAAGAAGGCAGAATCTTGCACTGCACCACAGCCCCAAGAGCTGTGTGAGTGCCCCAGTGGGGTTTTCAGTGGATGAAACTAAGAGAGAAATTCAAGCTTAACAAGGGAATACAGGGCTGAGTTTTCTTTTTATTGTGTGCATCTTTCTCTAGAATGAGGAATTATGCTTAAGTATTTGCATTGTAGGAAATAAATTCCTTCTTCATTTCTATCTTCATTTAGCCTGGAAGGAAGTCAAGTTCAAAACTATTTCACTGCCAACCTGTAAAGCAGATGCCTCCTGGGGTGCCTGCACCAGAATACAAAACATAAAATACAAAATGTAAGGCACTGAGGAGGCAAAAAGGGGCTTCTCTGAGGAGCTGTGTGAGTCAGTTTGCAGGCTGGAGCCTTGGTCTTCCCGTGACAAGCATTAGTCAGAGTGTTCCTGGCATGGGGCAGGACGGCAGAGAGAGTGCCTGGACCTCGAGGGTCTCCTGCGAGTTCGATGGCTCCCGCCATCCCTTTGAGCGGTGGCTGCGGTTCAGCGACGTGCAAAACGATCCCTCAGCGGAGGTCACAGAGCAGTTTTCGTCTGCTGAGCAGGAGCTGGGCTCTGGTGGGCTGAAAAAGCACTCCGCAAACATCCATTGTTATTCTTGATTAGAGAAACTATATATAGACCCTTTCGGGATGGACGGAGTTGCGTTACCGGGTGGACAACAGAAAGCACAAATTTATCGAAATTAAATGGAAGTCAAGAGAACGTACTGTCTAAGGCAACAAGGCGGTTCAGACAGCTCTGCAGCAGCCTAAACACATGACAGACTCAAGCAGCTCCCACCGCTGCCAACACAACTGCTCGCGAGGTCTGCCAAGAAGCCAGATGCTGCTGCTGGAAAAAATATCTTCCAGAGTTTGGCACCAGGATCCTGTGATTACCATCCAAATGGGAGGAGATGGAGTGGTAGAATGTGAGTTTAGTATTTAGCACCCCAGAACTGTGCAGCAGCCTTTGAAGGCAGAGGAAAAAAGTTCAAGCAAAATATTTTTGCTAAAAATATGTTCGGAGAAGTGAACTTTTTTTTTTTTTTTTTTAAATAGCAGAAAACCAAACTACGATTTAAACAACGCAAAATATTTTATGTCCGTATCGATTAAATGAGTAAAACCAAAGAGGATTGTGGATTCTTTACTTGAGTGAATTTTGCTAAGGAATAGTTTTATAAAGGTCAGAGCATGGGCTCTTTGTCTCTCGTGTTGTTGCTAATGGAAAGTTCCACTGCAGATAGCATCACAGCGACTCCCCTACCCAAGACAAATAGAGATGGGTCGGAGTGTTCCCGCCTAAACTTGGGAAGGCTTGAATTTGGATCCAAAGTCTGCAGCTAGCCCTTCTATTATTGGCAGAGGCCAAATCCCTAAATCCAAACTGACCTGGGGCTTGGGGGAAGGTTGAGCCCCAAACCACCTGAGCCTGGTTCCAAATCTCCCGGCCTAAACCTATGTTTGAAGGTAAAGCAATAGAGGAATTGGCCATTTCTTAAAGAGGTTTGAGGCTGTTCCTGAACCTCTTCCTCTTCTTCCTCCTCCTTCTTTTTGTGTACTGTGGCCGATACTTTTAGAATCTGTGACTGTAGAAGGATTTGGGGTCCCTTCTGCTCGGCAAAGTCTCTCCCCACTTGCCTGTCTTGCTGAGGTTCCTCTGTGCTCGGCACGTTGGAAAATGCAGCCGAGGCAACATCTGCTGAACTCAGAAACTTATATCTGGAAAGTTAAGATGCGAAGACTCTTTTGTTCTACTTTTTTGGTCGCTTATTTTTATAACAGATCTGTGTTTCAACAAATGTTACCTCCTTGCCTGTTATAACATATCTGGAGAGAGTAAACAAAGTCATTAATCATCATCTCCCCTACTCTGCTTTCTGGGCATGTCAGATGGTTTTGGAGGGGAGGTGGGCTAAGAGGCAGAGAGCATCTGTTCCCTCCCTTGAGAACTCCTCAGGGATGCACCAATCGGTGCCTTTTCCTTCAGGGGGGTTTGTAGAAGGGACGAGGACCTTGTGGCAAATCCGTGCGTGTCCTGGAGGGCTCGGGCTGTGTCGTTCCTGCCCAGTGCCTTGTCTCTCTGGCACAGCCCGAGTCCCAGCTGGTGATGGTTGTCTCCTTGAAGACCACAAAGATCCCAGGTAACTGCTTACCTGGTGTCATTTTCCAGTAGCTTTTCACACAGCTGACAACATGAGCTGATAAATTCTGCTGTTAATTCTACAGACTGGATGAGCTAATCCAAAAATGCCCCACTTTTCCTTTAAGGTCACTGTTTACTCACCCATGTGCGGCTGATGATTCGGTCCTCACCAAATTCTGTTTGAACATTGCTGTTTTACAAGACTGTTCGACTTAGGAAGGGGGAAATGGGGTTATTTCTGGGAGGAATGACAGCAGGATGCTGGCACACAGCTCTGGTGGCCCATAGTCCATCCTGGAGACTGGGGCAGATCTGCTTCCCCAGCCAGGCCGTGAGCTGTGATGGGAAAGAGCTCAGAGAGTTTGATCAATGTGAGATGGCGCAGATCACTGCTTTAAAAAAAAAACAAACAACAACAATACGGAGAATGTGGGTGGTATCTTAAATTCATTAAATTTTATCTGGTCCAACTAATAGATAAGGTGTTTTGCTTTTTTTTCCCCTGACACACAACATTGAAACAATAATTTATTATCTGTCTCTGCATTATCACTTTGCGGGATTTCCCCTGTCACTGGACTGTGTGTGTTCAGAGGCACGTGTGCCCTCCCAAGCTCAGGCTCAGGTTTCCAGCTTTAACTCCCACCTTCCATAAATGTTATTTCAGTATCATCAGTAGGAGCTCTGTTTCTGCTATTTCAGAAACCGTAAAGAATTAAAATGTGTTCTTCATCTTCAAGTCCTTGATGGTGATGTTATTTAACTGGTCAGTTTAACAAAGGCTCCTGGAGCGCCCTGTATTACGAAGCCTCTCCTCAATGACTGATTTTCGTCTGGGGTTCAAGTGAAATACGACATAATGCTATTCTGGCATCCTATTTGTCTGTCAGCCACTGGAAATGTAATTTGGTTTTGTTTCACGAGGAAGGCTTACACTGTTAGGATACTTTAAAGAAATAGAAGGTTTTCTAATACTCTGAATTGATTTTCAGCTGAACTTTGGGAAAGAGAAGGTGGCAGAGCGAGCCTTTGCAGCCATGACCTGGCCACCAAGGAACACCTTCCATGGTGACTTCTGGAGGGTGCGGGGCTCTCTGTGCCTTGTCCAGCCGTGTGCGACATCTGGACGCCGTATGTGAGACAGTCTGGTGGTGCCTGCAGGTGTGGAAGAACCTGAGCTGTAAATGTACTTGTCCGCAGTCCCTCGCATTAAGAGGCAAGATGTCTCTTGAAATGACCTCTGAAATTAAGAAGCTGGGATATTTGAGTAGTATAAGTGTTAGCATATTCTGACCACTTTGAGGAGGTGCCATAGCCAAACTCTTTCTTTGAACATTGGTCCATTCATGCTGAGTGGCTTAGAGACCTCGGTTGTGTGCTCTTTGCACATTTATATCTTCATACGTTACCTTCTAGCAGGTACTATGAATCTGTTGAGTTACTGTGAGATTAGCTTGAGTTACTGTGAGATTAACTTTGGTGTTAACCATCAGCATCTCAGCTACTCCTCAGTCTATGCCTGTGCTTGCTTTTCCCCTGGAGTAAAAGTACATAAGCTTTTGTTCTTTGAGTAACAGGCAGCTGTAAGGTGCTGTAAATTGAATTTACACAATGATGTAAATTTTATTTATCTCACTATAACTTCCCTATGTACCCACATCCCTTGCAACATTTCATACCTGGATGGATCCACAAGACCATACAGGGGACATGAAGGGAAAAGCTATGTATGATTCATGATGCAGGATTTTTATCCTCAAAATTAGCTGATTTAACCTCTTCCCATCAGTTTACTTGGAGCAACAAGCCTATTGCACAATAAGCCAAGCCAGCACTAGTTTCAAAACACGTGAGATCCAGGATACTTTGAATCACACACTGTCTGAGGAAAATACCTTTATTTTATCTGTATCTGGAAGTGACTTATTTTGGTTTCTGAGTATTGTACAGGGACATAATTTGCTCAGAGCGTGAAACACAAGCCTTTAAAATAGACATACCAAGCACTGAAGGCAGTTGTAGCATCCTCTTTTCCTGGGAAGCAGGACTCTACTCATTAGGTGCAAGTCACCTCGACTGAAAAGCCGCCGGTCATTCCCTCAGGTCATCGGCTTCTCTCAGCAGCTCCAATTACCCCGACAGAACAGAACAGTATCGCCCAGCACAGCCCAAGGAAATCAGGAAGTCACCCAACAAGGGAAGTAATTACAGCTTCTTTCAGGACTGAAAAAGCAACCTGTTATTTTACGACCCATCAAAACCATGTGTTTGCCTTTAGTGGTTCAAATAAAGGGTGTGCAATTTGGGAGTAATCCAGCTATGAAGTTTCCTCAGTAATTGGCAAGTCCTGAAAGGTTTTAGCTTCTGCAGTTTTAAAGGTGGTGAACATGAGATAAAATTAATTTTCTTTTAGATTAGCCTTTAAGGGACACTACAAAACCAAAGAATGACATTTTCAAATGGTGAACCCACATTTCACCCATTTGACATAAAGATTATTTTGTTAACTACCTTTAAAATTCAGTTACAACGTGATTTAATCATGCTGTAAACCAGCATGTCAGTCATTGTAGCAGTATCAAACATTCAGAATTTGAAAAATATTTACCACTTCCAGAAAAAGGTCTAGCCTGTTACTCAACCCTAATAGTAGTATTATCAGTTTACGCAACTCACTCTTGTTTTTCAGTCTTAATTTCAACACACCCATTCATTTGATTCAGATTCAACTGATTCTAGGCAAAAAATTATTTGTTTGCACTAACTCTACATTCTTCTTTATAAAGCATTTTTCAAATGTTCAGGGCACAGGCACATGCCATTGGTTTAATAGAGGGAGCTCCTGTAAATCTGAGCATGAACCGTCTATTCTTTTTTGAAATAAAAATTCTGATCGCACATGGTACTTAGCGCTGTGCTTCGGCTGAGCATATGACTAATCTGGCTGAAATCAGTGGGATGACTCAAAATGCTTAAAATGGTGTGCATCCCTGCCCCAGGGCCAAGACACAAGACGTTTAGTGCTCAGGGAACATTTTTAACTTAAACTACAGTTCATTCTCTCTTTTCTTTGGAAGACTATTGAAAAAGAAGAATAACAAATATATCAGAATATAATTCCTGACCTTTGGTAGGGAGAGTGTCTAAAGATTGAAAATTCAATAATTAGATCATGTTACGTTGCTCTGCATTTATTCAATATTAGTGTGTCAAATTTTCAATGTCCATTACATGATACAATTTCTTTGACAAAGGTAGCCTGTTTTTTCTGTTGACGAACTATCTGCGAATCTCTGCCTGTTTCTCAGGTGTGTTTGCTGCTGATGAAGCAAAGGGCTGTACCTCCGATGGGCTGTGACCAAGCACTGAACCGTGGAGACTTGATCCCAAGATGAGGCAGCTGGTGTTCCTGAGAATGAGTTAAAACCCAAGTGCCTCCGAGCTTAGTCCTCTGCATGGGCTAGATCTGCCCTTCCCAACAAATCATCCTGCCACTTCCAATATGCCAAGACTGTTGGAAAATTTGCAGTATGTTATGTGGGGTTTTTCTAGTTGCTGCTAAAACGTTTAGAGTTTTGTCCTCTAAACTGGGCACAAAGGTCTTCCTGAACTAAGAGCGAGGGCAGCATCTGTTCACAGCAGCAATACTGGCTAGTAATGAAATTTAGGGAGAAAAAAGCTCACCCTTCATTGCCGAGCTTTTTCCAAAGGCTTTGCAATCCTCTCTGCTCCCTGTGCACTCCTCTCTGCTGGGGTTTTCCCAGACCTGCTTGCTGTGTGTTCACTGATTCATCCTCTCCATGGCCAAGACACCTAAACGTTTCCAAAGGAAGGCAAGAAAGCAGGTCAGCAGAGTGGAAGTAACCAAGGAAAAAAAACATATATTCTTGTATTGGGAGAAAAGTCAGAAAAAAAAATTTATACAGTAAAGTAAGATTTTTAAAAAAAGAAGAAAAAAAAAAAAAAAAGAAAACAACCATAGAGTGGATTTGAAAACCGAAGTCTGACAGCTGTAGTATATTTGGTTTCCAACATCTCAACATCTCTGTAACAAAAGCAAAGCTAATGGTGCAGGCTCTGAAAATCCCATGTTCAAGCTGGTTTGGGTTTACTCAACAGACCTACTAAAACTTGACTCTAATTATGTTTGTCCCTTAAACTCTTGGGGAGCAGTCTAACTTGAGATACAAGCTAAGGTGCCACAAAAAAGGTGTTGAAATATTCTCTGGTAGAAAGCAAGCAGATGTCCTGCCAGTTGTGTCCTTGTCCCTCGGCAGCCTGAACAGAGGCCACCACTCCAGCCCTGTATCCCTGGGCTGGTCTGCAGGGCTTGCAAGGGAATATCTACAGTTCTGCATAGACCAACCTGACCAGCAGAAACCTACTGAGCTGATGAGGGGGGATTTCCTTTTTGTTGCCTCATGTTAGCGCATGCCTTTGACCCTTTCCCTGTTCCTTTGCAGATTTTGTTTTCCAGCCTAGCTGCCTGCACATCTGGTGGTGTGTGGCTCGCAGTGGTGCGTTCCTGATCTCAAAACGTGGAGGTTTCAGGCCAGAAATGTTTTCAGACCTAACTCCACAAGCATCTATTGGCTTCTTCAGAACTGTGTTATAGCCTGCACTGAGTACCCTCCAACACAGCAAGCTGATCCTGCCGCCAGCATCCCGTCTAGTTGGGTGATCACAGCCCTGGCAAACAAACTACATGCGGATTGATTTCACACTCATCTTTACAGCTCAACCAACTGGGACTGTGAACCATACTGACCAAGGGAAGTTGGGGAAATTGCCAGTGTAGGAAAGAGAAAGGAAGATGTGGAAAGCAGGAGGTAAGAAAATGAATGCTGTTTATTTTTTACTCAACAAGTCAGGCCTTGCAAAGCTTTCAACTGTCTACAGAAGTGACCTTCCCTTTGGTAGAGAATAAGATCTTGAATCAGTCCACTGGTCTCTGGGTGGGGATTAGCCCAATTAAGTGTCTGGCAAGGAAACGACGTGGGTACAAAAGTTAAAACTCACTTATCGGTGCCATTTTGGGGGTTGGTGAGGAAACTGTGATTCAGATCTAGATTCAGTTGTGAAAGGAAAGTACAAACATCCAAAATGCCTTTCCCCCAAATTTTAAGAGTGTTCAGACCCAAGGGCTGGTTTTGACTCTATGAAGGTAAACTTAGTCCTCTAGAGGGCATGGTTACACTGATTATATATTTAATAATTAACTAGTATTACCTTGGGTATCTGTTTACTTTTACTGGTGTAAATTGGCAGTCAATGAACTGACACAGGTAGAGTTTCATTGTCTTTAAATCTTGTTGCAAGGTTTTCCATAGAATCTCTCTTCTTGAGGAGGCTGATCCTGTATGGGCCAGAAGGTTTGGGTTTCCAAGAGGTAGCTGTAATTCTTTCCTTGCTGCCAAAATCCAGTGTGAAAATCAGTGGACCTATTTTTCACATGTATTTATGCTCCTGCTTTGATTAATCTCTGCGTGTCTTAGTAGCAGCCTGGGCTGGCTCATCTGGATAGTAGCACAGCATGAGGTTAGTGTCCATCCTTCTCGGAAAGCACGGCAGCTCCAGGCACTGGATGGCAATTATTCGTGTTTGGGCAGCCTGGTGGTTGAACTTGTTCAGCCAAATTTCGAAGTTAACAAAATTGTGCAGATGTAAATGTGGCCACCATCTGTCTTGCTGCCTGCGTTTCCCTGGTGTGCAGACAGAGCAGAGGTTTGGATCTGGTACCTTGTAAGGCAGAGGAAGATGCTGCACTAGCTGATCCAAAAATCTACCTCCTCCACTGAGGCAGCACAAACTCTGCAAATCCTTTTTAATCTGGAAGACACGTCTTTGTAGAGCTTACACAAGGTTCACTTGTCTGTAATGCAAACACCTGCATTTTATTCAGTTTTACAATATTTAAATCCCCTTATAAAATAAACGGCTACTTGCTGGAATGTTACCCATGCTGTATGTCCAAGATCTGATGAATTTAAAAGCTATTTTCTAAGATGCATTGGAGAAAGAGAAGGACTGGAAGCAGCCATCAGCTAGTGTTAAAAATAGAGAAGTATCAGTCTATTTTTTGTGGCTTCCTTCAGTTTCTGAGTGCATTCCACATGCATAACATGTTAAGATTTCTTTCTTGGGTCATTCATAGTGCCAAACCAACACCTAGGAACTAAGAAATGCGTTAATCTGCACTAATTTGCTATCATCACTTTAGCTGTGCTGCACAGTATCCCTTTACTTCTCTTCTTTAGTTACACTTGGAAGTCATCCTCAGCCATCACACCCTCTTTGTTCTGGACTGTTACGATTATGGTTTTACATTTTCTCAATTTGCCTTTAAAAAAAAGCAAAAAACAAACAAAAAAAAACCCAACACATTTTTTTTTAGTTCCTTCTCATGGCTAAGGAAGCGATGTTCTGAACTGGTTTAAAAAACACCTCCTGGCCTGTGGGTGAGCCAGGTTCCTTGGGCTGAATCTCAATGTCCCATTTCAACATAGAGCTCACAAGGCCTGGGCTGCCCTTCCCCTGCTCACAAACATTGGCCAAAACCAAAATATCACTTGTTGCCTCGCACAACTTTGTTGTTAGTAGGTTTGCAGGAAGAATACAGTCTAGAAAAGAGTCTAGTCCCAGAAATCTGATGCTGACCTGATGATCTGATCTTTCTCTGGGAATGGATTAAGGTGTTCTGAGTGATATCGTAGATCTTTGTTTTACTGCCAAAAAAGTCACACGCTCTAGGCCAGCTTTGTGAAACAGCTAAAATAGCAATTGCTCCTGAAAAATTCAGGCTGGATTTTTATGCGCAAGAAAACACCTCTTCATAGCTAAGTTTGTAATAAAGATTAGAATTTACTGGATGCATCCAGTGAAACTTCCATTCTCTGTTTTAGGATGAGAGCCAGGCAAAACTCCCCTTCAAAACAGAAAAAGTAGGTAATTTTCTATTCTCCTTTTGTCTTCGTTTTCAGCTAGTGCTTGGATTTAATAGCAGCAAGGATTTCCTGCGAGAGCTAAGTTAGTGCGAATCTTCAGTTAATTTCTTTGTGCTCGGCCTCATCTCCCCATATCCACTTGCTGTGTTTGATCTTACCTCAGCAGTTTTGGGGCCAGATGTGTTCTGCATTTAAATCAGCAGGTCCCTGGCCTTAGATACCTCAACTTTGTTACAGCATTAATTCTATTATCAGCATTAAAAATAATGATAGAAACTGGTTGTGCAAAGCAAATCTTGAAGCTCGATTAGCTCATTTTCAGCTGTTCCAGATACTTCGGCGTTAGACTGCCGTCTGCGGCACAGGCATCCCTTGACGCTGCTGTGGGCTGGACGTACAAGCGTAATTTTTTGCAGCATACACGCAAACATAGCATGAAGGCCTTCAGAGAGGAAGGAGGAGGTTGGACCGGGGTTATGTTGGCTTCAACGCTGGACATGCCGTCTCAGATCATTGTTACTGCAACCTTTTCATTCTAATTCATCCATATCGACCGTTTTTAGGTCTTTTCAGTGTTTCCCTCTTGCCATCAAACTGAAGAAGGCTTTGGCCCTGCTTCATTATGCTTGGCTGGTGTCAGCGAAGGAGTGAATGACACTGTTATCCAAATCTCCCTCTCCACCACAATGCAGACAGCCAAGCGCTGTTGGCCCCAGTGGATATTGCTCAGCAGATCTTTGTCAGGCTTTTTCAAACAAGATCTGTTACTGCTGACCTACCAGTGAAAAGTTCATGCCTCTGACTCCAGGCTACTTCTTGTCTTGGTGTCATTTGTTCATTGAAATAATTAGTTATTGTAAGATTATCACATTAAGAGAGATTTTTTTTGTTTGTTTGTTTTAAGAAGAATGGTATTCTTCTAGCTATCAGATGTTGGGTTGGTAGTTTATCCTTCTGCTTTCTATTCCACTGTAGGTTTGGGTTCATGAAAATGAGAGAATCTAAGCCTTGAAGACAGACAACTGCTTTACAAACTTCCCCAAGCCTTTGCCAATTTAATTCATTGCTGGCTAACGCAGCTCAGGCTTCTTTTAAGTGAAAGGTGCCAATCATGCAGAATTATACAGTGGTTTTGAACAAAGCCAACTCACCTGTTTGCTGGAGACTTGAATCAGACCACCAAACACATTTTCACTTATGCCTAGAAATGAGCCAAACCCACGGAATCCAGATCCAAATCTGGCGTCAGGCTCCCATGGTCTGATTCTGATGGACTCCAGGGCTTCTTTACTTAAAACACCTTGAGGAGATCAAAGAGCGACTTCAGATGAGACCTCTGAGGCACAACAGAGCACCCAGTCCTGGTTCAGAGCCACCACACACTATGACCTAACCAACCTTTCACTCTCTAGACAAACAAATTTACAGATTTTGGTCTGATCTACTTTTGATGACTTCTGGGCTTTTACTTTTAATTTCCTCAGTTCCCAGATCCGTACAAGATCCTGTATCGATTCAAGCATTGCACATCAAAACTGATGGTGGTCCACCTCATTTTCGCAATGCTTTCTTTACATATAGAGCAGTATGCATTTTGGACCTGACATCTGAAATAGCTCTTTTTCTTCATATTTCGTCACTGAATTCAGGGGAGCTGGCTATGCCAGGACTGCAAGGAGGAAGGTTAAATTTCAAGCCTTTTTTCCGAAGAAAATTTAAGAATTAGCATGAGAATAAGCCGGCCTGTGCATCTCATTTGCACCCTCTAGATCTCAGGTTCAGGTCTAACAGAACAAACAAAACTCTTTATCTTTCCAAAGCAGAGACACTTCATACTGTCCATTAAATTATTTAATGGGGCATCTTGAGAGTTAAGTCATCTTTGTAGAAATACCATAAGAGAACATAGAGCTTTTCACAAGGTTTGTCTTAAAGTCTGCAGTCTAAATGTTTCTGTGATCCATCAGAAAGTATTGGCAACCAGACACCATGCAGAGCCTTGAGGGGCAGTAGCCATCCTGTAAACTATAAATTTCTGAAGTGGCATGTGAGTTTACCAAGCCCAGCAGCTCCCTGGGAAGGGAGCTCAGGTGTGTGGCTATAGGTCTGTGGAACTGTAACAGTTCCAAATTGAGATTATTAAGCCTGCATTTTCAAATTTCCTTTCAAGTTCCTAATTACCAACAGCCAAAACAAACTAGCTTGAAGCTCTAAGCCTCTCTGTCCATTCACAGCCCAACAGCATTGACAAGCGATATTCTATTACGCTACTTAGTACAAATTATTTTCTATCCCTTCAGTGTATTTCTAGTTTTAAATAATACTTTTGATTCTGGTTTTGCTTCTTTCTCCTTCATTGACTTTACCTCTGTGGAGTCCCTTGCCATCACAGATCAAGGGCTAATTTTTTCAGGTCAGTTTGTGGGAATTTAGGTAAATAAGTGGGTATTCCCATAAATCATGTCTTTTCAGAGGTCAGTGAAAGTGCATATATTTCCATGGCCTCTGGAGAGATTTTTAGCCTCAGCTTCTTGATAAATCAATTAAATTTCCTTTTGCTGACAAAAGCGAAAACTGCGCTGTTTGCCGACTCATTGCACACGTTTCGCATGGGACTTGGAGAATGCAGCTGCTTTAATTGTGTTCCCCAAAGAGTCCGTCCTGGGCACCTTGACCAAATTCCCACTGGCGCTGGCAGCAGGTCAAGCTGTGGAAGGAAAGCAGGAGTAAACACAGGCGCGCAGGGAGTTTGCAGACACAGGGTGCGCTCGGGGCAGTAGCGGGAGGTTTGGGTCCACGGGTAGGTGTTTCTCTGCTGCTCTGGTGCTTTCCCAGGCAGACGTGTGCCTGGTCTCCTTCAGCCCCAACACACGCACATGGACCCTGCTCAGCCTCTCCCTGCTTGGAAACACAACTGACTTTCATGAGAGGAGAAACTATTTTTGCATGAAATAGAAAGGACCTGAGTGCAGAATAAGGACAGGGAGTGTGAAGTAAGGCAGGCTGTCTCCAAAATGAGTAAAAAAAAAAATACAGATGTAGAAACAGGTGTTCAGGATGTGTCTTTCCCACCTTACATCCCTGTCCAAGCTAATCCACGTTTGAGGACAAAATATTGTAAGCATTCCTCTCTCTCCCAATACAACTGCATTCATTCTTCCATCCCACAGCTTTCAGCACCAGGCATGTTCCATCCACACAGAGCATAGCTTGCATACCTCCTCGACCACAAACACACATCCTACTAGTGGTCTTCCATGCTTGCAAGTGCAGAACGAGTGGAGAATATTATACTGCACTTAGATGTTGGCTGTAGCTCCAAGGTGTGTGTGTGTTAAGCAGGAGATCCTCTTCATCTTTGTATGTTCTCAGTCACGCAAGTCCAGACTGTGTTGAATTGCTTCCCCTTCTTTAAAAATAATCTGTGAAATCAAGGGTGAAACCATGATTAGACACTTGTTTCAGTAACATGAGTATCACCTTCAGGTGGAAAAAGCCTGTGCAATCACATGTATGTCTGTACTCACTGAATGCGGAGTTCTGCTGACACAAAAGGCAAGTCACGCTGTTTGCTGTAGACCATCTGATATGTTTGGGCTCCTAATACCAACCAGAGCGGATGAAAATGCTGAACAATTCAAACTAATAATAGTGAGGCACAGCTGTGATTTGGTTTTTTGCTTGGCTCCTAGCAGACAGACACTCAAGTGTGTATTGCAGCGTAAATACATATGGTTAATTCTTTGTGGCCTCAAAGTAGTTCTCAGAAGGACATGCCAGGGAAAGAGTTGTAGCCTTCAGAGTGCTGGGAGAGACAGAAGGCTCTCTAGAGCCCTAGGACTGTCCCTTTCTTGTCCTAATGTCGTTAGCATCTGCACTAAATTCTCCAGGAGGAGGCTATGAGAAAGCTAATAATGCCTCTGCTGATACCATCTCTGCCCTGCAACGGCCGAACTGCCTCTGACCTTCAACATGGCTGAGGCTCTTCTTGCTTACTTGCTCCTGGCTGCAGCACCGGTAGGATTTTTTGGCATTTATGGCTACAGTATGTTCCCAAAAGCCATTTGGTGGCCCAGCCCCTGTGGGAATTCTGTCTGCCGGTTGTGCCAGGACTTTTTACTTGTTTATAGGACGCGGCATTTCCTGTCAGCCAGTTTCAGTTCCAACCTAATGAAGCAAATGAGGATGAGGGCCAACATTATACCTGTCATCTCAGGCTTTGTTTACCTCTCTCTGCCCATCCAGGCAGCCTTTCTTTAGCTCACACCTGAGGATCTGCACAGGTATCAGATTATTTCAGCTAACATTGCTAATGTAAGGATGAGATGAAAAATAAATATGGGAAATGTAGATTGAAAGCTTATGAACTAATGGAAAGTCAGGAAATCAGCAAATTGCACTGATGGTACAAAGCCTTAAATGTCTGCGAATCTGGAACTACTCAAGTTCAGCCTTTTATTGTGCACTGAGAGGTGAGACATTTGTACCTTGTGGGATGGGATAGTGAAGAAAAGGATGTTTCTATTCTGAGTCATGTTTCTGCAATCCTGTATGATAGAACACGAAGCCCTTGACACAGGGATGGCAGCGTTCTGCAGTCCCACACCTCCATCATGTTCCTCCTCCAAGAGGCTCATCTGCAGCTCTTGCTTCAGTCTTCATTGGGTCTGATGTGGTGGGAAGGAAAAAAGGAGAAAAAAACTATTAAACTAGTGTTCGTGGAAGTACCATTCTTGCATTTGTCCCATGGAGGTGGCTGGCAGCAGCAGCAGACTCACCATTAATTCCACCATTTCACGGTGCAGATCTGACCTCCTTAAGAGTGATTTGATGTTTCTTTAAGCAACACCCCGTCTCCATGAAGAAATGCCAGCAGAGAAGTTTCAAGCTTGCTATTTTTATTTAAGCTGTTGGAACAGTATGGACATAATGTAAGTAACTGGACCAGCCAACAGGGTGTCCATCAGTCAGTGACTCAGTCTTCAGATCAGACAGATGCAAGCCCATATAAACAGGTTCAGCCCAAAAGTCATGATAATAAATAATTTATTTTTGTACATTTCAAAACACCAGATACAGTAAAGTGAGTGTTTTCTTTGGAAGCAGGCGTTACTGGTCAGCTGTATTTGCTTCCCGCACCAGCAATAACGTGTTCTGAACGAGTGGAGGGAGACTCCAACTGCCATTCTGCCAGAGCCTCCTTGGTTCTTGGTTGAAGGCTGCTGAGTCGTAGGAAATCACTCTGAAATAAATTAATGCGCTGTTTCGAGGTACGTGGCGTCGTCAGGTTTGCACTCCATCACTCGGAGCACTAGAGAGATCCCGACAGCCAGGTGGGCATCTGGAAAAAATGGACTTTTAAGGTGTTTTTTCCTCATCATCGTGGGATTGCTGAGTCACACACAGCAAATGGAAGATGTCCCAGGACACTTAAAGATTATTTTTGATCAAGTGAATTGCTGTGTAAAGCTGGGGAAAGAAATGTGGATAAAAAACAATCAGATGAGATGCAGAAACAGTTGTCTTCAAAGGGCCGAATGGAATTTTAGGACTGCAATTAGTCCTAAAATTCCATTCGGCCCTTTGAAGACAAGCATGAGGCTGATGCCGCCCCTGGTGAAAATGAGCTTGATGCCCCGGTTTAGGGTTCATATCAGGTAGTCATGGAGTATTTGAGATTCCCAGTGGTCTGACTCAAACTTTTTAATAATTTACTTATTCATAGTGTTGCTACCTGCACACTAGGTAAAATCCAATATACGAGCAAAAATCTGTGCACAAGAATGCAGGTAATGTTTCCAAATATTTCAGATGCTCTGCGTAAGTTGTATTTAGTACAGAATTCATCAGTAAGCTGGATATGATCTTTCTAGGAGAAAGGAAGAATAGAGCATGCAGTGTTGTGGGCAATGTATTTCAAGATAAGTAGTCTTTCAGTCTTATTACCCACGCAGATAACTTTGAGGACAAACAACATGAACTATCATGCAAATATTTAGCCAAGATCTCTATTTAATGTGGTCATTTAGGAAGACTTACAAATAGATATTTATTTTTAATATCGTTCAGCTGTGCATGTGTTGTATTTGCCTGATCCAGGAGAAAATACAAAACCTGCTTTTCTTGTCCAGCTCCCAGGGTAACTGTGCAGACGTGTGCTGCATCGTTGGATGTAAAACCAGGGTCATGCACAGCCTGATTTGCTTTCTGTAGCGGCTAACTCTGCAAATTCAGAGTGGGCTCTGCAAGTCAAAGCTGCGCTCGTGTTTATTAGGAACAGCAATAAAGGTCCATCAGGTTGATAAGCACAGAGATGACTTGTCTTCCTGGACAGCCTACAATTCTTGGTGTGAGTAACCTTCTGGAGCCGATGGGTAAGAAGGAATGCTTTTTAATAGTCATCGCTCCTCGGGGACAGTTACACCTCCAGCACCTGCAATGGCCAGTGAGCACCTCTGCCAACTAAAACATCGCTCTTCAGAAGAATAACTAAGACTTTAGAGTAACTATTAGAATAACCAATGCTTCTTTAGGTTCATATGTCCTAGAATAAAGCACCCCAAACACTCTCATTTGAGGCTTTTGGAAAAGGTGTAAGGGAAGAGAGTGTAGAGCAGATTGGATTCACTTCAGGTCCTTCATCAGTGCGAAGGGAGGGCACTCACAGGTTGGGGCAGTGAAAAATAGATAGCGAAGCAGGCACAATCACTGACAAATACAAGTCAAGCTCTCAGGCTGGGGGCTCCAAGCTATCAAATACTTTGTCAGTCTCAGCGAGCTGGTAAATAAAGGTTCTTCCACATAAATCTTTGGAGCTGATCCTCACAAAGAGAGCTTTCAGCCAGAGCTCCTTCTCCAATGCTGCCTGGCTGGGGCAGAGCACAGGGAGGCTTATTTACACGTCCAGCAGCAGTTTATGACAAGCACCATCTCATCTCAAGGGTCTGACATATACATGCATCGTTGTCCAGCTCGCAAATTCTTGCATCTAAAAGTTTAATAAGCTCTTCATTTGATTTTTTTTTTAAATGTTTTTCACAGAAAGTGAATGTTTTTCCTGGCAGAGCAGGGACTGTGTGCTCTTTTATCTGCACCCCATAAAGGGCTGGGATGTCTCTTTGAGCTTGGCTAATAATTTGAAAGTAATCCAGATTTTGTTTTTTCTGCAGGTTTAAATGAAAAGTGAATGTTTTAAGTGGAGGAGTAAAAGATACATTGAATTTGGAAATATGACCACAGCAACAGCAGAGCTGTGGAAAAATTCAAGGAGTTTTTAAAATCTTTAAAACTCAATTGTTTAGAAATTAGGCACATAGCTTTAAAATTACCCTTTGGCAAAGCTAGATGAGTTACCCTTCCCATCATATATTAAATGAAACCTCTGCCATGCGTCCAGTCTTAGCTGGCCAGGAGCATCCTCTGGTTGCCTCGAAACCCCCTGCATGACCACAGTTCAGCATTTCCAGCCATTGCTCGTCAGCACTTGAAGAAGACTTGGTGCTCGAGTCTAAATTACTGGAAGCAAAGATGAACTTCTGCCGTTGACTTGGTTTGAGAGTAGGTCTGAGCCCTTGGGAAGGGAGGCCGCTCAAGATGATGGTTTTTCTCCCATGACACCGCCAGTATCTGAAGCTGAGCAGCTTGGAGTTTCTTAAGGCTGAGCTGCTTCTCTCACGCTGGAGAACAGAAGAACATCTGGTCTTAGCTACTGTTTTTCAACTGGATCATCTTGTGCCTCACTAAAATGAATGAAAAACACATGCAAGCTATATTTTCAAAAAGTTGTATTTCATTGATGCAACTAAAGTAGTGATTTTCACATGCAATTAGATACACAGATGTAGACAAGCAACAATTTACACACACACTACATTTCCAGCAAGGCCCTACGTACATTCCCATATGCTTTACACATGCGAAGTATGCACATGGCGAGAAGGCATGGGAAAGTATTTACATGTGCAATTGTATCTTCCCACAGCAATGCCTGGGAATTAGAAAGCACTAACTTAGACAATATTTTGGATGTAAAATCTGATGACACTTTCAATTCTGTTCTGCAGGCCCCACTATAAATAATGCTGATTATTAATTATGATCTGCCTACAACAGCACTTCACCAGGCACTTCGCAGATAGGCCAGAGGCTGGGAGCTTAGATCACCCTCATGCTGTTCTGTTTTCTAGAAGCATTTTGGAATAGATATCAGTGTCCAAAGCCCTTTAGGAACAGGGTGAACATCTCTGAGAGATTGATGAAGAGTGAAAAACAGAAGCGCAACATAGTACGACCAAACCGAAACATTCAGGAGATACAGGTCAAGATCGTAAAAAAGTAAGATTTTTTTTAAAGTATTATTTTTTAACGATATCACTTCTTGAGTCCTTTTTGAAAACCTGCAGGAATGTTCTCTTTACAAAAGGTAAAAAATGATGTACCATTTTCCAAAAAGTGTTACTTCCTAGGAAGCAGAGTGAGAGCTTGGGAGCAGGCGAGCGGCTGGGGACTTGGAGTGGTCCTCCCGCGATGTCCTTGGGGTCCCTTCTGGGCTGCAGGTGGCTCCCCAGGTTTTAGGTCTCCAGCTGACAGGACAGGGATATTAGCCTTTTCTTCCTTCAACATGTGTGAAGATAAAGGCAGGGTGGGGAGGGGTGGAGATTGTGTAGTGGTTGGTGATGTGATAATAGGAGCCATTGATGGGAAAATGCACTCCTAAGAAAATGATTTTATGTGTTTATTCTCCAATGCAAATAATTTGCTCTTTCAAAAAACAAATTGTTCTGTGGGTTGTGATCTAATCTAGGACAGATCTGTAAGAACCACTGAAAAAACCTCAAGACTTAATGACATTAAAATATTGGGGATTTTTTCCGAAGACCACAGTGTGTGCTGATGTTGAGTGTTGAACTACCCTGGAGCCAGCGCAGTGAACTTGCTCATCCTACCATAAGTCTTCCGGATTGAGCGGGATGGGTTGTGGCTTGCGGTGGTGATACCACACGGTGTCTGGACCTGCGTAGAGATCCACAGCAGCTGGGACTCTCCGGTGGTTGTTAAAATGTGCTGTTGGGGCACAAAAGTACGGACAGCATCAGCCACACAGGGACGGAGTAGCAAGGACCTTGGAGGGCAAGACTGGGGACAGCGATAAGAGCTAATGGTTGTCTTCTCGAAGGGGCAAGAGTCAGGAGCTGCAGCCACCTGAGTTTCCAACAGCTGGATGCTCGGCTGGGCAAGTGCTTACACCCCAAATTACCTGCTCGAATCCTGGCTGAGGGCTTGTGACAGACTTCCGCTCATTTTTCAAAACAGATCATTTACGTAGCCCCTTCAGTCCTTGTTTCTACAAACGGGCCAAACAAGTTCTAAGTGCCAACATACTGGAGAAGTGGAAAAGTTAGTTTATAGAAGGGAAAAAAGGGGAAGGAAAAGAAAACAAAAACCACCAAGTTATTTCCACAATGTTTGCGTTCCCGCGTCTTAACCACAGTGTTCCCAGGACGCGGATTTTTACAGAGCATCTGAAAACAAACCACAATACAGAAGAAACTTCGGAGTTTTTAAGGAAAGCAAAGCTGAGCAGGAGTAGCGCGGAGGGAAGTCAGGCGGTGAGGAGCAGCATATGGGAGCGGTGCCGGGCTCTGCTGCCTGTCCCAGCCCCACGCACCGGCAGTTCTGCCAGGACCTTGCTCTGCAGGTGATCCAGGAAGGCGACACCCGTGAGGGATGGGGAGACCTGTAGAACTCAGTTATTTATGGGGTTCTAGTTCCCTTTTAGCAGGTTGAAAGAGCAGGGCACGGCCAAAATATATGTGAGCGCAACTCCTTTGTCCCTGTGGTCAAGACCAAGTGAGTCCTGGTGCTGTGGGTGCTGCGTGGGTGGGGAGAGGGTCAGGGACTGTCAGGTGTCCTGTGCTGGACCTGGTGGTAGGTCATAGCTGGAGAGAGGTGAATACAAGCACCTTTGGTATAACATGAGATGTGCAAGTGTGGAACACTGACGTTGCATTTTACTGGACTGCATGTGTCCAAGAGGCTGAAGGGATTAGTGCACTTAGTTGCTGTAAACCTGTGTAGCTACAATCACCAAAGGTTGCAACAGCACCTACGTACTCATCACCCATGCATATTTGTCATTATTAATAGCATATATGCGTTGCACAGCTTGGTTTATCTGCAGTAAATAAATTGCATTATGGCTTGGTCAGAATCCACTGCATATCCAGTGGCTCTAGAGATGGGATTTAAACGTTACGTCAGCTGCTGGATTATGATCTGATCTATTATGCTGCAAGACCGGAAGTCACGTTTCTGCTGGTGAGAAAAATCACTGCTCCCTTGCCAGTGTGCTGCCCTGGGGCTGCGGTGTGCAGCAGTGCACGCCAGCACTGGGCTCTTAGGAGAGGCAACGAGCTGCAAGAGTTGTCTCTGCAGCGATTCCTTCCTTGAATTATACCAATATTGTTTATAAATACCTGATATCCCGTGTTCAAAGAGGCTGGTGCCAAGGAAACAGGTCATGAGTAGGAAACGTCGTACCTGCGAAAGATCTCTAGCCTGTCTGGCTCTCGCAGGCTGAGAGGTTTACCTGGCTGGCTGCAGCTAAATTCAGAAAAGCGTCAGCAGCAGCAGTGAACCAGGCTGGTCTGCCCGGGAACTGCTAGTCTGACGTGGTGTCTTGCCAAAAGGTAGCCAAGTGCAATGAAGTATTTTCAAAGCAACTCTTACTTGTATTCAGGAGTTGAGACTTTCTGGGAAAATGTCCCGAATTAAATGGAAAACTAATTCCTTTAAGTCACCTAAGCATGACTGACATGACAAATGATGAGGTGGCTACCTGGAGCCATCGCTGCCCGTCCTCTCTGCTCGGTGTGCTCAGCTCAGCCGCTCTTCTTTGTAAAATGACTGGGGTTATTATGGGCCTCTGAATCTTGTGCCTGAGCCACAGACCAGGGAGAAACTCTTAGCTGGCTGGAAACAGCAGAATTTTATCAAATCCAGTCAAGGGGTAGCAGGGTGCATCAGCTGTGAGCCTGGGCCACTGTGTTCTGTTGAGTTTTTCTGTGGCTTTTTTTATTGTGTTACACAGGTTTTCGCTTCGGGGCTCTGGTGCCCTCGTGGTTTTGGATCTAACAGAGCACGTTGTTACAGAGAGCCATGTCAACGTGAGCACTCTGCACCACAGTCACACACAGAATCAGCATGATTTTTGTTACATCACCATCAGCCTGACTTCTGTAAAGTTTACGGATCTGCTAACTGAGACATCGTATGTCTCCAGTGTGGGAGACAGTCATTGCAGAACAGGCAGTTAGAAATATTATCCCAATTTAAGGGAAGAGAGCACAGCCGTAGAAATGACTGAGATTTTCAAGAAAGCGTGGCTCCTACGACTGGGGCTAGATCAGATGTTCTCTGGGCATTTAGCTAGTGTAACCAGGCTTTCAGAAGAGCATCCTGAATCTCCCAGATTTCAACATTTCTGGTGCAACCAGGGGGAATTTCACAGGTCCATCCTTTCCACCAGCATCACTATTTCCCCATTAGCACTGACCCTGCTTTGCATCTGTAGGACATTCAGATGTCAGGTGGCCTGCTGAAAGCCAGAGGGGTCTTGGAGTGTATTTTGAGGGACGCAGTGTGATCAGGAGCCTGGCTTATACATTTCCAGGGTCAGTAGTTGCTGCATGCACCATGGAACGGTACGGTGCAAGCACCACAGGCTGGTGCATCTCAGATACCACAGACTCACAGCCTATGTGCCAGACAGCAGATTTGCAGTTTGTGCTCGCATGTCCATCCGAGGCACGTGCGGCTAACAGCACACAGGCTTCAGGAGCGTGCATCCCGACTCCCTCTGTGCTTCCCTGGTAAGAAATACAACAGCTCTGGCCTCCCGTATCACACCTTGTGATGCTGTGAAGCACCACGGCTCTGCCGCTTCCCGTTTGGCGGAAGCTGGCCCGGTTGTGTTTGGAGGCAGTCAGGGTGATAGCCAGGACCACCCTGGATATCCCTGCGCCCCGTTTTCCATTGCAGCATCCTCCCCAGACACATGGTGGCTGCAGCAGTCACTGAGCTAACGAAACGCTGGCCCGGGCAAATGCCAGGAGCCACTTCCCAGGCAGTGAGTCCATCCCAGGTGATGGAGCTCCTTTGCTCTCCGAGGGTTTTGTCAACACCTTGCTATTATTAAAATGTTGGTTTTAAAGTCAATTTCCTTTTCTTTTCTTTGTAGTTTATAGAGTGTTGCTGAAGACCTTCTCCCAGGCTAAAATGAGGATCAGTTCCAGGTTTGTAGTCATATCAACGGTAGGTTTGTGATTTATTTCTAAGGTGCCTGTGTAATTACCCGTACCCCCCCACACACCTCCCATTCACACTGAGTTTCCCTGTAGCTAATGAGTCTTCCCAGAGAGGAGAAGGAGGAGGACTGTTGCTTCACTAAGCCCCCATGCAAATGAATGAGTTTCTAAAATGAATCCAGCCTCCGTAAAGACAGTGTGTCCCAAAAGTTGTCAGGCCTTATTGTAAATGTAAATGGCTCAGCTTTCTTACACAGAACATTTCTGCCAAGTTTTGCCAACAGCACCATGTTGATGTTCTTTTTTTCTGCTATTTCTGTTTTGGTCGAAGTCTTGATGGGTTTATTTTGCCATTATAGCTTCTGTCATCTATACCAGCATGTTGCCTATCCAAGGCAGGGTTTGGGCAGGAATGCAGAGCTTACAGCCCCAAAAGATACTCTTAAATATTTGGATATCTGAATCCAGCATCTGCTGATACTGTTTGATACTGATAATGTTTGGAGCAGTGGTTATGTTTTGAGATTATGAAATGTTGCCTTTGCTACCAGCTTTATCCAAGAATCAGAGAATCATTTCGGTTGGAAGAGACCCTCAGGATCATCGAGTCCAACCATAACCTAACTCTAGCACTAACATCTCCTCAAGAACCTCGTCTAAACACCTTTTAAACCCCTCCAGGGATGGTGACTCCAGCACTGCCCTGGGCAGCCTGTTCCAATGTCTGACAGCCCTTTCCAGGAAGAATTTTTTCCTAATATCCAATCTAAACCTCCCCTGGTTTGAGTATCTTTGCCATTCAGCGATGTGATGAGCTTCGTCAGCCTGAAGCCGGGTTTGGCTATCTTTGCAGGATTACATTTTTGCACCGACTGCATGAATTGGGGTGTATCTGTACATTGCAGAGATGATGCCAGGCAGCAGTTGCTGGGGTACCTGGAGGACGAGGCATGAGGGACCATTTGGTGGCCCATTAGAGAAGCCAGCTGGTCACCAGCCCCATTGGGACAAGGTAACCCAGTGTGGGGTCAGAAGCCGAATCTAGCAAGCGGACGGTGCCAGCTGCTGAGCCAGGCGCCAGCTGGTGGCCAGCCTGTGCTCAGAGCAGCTCGGGACAGCCTTTGAACTCTGTCTGCAGCAACTGCGCCTTGGCCCCCAGCATAAACGAGAGCAGCCTGGAGCCTGGTCTAAATTACCAGGTGGCTCCAGCCCCAGAGGCAACACACATCTGGCCAGGCTCCCACCGCAGAGCAGGGCTGGTAGTGTTGCTCTGGCTCACAGCTGGACCTCCCTTCGCTGGGGTGATCTTCATGGCTGCTTGTACCAGGTCTGGGATGTCAGAGCTGGGAGGTCATTTCCACCTTTGCTTTTCGGGAAATATTAATCCTGATGTGTTGTCACGCTCTGTGCCTGCGGTCAGCCCTGGATGGGATCGCCCTGCTCTCCCCATCACCTGCAGCCCTCTCTGGGTTCCTGGACAAGGACCTGCCCCAACGCTGGCTCTTGTTCTGCAGGGGGTGCAGATCAAAATTCAGCTGAGTTCCAGGTGCAGTCTGAGTTCAGGCACCCTCTGCTGATGTTGTCCAACATCTGCTGGGCTGATCTTAGCAAAGAGGCTCCAAGTCGATGCAGGTCGCCAGGACTAACATCCGTCTGCAACCTCCCCTGCATGGCCATGAAGATCATGGCCCTTTATGTTTAAACTGTCTAGAACTGAGATAATATTCTACAACTGCTGGTGTCCTTTTAGTTTAAAAGATTTTAAGCTTGTACATTCTTCCCTGATCACTTGGAAATGAGTTTTTGAAAGGGCAATCAGAAAATAAAAAAAAAATCAAAAAAACCAAACCACCGTCAATGCAAGCTTGTGAGGAGCCCTGATAATGTAAATTTCTCCTGAAGTGAGGCATAAACAAAGCAGATGGCAGCTCTGGAATGCAATGAATTCTTGTGTTGATAAAAACCACTCAGTTCACTTATCTGCTGGTAATTTCACTACTCCTCAGGATGAAAACCCTTTAAAGCATCTGTCCCCTCACAGGATTTTGGTGGAGAAGGAAGAGCTTTGGCCAGTGTGGTTGGCAAAGGGCAGAGGTGAGCAGCTGGGTGAGCTGCAGGGCCCTTGGCCACAGCGCTGCCTGTGCACAGCTCTGTTTTCCCCTATTAATTAAGCACTAATTTGTCTTGATGTTGGCTTTCTGCTCAGGAGAAAAGTTTATCTTTATGTTTCAGTATTGCCAAGTATCCTGAAACTCTTCAAGTGGCGGAAAAATGACATAGAATAAAGAATGGACAGAATTTGTTTTGCAGTATATTCAGATGAATTAATATGATTTCAGGTGTACAAATTGATGTATGAGCATAATCCTTTTATAAGCATAATTCTTAACATCATATGAGAGTCTTGGAATGTTAAATGTTTGGTATCAGGGAAAATCCACTCCTACTGATGGAGTCTGACAGCCAGGCTCACCTCCCACATCTGTCCCTCATCCCAGATGCTCTAGACATGCTGCTCTGAAAGCCTCCTGTCCCCAAAACCGGATCTTTTCCAGGAAAACAGTGTTCGGTTTTTACCTTCTCAGCCTGATCAGGTGGGAAATATGATTGATCACAAAGGCTGAGCCACCGCCCACTGGGCTCTGCGCCCTGTGGTGGATTTAGGAAGACGAAAGATATTAATTGTAACGACAAAACTTGCTTAAGTATTTGTGAGATCACTTTAAAAATATTTTACAAAGGAAGTGTTTTCAGAGACAACACATAAATGGACAATAATAATGATGAGGTAGTAGCACTGACAGAAGATACTGAAAGTTTTAGAGTTTTGGGGAGGATTTCTTAAAAAATCAGGTTTTCCAGGTGAAAGCCTGCTTTTATTCTGCCACTCCGCTGGGTGCCTGGTAGGGGTTGGAAGTTGGGAACTAGATGATCCCATTCCTCTCTAAAACATGACTTGTTTTGGTGGTAAAACATCACCTCCCAATTCTCCTCACCATCACCCAGTTGATTTTTTTGTCTCTAGAATTAAGGCTTTTAGCTGAAAAGGGAACATTTTGAGATATTCAGGTAGTTATCACAAAAGACTGAAAAACTGATTATGGAATATATCCATATATAATTGTTATTGCAGATGTCTCAGTGAGATAAATACCAGCTGCATGTTGCACCTGAGTTGCAGATGGGACCACGCAGTAAAGCATGTGGCCCCGTAGGGTCCCTTGCCATGCTGGTTTTGTAGCAGCCACCTCTTGTGTGATCTTAACGATCTCTTCCATTTATTTAATTGCATCTTTAGGGACGAATGTGGCTCCCAGGAAATCGTGTACAATTCAGCTGACCTGCACAAGAGACCCAAATTCAGCTGTTTGTATCTGCTGTGTGGTGTTCTGGAGTCGCCCGGATGGAAGGTGCTAACAGAGGTATGGAAAAATATGATTTATTTTTAAGTGCTGGGGGGGCACAGGACGAGGAGGAGGCCCGTGCATGGCTATGTCAGCCTGGGGAGTACAAAGTGCCTTCCCATATGGTCAGTTTTTAGGATTTCTCCTGTTTCAAATCTGCATAAATGGCCCACTCAAGGAGGCCCAACTATTAAAAACAGCTGACAAAGAGAAAGGGGGAGGTGAACGCCAAGCAAGCAGCAAGTAAACTATGTAACTGAGCTGACAGATGGCAAATTAATGTTGTCAAATAGAAAGAAGTACATAAAGCTAAGGAGCACTATGACCAGATTGCTTTCTTGCACACGAAGTCTTTAATCATATGGATATCCTTGCTATTTTTACTCTAATGAGATTGGGAAAGAAAAATAAGATGGAGGCATCAAATTAAAGATGAATTTGCTTTGAATCCACAAGAAATTGAAGCCCTTGCAGAAACAAGGAGAATTATTTGCCAGGCAAAATTAGTGTCACAGATGAACTTGTTTGTGCTTCTGAATTTTGACATGTTTATTTTATTGGTAATATTGCTGTAGCAAAAGAGAGTATTAACCAGTGTAGGTATGCAGTCAAAGGAAGCTGAGTGAAAACTGATGTTCATGGAGCTTTTTGCCCTTAGGCAAAGGCAAAAAAAAAAGACCCAACCCACCAAAACCCTTCCATCTACTCATTGGTAAAAGGAAAAAAAAAAATCTGTTGTACGATACAACTCACCGAAATGCCAATGGACCAAGTCCACTAACATAAAATAGCTATTTGCCCATCCTGAGTTTTATACTGAGAATCTGGATTTGCTTTGTTCCATGTATTCCTTTAACAGCTAGTGTGAGGATGTCTTTTAATCAAGAGGTTAACGTGGGCTCTGACAACTATTAAGGTATTCACACCTCTGATTAAAGGGAGAAATGGCCTGTATCTGAGCAAGAAGCTCGGTAAACAAATACATCAATCATGGGAAAATATCCCCCAGTATGTGTGTGGTCAGAGCAAGCCAGCCAAGGCAGTTAAAAGGAAGCAATTTTCCACACTGCTTGGAGGTAGGTAATATAAAATAATCCATAATTAAGTTTAATCATGGCTTATCAGACCTTTCTAGGACTGTGAGCATCGTGGTTAATGTTTAACATATTATGTTTGCTACAAGCTTTCTCTGATGCTGTTTCATTGATCCTACAAGCTCGTTTTGTTCGGAAGCGGCAGATGTGACAACTATGTCTGGAGGCCAGATTCATAGCGGTACGACTCTGGATAGCTGCAGTGAGCTTTGATATCGCATGGACTAGATCCTCTGCTGATAAATAACGGGTTTGCTCCACAAAGCCAATGGAACAATCCAATTTACACATCAAAGCTTCGCCCAGCCGTTGTGCTGTTTCCTGTAATGGCCAGATCCAAGTCCTGAAGTCCTTCTGTTGACTTCAAGCCCCTAGAAAATGGATTTATGTTAGCAGAGTGTAAAGACATCTCATTTGTATGACCTTCCCATCACTATATTTTTTCAAAGTCTTATGGGAAGCGGACAGTCCGTTATTTCACGCTGTCCTGTAGTAGACAAGTTGTCCTTTCATGAAACCAATGCCAGGTCGATGATCTTCAGGGTCTCTTCCAAGCAATTCTATATTCTATAAATACACAAGCAGGAGAGGAAAATTGTGTTCAGCCTCTGTGGTTTCCAAGTGACCCAACTGCGAGTGGTCACCAGCCAAACCAGGAGGTGACATTCAGAGCCAGCGGGTGACACCAGAGGTGCCATAAATGAGATACTTGGCAAGAGGAGATGACAACAGTGATGGTGCGAAGAGAAGCTTGTTGCTGAGCACCAGTTTTGCACACTTCATTAGTGCAGTGTCCAAGATTTTTTTTTTGAAAGGGAACAATTTATCCAACTTTCAAATACTAACAGACATTTTTTGCAGCACATAGACAACAGCAGCCACAAGTTACAAATAAAACTTAACCTTTTCATCCCTTCGAACAGTATATTTTAGGAGAAACATTAAAAAATTGGAGGCTGACATGGTAGGATCTGGTAAACCATCCTAACCCAGTCACTACAATCAACAGAAGAAAGTTAATTTACTTAGCTTCTGCACCAGTAATGTATTAATCTCAACCAATAACATTGGGATCTCAAAGGCCTTTAGTAAATCAGTTCCTTCAGGAGTGATCATATATTAAGATGATGCCATTCGGGATTAGCAGATCTATATACAGAACTATATACAGTATAGTCTCAATCTGACCCTAATGAGGGTCATCTTAGTGGCCTCTGACCATGGGAACTTCTTAGGAATGTGACTTAATTCTCCCCAAAATGTCAAACTTCTTGTGTACCTCTTAAAGAGAAAATTTAATGTGAGTAATCCCAGGGGTGGATGTGCTTTTTTTTTTCCTATATATTATAAATATATAACATTTGCTTCAGTATAATTCTGCACATCTTTTTCTTAGTGTCTCAGCATTTAACTAAAGCTGAACAAAGTTTTGCAGGCAGAGATTTTTGTTTCCCATTTCAGAAAGAAATACAGTTTGGAGCTAAGTGGGAACTCTTCATTAATCAAAATATGCTATTTTAATGCTGTCAAAATAAGTGCTCTTATGTACTGAGATGACATTTACGTAATTCAGTTTATAATCTTTAAAATCAAAAAACACCATCCTGAAAAAAAAACCCCTAATGTTCACTGAAATACAAAAATCTTAATTTTGTATTAATTCTGTTCTTAATTCTGATGAGAAAGCTGGACAAAATGTTCTGGGGAGGGGACAGAGTTTGAAACATCGTTGTCTGCTTTGGCGGTTCTTTGGTGGACTGAAAACCAGGTTCCTTGCAGAGCTCCCCTTTTTAACTAGCTGAGAGAATATCTGTTGACTGTTTTTCAAATTTACCATCACAGCTTTATGTTTAAATGCTGTTTCCCCGTTTTTCATCCAGGCCATCATATTTTCCAGGTCCCTTTGAATGCAGGCACATCTGGACTTAGGCAAACCTCCTTCATTTATTTTCACTCTGAACTTGCTGAGCCATGCCAGGGTTTTTGTGAGTGTGTTGCGTGATGTGCAGGCTCTGGGAGTCCTCAGCATCCCCCCAAGGCTTGTGACTCCCCGTGGCACTTGGGGATTGACTCTGGATCCTGTATCACTGGGTTTCATGAAAAAATCCTACGCTCAGCCTGTGAACGGGATGCTGAGAGGGCGGAGGGCAGGACCAAGAGCCAGACCCCCAGGTCAAGCAAGCTCTCTCCTTAGGCGCAGAGTTAACGCAAGCACTTTGGTTTAAGCATGGCCTAGTGCAGCTATCTCATTTTAGGCACATGCTTAAGTAGTTTTGTAAATCAAGGCTTGAGGCTTCTCAGGGCAGGACTGCTCTCCCTGCAACGCCAGGCTCTAGCATGGTGGGAAATCGATTTTTAGAATCATAGAATCATTTTGTTTGGAAGAGACCCTCAAGATCATGGAGTCCAACCATAACCCACCCCTGGCACTGCCCCATGTCCTGAGAACCTCATCTCCATCTGTCCAACCCCTCCAGGGATGGTGACTCCAGCACTGCCCTGGGCAGCCTGTTCCAATGCCCCACAGCCCTTTGGGGAAGAAATTGTTCCCAGATCCAACCTCAACCTCCCCTGGCACAACTTCAGGCCGTTTCCTCTCATCTTAATTTTTTTTTTCTTCAGTCTTCAAAGGTTGATCATGATCAAAGTGCCAATAAGCAATCTGCAAGCAGCAGAAAAAACAGTGCAGTGGGTCAGCTGTCCCCAGGGTGTGTCCATGTGTCAGTACAAAGGGCTGGGGGTAATTCTGTTCATCCTGAGTGACAGGGACTCAGAGGAAGGTTCCAGCCATCCCTGCTCTCACTTGACCCCGGCATGGGATGGACCTGTGCCCACCTGGCAGGGCAGCTCGTACCTCCCTGCTAGTCCATGGCTTTGGGCTCAGCTCTTCCAGAGCTGCACATAGAGAAACAACAGCTAATAAAGTGTTTGCTATTTCTTTGGCAAAAGGGAGAAAAGCTACAAAGAAAACACCTACAACAGTTTTGGTGGGTTTTGTTGTTTTTTTTTTTTTAACGTGGTTGGATGGGAGCTGAAGGTTTGTCACAAAGGCGCTTCTTTGGCTTTGATTTGACACTAGATTTTGGTCAGTCCAATGGAACTTTGATGCTATGGCCAAATATAACATCAAATAATGAAAAACTTCAATGGTAAACATTAACACAAACAGGCATCGAGTATATTAAACATCTTTTAGAATGCAACAGGCCAAATCTGCAAATTGGGAACAGGTCCCTGGGCTGGCACACTATAAAAGCAGGCTTCAGTTTGCCATCTCCAAGACCTGTCGATGGAATACAGTGTATAGCTGAGTTAGACTCCACTACGTGTTTAGGTTAAACTCTGTATAGCATTGATTCAGCTATTTATTTTGGCTCCAAGGAGCCGGTATTCAAACATGGGTGCCTAAATGTGATGTCCGTTGCCCAAATCTGCACTAAGGGGACTAAGTGCTGATTTTGTAAGTCTGGCTACCGAGGCGAGCAGCTGAGCCCAAGTCTTGCAAAGCCAGCATTGAAAACGGGCCCAAATTTTTCAAACCTCAGGGTCCGAAGTGTGTGCTTGGAGCTTTTACAAAATGCAAAATGCCCTTTTGCTACCAGGGTGCAGGGGCAAGGGCTAAGAGTGGCACCACGAGCAGCAATGGTCACCTGCGATTTACGGACTAGAGACCAGCCAGATCACGCACTTTTTTTAAAATTTGCCACACCAAAATATGCTCGAAAACTACCGCATCTCAAGCTCTGCCCAGCTGAAATGGATTAATTTGTTTCTCTTTGACAGCCTAGGCTTGGAGGGATTGGTGCCACGCATGAAGGTTGTCATGACGAATGGCTGAAAAGCATCAGATGGGGGTTCAGCTCTCCTGTTTTGGGGATGCTGCATTGCTTCTGGTGGCTGGGAGTCCGATGTTGGAGAAGTGCACTGGGTTTGAGGAGTGGTGCTTCTGCTTTTCCCAGTAAGTAAATAATAAATAATAAAATAAATACCCCTGTGAATTTTTCTCTGTCGTTAAAATAATTTCATAGCTATAGAACCAATTCATGCGTCAGCCCCCCATAACATGCAAAGGCATATACATGTCGCCTGAGCATTTTATCCTTCTGTAGGCAACTGGGCTATATCCCAACTGCCAGATTCCAGCAGGGTTGTTTTCCCCACTTTGATTTATAATTACGGATCACATGGGAGGATGGAGAGGAAAGGCCTGAGTTTTTTGTTTTGTTTTTCTTTGTTTCTCGTTTAATAATTTAATTTGTATTCTGATCTTCAAATCCCAATAGCATCATGTGAAGTAGAGAAACTCAGCAGGGGAGGGGGGAGGAGGGATAGAGGAGGGAGCCAGGGCTTTCTATTTCCATATGGTGAGCCTCTCCTCCTCGCGATCACAGCTTGTCATCTGTCTTCTTTTAAACTTCAGATCCCCTGTAAAAATCTTCCCAGCAAAGAATGGGCCATAAATGTGACACAAAGACAGTCCAAGGGAAGAGATTACCATGGGGTAATCGTGAAGCATGATTTCATTACAGGATTTCTTCACATGAAGGCATGGATGCAAGAATAACCAGAGCCCCGGGAACCGTCTGTTTCTGAAGCAGGGCACAGTGGCAAGAGTGTTATTAACATTCTGGGGAGATAAGCCTGTATATTCCCCTTTCATTTACTTGGCAGACACGTCTTTCTCATCATCTAAATGGTGGTCAGATGAAACGATCAGAGTAAATGACCACCTTGATTTACCTGTTTTTTACCTGCATCACCCTGCCAGGGACTGCTCAGTGTTAACAGACCACCAGCAGAAGAAAGGAAATGGTTCTAGCTCGGAGTAAAATAACAATATTGTCATCTCCTGATGTACAACCATGGGAAAACAGAATAACACATTGCACCTGATTTTCCTGTGACCTGAACACTGCTCACACGAAACACTTCTGAGCACCTTTCTTTATCGAGTTACTTCATGCAAACTGCACTTAAATAAATAAAGTGAATAGTTTATAATCTAATTCAGTGTGATGCAAGCATCTCTGCAGTTGATTTTTGCATATGCCCCATGCAGTGGGTTGTTTGCTGTGGGTATGTGGGGGCGGAATAGGGGCAACAGTGTTCGCTACTATTCATTTGTCATGAAAATTCTGGATGATTTCTGCAGGACGGCCTCGTTTTCCTCCTCTGGCTAAGATGGGTCTGCTCCTGCAGAAGTGGTTTGCGCTGATAATGGGTCATAGTGCGATGAGGGGCAGCTGTGCCACAAACTGCCTGGGCATCCACACGTGGGGACAGTCTGCCCAGTTCCGCTTCAGTAAGGGGGTAAATAGCTTAGGTGAGATGCACATGGGAACTCCTGGCTCAGGTCAAGGTGTGTTTCTGATTTTAGCTACAGGATCAAATGCTGGAGGTCCCTGTGTGCTGACACAGCAAAACAGGGCTTTGTGTCCCACGGAACACTCCAGAGCAGAGCCGTCGCTTCTTTCTCCTCTTGCCCCACAGATGGGTCGCAGAGGAGACCCAGAAGAGAGAAACAAGAGAATCATAGAATCACAGAATAGTTTGGGTTGAAGGACCTTCCCAGCTCCCCCAGTGCCCCCCCTGCCATGACAGGGACATCTTTACCAGCTCAGGTTGCTCAGAGCCCCGTCCAGCCTGGCCTGGGATGTCTCCAGGGATGGTTCATCCACCACCTCTCTGGGCAACCTGGGCCAGGCTCTCACCACCCTCAGGGCAAACAATTTCTTCCTCATGTCCAGCCTGAATCTCCCTTCCTTTAGTTTAAGTAGTGCAGCAGAGCCCTGCTGTGGCTCGCAGCTCAGCGAGGACCCAGCCAGAGGTGGCACAGCCCATACAGGTGAGGTGCTGTGGATCCAAAAACTCCTGTTGGGAGCTCCAGCTGTGCAGCCCCATCCGTGCAGCCCCCTGGCCCTGCTTCTGGGCCCTGGGACCGCAAAGCCCCTGCATTTAGCAGGTGCTTCTTTCTCCTCCCCTCCTCTGCGCAGGCACGGAGCCATCAGGTCACCCTTGTGCGGTACCTGCTGCGGGCAAACGCACAACTGTGCCCTCTGAGACATTGTGCTGGCCCTGGGGACACTATTGCAGG
Source organism: Pampusana beccarii (assembly GCA_013399365.1). NCBI lineage: Eukaryota > Metazoa > Chordata > Aves > Columbiformes > Columbidae > Pampusana > Pampusana beccarii. The sequence continues at coordinate 175,760 of VWYH01005912.1, forward strand.
GGACAAAGTGACGGCTGGAGCGGCCGCGATGGGCTGCAGCACGTAGGCTGTGACAGGGCTTCCCCGCGTCACCACTCTGTTCTGATGAAATGTTATCCAGAAAGATACAGCCGAAGCATTATGCTCACAGCCTTTGCCAACAAGTTACGTTTTAATGTAATTTAACTGTAATCTCAGAGTGTTTTTGTTAGCTATAATTAGTAAAATATGTCTGTTTTCTGTGTTCCTTGAAGACGTCTGAACTCCTGCCAGTTCCCTATAGTTTTCCTGACATGCAGTGTAACAAGCAGACCACCAAAATGTATTTACCAATAACTGTTTATTTACATTCCATGAAATCTAATAACATTTGCTGCCTTCATTCGGGATAAATGCTGGCCAAAGTGTAAAGCATAAAAAAATAAACACTGCCTTAACTTCTAACCCAGTCCACAGAATATTTTATTTTTGCTCAATTTGCCCTGCCTGTTAGCATTTTGGCATTCTGCTGCTTGGAATTTGGAAAAAAAAAAAAAAAAAGTTGAAAAAGTTCTGTAATGTATCTTCCTGTTCAGTCCAAAACCTTGCAGGGATTTCCTGGACATTTTATTTTTCATTTCTAAAGTCTGCACGAGGCTGGTATTTTGTTTCTTTGTTTTCAGCTCTCACAAGTGTTTGAAACCATATTGCAGAGAAAATGTCCAGGGCACTAAACAGTGACGGTGGTTGGTGTTGCACTGGTGCCAGTGTAAAGCACTTCTCATTCTCCCAGTCTCATTGGCTTTGCTGGTGTAAAAATAATCAGAATTAGGTCTGTATGTTGTTACTAGCCCAATCCGTTCTTGTTCCAGAAAGTGTAACTGAGGGCAGAATTGTCATCTCAAATGTTAAACAGGTTTCTCTCCTCCCGTATCTGGTTTTGTTTAGATGAGTACATCGTTTCTTAAAGCCCAGAAAATTCAGATGCTGTAGGGAGAGGAGGTCACATCCAGCAGCTGTGGGCAGCATCCACAGCTGGCAGAACCTGATGCAGCCCATTCAGGTCAGCGATGTGCGGTCCTGGCTGAGCAGGGCTGGTGTTTCTGCCCGGTGCTGGGATGCCAATGGGCTCATTGTGTGAGGTTCAACAAGGCCAGGTGCCGGGTCCTGAACTTGGGTCACAACAACCCCAGGCAGCGCTACAGGGTCAGGGAAGAGTGGCTGGAAAGCTGCCAGGCAGAAAGGGATCTGGGTTTGCTGATTGACAGCGCCTGAACATGAGCCAGCGTGTGCCCAGGTGGCCAAAGAAGCCACCAGCATCCTGGCTAGTACCAGGAATGGTGTGGCCAGCAGGACTAGAGAAGTGATTGTGCCACTGTACTCAGCACTGGTGAGGCCAAACCTTGATTACTGTGTTCAGTTTTGGGCCCCTCGTCATAAGAAGGACATTGAAACACTAGAGGGAGTGCAGAGGAGGTGATGAAGCTGTTGAGGGGCTGGAGCACAAGTGTGATGGGAGCGGCTGAGGGACCTGGGGGTTCAGCTGGAGAAGAGGAGCTGAGGGGAGACCTTCTGATCTCTGAACTGCCTGAAACGAGCTTGGAGCATGGAGGGGGTTGGTCTCTTCTCCCAAGTAGCAAGTGATAGGACAAGAGGAAATGACCTCAAGTTGCACCAGGGAAGGTTCATACTGGATATTAGGAAAAAATTCTTCCCAGAAAGGGCTGTTGGGTGTTGGAACAGGCTGCCCGGGCAGTGGTGGAGTCATCATCCCTGGAGGGGTTTAAAAGGCATTTAGACAAGGTTCTTATGGACATGGTTTAGTGCTAGAGTTAGGTTACATTATGGTTGGACTCGATGATCCTGAGGTTCCTTCAGATGAAATTATTCTGTGATTCCATGATACGCCCAGGAGAGCACCAACAACACCTGTCTCTGAGAGCATCACAGGAGCCAAATGGGCTGTGAGGGGCTGCGTGGTCACGGTGGGTGGCAGACTCACCCGGTATCACTGCTCTGTTGTGGTAAAACCTGTGCAGAGCTGGGCAGAGCAGCATACCTGCTGAATTGAGCAGTGAGATGGGTTTGGGAGGGAACTGGAGTTCACGAGTTGCTTGCGCTGATCTGAGCGACGTGCAGCAAGCAGTGAAGGCCACCAGGTCCCCTCCCAGGGCAAGGACAGCCAGCAGCTGCAGGTGCCTAAAGAACTCACAGAATACATTTGGCTGCCGTTGCTGCTCCTCATACCATCTAGAGAACATCTGTTCACTAGGGCTGAGTCTGAGAAATCTTGGTCATGATTTGAAGGGCAGCACAGTGGCTCAGGTCTTAATGGGGCCCTAGTCCCTTTTGCTGGGGTGCAGGGTCACTGCTTTGGCTTTGGAGGAACAAGCTCCCAGAGGAGCCCCAGACCACCAGTGAAACCATGGTACTACTGCAGCTTTGGAGAACTCAGTTTCAAAGCTGTTCCCTGGAAAGCAATCACTGCCTTCTTTTTCTTCTGATGTCACTGGTGTTTTGTTAAGGCAGAGGCCATTTGCACTTTTCTAGATGTTTTCAGTTAAGGAACTGCATACAGGGAACGTTAACGAATTAAGCCTCAGATTAGCGGAGTTGTCTGGGAAATGCTGAGCAGCCCCATTCTGCGACGGAGATCACAAGAGACCTTCTCAGCTACATGTTTCCAAACTGCCTTGGGCTCTCTTGTCTCTGTACTCACTTAAATTGAGGGTAAAACTTACCTTGCCTTCAAATTAGAGCAAAATTTCAAAGATCTTGGAGGGCTTCCTTGAAACATTTCAGGCCCAAAGGCAATAAAAGTGAAATTCGAAAGCCGGTCCAAGCAAAACCAGACGCTGGTGCGGGATGAGGAGCCTGCCCTGTTCACATCTCCTGCTGCACACGGCTGTGGTGGCACGGCGCTTTTCCTCCTGCACAAACTGCCCGTCTGCCCAGACTTCTGGCAGAGCTCAAGCACAGACCCTTTGACATAATTAAGAAAAAAACAAAACAAAACAAAACTTAGAATCATAGAACACCCACTTTTGGCTTTTCTTTGATTGGATTTCTGGGTTCCTGTCGTTTTCTACATTCAGTTTTCCTGTGTGTAAGGCTTGCATTGTAACTGGTCAGGTGGTTGTGGAGCAGAGGAAGGAGAGGGGTTCAAAATACATCAAAAAACTCTGAGACTTCTCTCCTCATGACCGTGCTCGGCAGACAACGCACACCGCAGCATTCCTTCATTGTTCCAGTAGGACGCTCAGTAAATTGAGCTGTAAATAACTCCGTAAACTGTTTACTGCTAAAATCACGTCTCTGAAAGCAGAGAGTTTTCAAAAGTGAGTGTGTGAAGACACAACACAATGTGATGGGGATGGAGATGAGACTGGTTTTGAATGTTAAATGCTCCTATAAACCAGCCTGGACAAGTTAGAGGCCAAGAGTGCTTTCCGGAGATAATTCTAAATACTGGGAGGCAAGGAAGAAAGAAAAAGAGAAAATTGGGATGTGCTGACAGAGAAAAAAAACAGAGCAAAGTGCTTCCAGCCTGTGTTTACAAACAAGCTGGGCTTAGTGAAGACGTGGCTTTGGAATGGGAGAGGAAATCACCTTAGGACTTTTGGACCACATGACAATTTTTTGCAGACAACAGCTGAAAATAACAAACAAAACAAGCAATAATCCATGGGTAGAAGGGATTTTTCCTTCATCAGGGGACGGATTTGCAGGGATGTGAATAAGCGCAGTCCCCGAGCTGCAAGTCACCTAGTGCTTTATTGCAAATGGCGGTTTTTTTCTCATTTAGGCTGGAAATTTCTCAGTTTGTTATTTATAAAAGCAACACCAGAAACCCATCGTGGTAATCTGGGCCTGTTGGCAGTGGTAGGAGACTGGCCATCGGTTCCAGCAGACCCAAGCTTGTGCCCGTGGTGCAGCTTTGCTGCTCTCAGCAGCACCTCGGCACCATCGAGGCCGGATCCAGTTTGTGGGTTTGGGCTTTATTTTGTCTTTTTTTGTTGAAGAAGCAGCGCATTCTTGCTGTGAGGTACCTGCTAGCATGGGATGATGCCACTCAGCTTTCTGCCAGGCATTTTAATGTAAATACTGTCTACATTTTGAGGCATATCCAGAGTACAGAAGTATTTCAGTACATAGAAATTATTTAAGAAGAACAGCTTTTACTCCATTTTAGCTGAAATTGCAACATGGCAAAAATTATAAATAAAGTTGCCCAAGAACATCGATTTGATTTGATTTGATTTTTTATTTGATTGATTTGGACTCATTAAAGTAGACCGGTCTGCTTTTTTCACTTGAAATTGGGATTCTCTGTGGAGGTGTGTGGAGAGCTCAGAACTGGATGGGCTTGAAAGGTGGCCCAGCTGAGAGTCCCACTGCCCAGAGCCGAGCGCTGGCTCAATCCCTTCGTAAAACGCTCGGCAGAGGAGGTGAAAAAAGTAGGTCAAGCTCTGCTCACAAATACACCTCTTACATGTCGCCAATTCTAATGAAATCAGGGAATGAATCAGTGTTAAAACCTGGGCAAAGGAGATCAAAACTTGGTTGAACTCTCATACGGAGAGTGAGTCCAGCTGTAACTACTGGCTAGTCCATGTCTAAAAAAGCTGTAGAAATAAAGTAAAATAGACCTGTGTGTTCTGGAGGGGGCAGGGGGGGAATTAAAAAGCAAGGGAAAAAAACAAGCACCTGAATGCAGGGTTCGGTGCAGACACGCCCTGGAGCCTCTCCTTGTCTGTATCCCCACCCCCTGCTCCATGCTCCCTCTTTCCAATTTTTTGGTGATTTATTTCACAATAAAAAGCTGCTTTGCTAGAAAAAAAAATAATAAAACAACAACCCAAAAAGCTGTCTGACTCATTCGAGCAGGACCCAGTCTAGTTTGGATGCGAACACGGGGTTAGGGAGCAGCTGCCCAAGGAGCATTTCTGGGATGTTGGTTGAGCCATGACCAAAGTAAATTCTTTCTTTCTTTTTTTTTTTTTTTTTTTTTTTTTTTTTTTTTNAAAGTACCCCAACAATTAGTGGTAACAAGGTCACTAGTAAAAATGAGTTTTGTGGTTTTGCAACTTTGCATTAAAAAAACCACGACGCTTCTGGCACCACATCCCCCGGTTGGCAGCCATTCCACAGAGCGAATTGAGTAAGCGTGCAGGCTGAAAAGCCCGTTCAGATCGGTCCCGCTAGGTCAGGCTTTCATTACATTCACAGGGTGTTTGGAAGTTTGTGTTGCACCTGCCTGTGGTACCTCTGGCTGGAAAATTAAAGAAAAAAAATGAGGTTTTAATGTTCCCTTAGTCCCAGCTTCTCACTCTCCATGAGTGCTGGAATATATCATTTACAATTAAAATATAACGAAATCAAATTGTGAGATCATTCAAAGTTACTGACCCTAGTGTTTAACAGGTTGTGAATGTTTTCACAAAGGCTGAGGTCGGAGAAATATTTTATTCTCTATTCTTTATCCTTCAGAGACCTCAGAGTAATAAACAATTAAGCTGAATTCAAACTAACTGTGGATAGCACAAATTCTTTTTTATTGGGTGCCTAATACATCGCTTTTTTTCTTTGCACTTCTTTTAAAAGAACTGGGACCCAGGCTTGAGGTGTTATCAGAGATGATGAAAGCAATGAAAAATTACAGTTCCACTTAAGGATCTGCCATGAGAAATGGTATCAAATACGGCCTGGAAAGGATCTGGCGCTGCCTAGTGACCCAGTATCTCAAGGACTTCCAAACTAGCATTATTTCAGCAAGCACGTCGGTGCCTTGTTAACGCATTTAGGACCTGTCTGAAGCTTCAGTGAGCTCCACAGAAGAAGCAACAAGTTGTCGAGTGAGGTATTGAACTTCCAAGCCTGGTTTCTTGTGAGGTTTGCCTTTCGGTCTCACCACACTGTCATCTCCATGGCATAACCCATCTACCCTGCTCTGCAGGAGGGCCTCAAACCAAGTTGCATCAGTGAGGTGTCTCAGTCAGGTATTTTTTCAAAAAATTACCAAGCCAATCTATCTCTGGACTGATTCTGGCCCCAAGGTGAAAGCATTTATTCTAAAAAGTTGTTGTAGAGATGTAAGCCAGTTTCTTCCTAAGGGGCATTTATTCTAAAAAGTTGTTATAGAGATGTAAGCCAGTTTCTTCCTAAGGGGTAGGGATGACTTTGGCAATGTTTTGGTGGAAATCCAGACATATCAGAAAGCAAGAGAAGCAGTTTGTTTTTTTCTTTTTCTTTAACAAACTAGAATTTCATTTTTACACTTTCAAAGAAGGTCGTGATGGGATCCATAGCAAAACAATAAAGTAAAATGGGCAAAATCTTGCTGTGTCTGGATTTCCCCAGATGAAAACGAAACTGAAATACGGAGTGCAAAGGAAAATCTGACTGCTGGGACCAGGATCCTCAATGTACCTGACTTGTTCTCATGAGCTGGGGAGCGGGATTTCAATGGGGATTTCTCTCAGAATTACTAAGGCCCAATTTGCCTCCAAGTTCTTGGCTGAAATGCTTGAACAAGCCTGAATTTTGTCTGTGGTTTTTATAGCTTAGTTGTATCTTTTAACACAGCAATCTGATGTGAGTAAACAGTGATGTATTCCTCTTGTAAGCAAGGCTTAACACAAATGAAACAACCGGGTTGCATGTCCTCCCAGTTGCAGCCAGGGAGGGGACAGGGGGAGCAGGTTGGCCTGGAAATAACTCGAAACATGTGCCAGGGTCCATCATGTTAACGGGACCTGAATTCATGCCAACAGCTGAGCCATCCTGCTTCAGCATCCTTCTTCAGCATCACAGATTGGTGCTGAAATCCCAGTTTAAGCAGTCTGAGTGAACCTTACTAAAGATAACAGCTGGTGGGGGTTGTAGGTGACATCAAAGAGGTGCAGGTTGACTTGACCATTTCACCTGTCACCTGAGGGAAATGTTCATGGTGTAGAGTTCAGGGATCAACACATGAAAAGGAGAAAAATAATCTGTTTTCTCTCTGGGTGCTGCTCCCCGGGGACAAGCAGATTATTCCTTCCAGCAGCCTCCGACCCCACCCCGCTTCACCATCAACCGGCTACTACACCAGCGACTTGGGAAAATGGGGAATTCATTAGAACATCGAAGCTTGCCCTCACTCCTGTAGCCATTTACAGTGGTGTTCGGGGGGAATCCACAGTGCTGTGGTCTGTCCATACGAAGTGGAGCTCAGGTCAGGCCGCCTCCTCTGCTCCCAGGCTCAGCCGCTTTTGAGGTGTACGCTGCTCTTCTTTCATCTCTTGGATTCAAATCCACCATAATAAATAAAATTCTTCCTGTCTGAAAGATACATTAATTTTGGTGGTCTCAAAAGTAATGAAAATAAATACTTGACTTGGCATGCAGAGCCCTGACTGGAGCGAGGAGCAGAATGTGTGTACTTGGAGCTGTTTTTACAAGAACATAAGCTGTGGAAAAAGCTTGGCGTTTAGCTCACAGGCTCTGTACGTCTGAAGAGAAATGGAGAGATTTGAGAAGTTCAAACATACAGAAACATTGTCAAATACGAGTTTTCTATCTCGATTTAAATGCTTTGAAAACTGCACATCAAAGCATCTCAGGGGAGGTACTGTCTGAATTGGGGCAGGATGCTCAGGCCAGCCCTGGCACGGCACTGATGGAGGGGTGGCAGGGCTGGCCTGCATTGTTTCAGACCTTTTTATAACGCATATGGGGAAACTGCAACAAAACCAAGATTCACTCCATAAAAGAGAACCTCAAACCACCATTCATTGTAGCTGCGGCAGTAAGAGCCTGATCCTGCAGCTCTGGGTCTGAGTCACTGGGTCCAGCCCGGCTCGGCAGCGCTGCAGACCCATGGGACCTCTGCACTGAGCGCTCATTATTGCAGATTTTTGGGTTTTTTTTAAAATAAATTTATTTTTTGTCCACTAGCTAGTAACTTCTCTCATGAGGACAGGCTCAGAAAGTTGGGGTGTTCAGCCTGGAGAAGAGAAGGCTCCAGGGAGACCTTATTGCGGCCTTTCCGTACTTAAAAGGGGCCCATGAGAAAGATGGGGAGAGACTCTAGAGCAGGGCCTGTTGTGACATCACAAGGGGTGATGGTTTTAAATTAAAGGAGGGGAGATTTAGGTCGGACATAAGGAAGAAATTGTTGCCCCTGGGAGTGTTGAGAGCCTGGCCCAGGTTCCCAGAGAGGTGGTGGATGAACCACCCCTGGAGACATCCCAGGCCAGGCTGGACGGGGCTCTGAGCAACCTGAGCTGGTGAAGATGTCCCTGCTCATGGCACGGGTGGCACTGGATGGGCTTTGGAGGTCTCTTCCAACCCAAACTATTCTATGAGTCTATGATTCTGTTTCTAACTTTGTGCTACCCAGCTCTGGCTCCAGCATCATTTCTTCATACAGCAGCAGTAGGAAGGGCTGAGAAAATGGAGATGGTGACCTGCTGAAGCGAAACATGCTCTGATCTGGTCAGTATTTGAGTTCATCCTTTCCATCCCCAGCACGTGGCATTGCCTGGTCCCCGGGCCTGGGGGCCTTGGCGCGACTCCGTGCACAGCTCAGAAAGAAAACGTCTGGTTGTGCTGCAGCTCCCTGCTCTCTGCCCGGGTTTGACGGGTGCAGGCAGGTTTCTGGTCCCCCTGGGCCAGACGTGTGCACACACATGCATGTACTCTCACATGTGTGCATGCACATATACATACACACATGTACATATACATGCTCTACATGCTGTGACACTAGCTGAGTCCCTGCACGGCTGTTGCTGCTGCAGCAATCGAGGTTGAAGCTGCCGGTGCAACTGGTAACACACCTGACCCTGGAGAGCAGCAATATCAGCACAGAGGAGCCCAGGGCCGTTCTTGCGACGGTGATGGGTGCAATAGCCCACGTCACTGAAAACCTGAGCCCGTCACATAAACAGGCTTCATTGCTATTTAGCATGAAAGTGGGTTTAGTAGTCGTGTTTCTGGAATGACGCTTATTATTCAAGAACAGATTGTTTGACATTTTCTGTGCATATATGCTATTGCAAATCATGTTTATATCATTCAGAATGTAGACATAAGCTGCTGTTAATTTTGGAGCACTTTTAACCTGCTAACAATTATTTTTTTCCTTTGTCTAAAAGAGATGTGTGCCTCAGGGTGTGTTTTTCTTGCTCTGCAAGCTGAATAAGACCTTCTCCCATGGAATATACAAGCAACAGGAACTGTTTGGTAGTACAGTGAATGATGAAGTACAAAACTGCATTTTAATAAGCTTTGTAGAAAATATCTGGCATCTAAATGTCATAGATTGAGAAATACATTTCAATCTTGAATTAATGAGTTGCATCACAAAGCCAGCTCTGAGGCAGGCACAGAAACGAATTCAAACCAGCATGTGTGTCTTACGAAGAACCCAATATCCTATAAAATTCTACAGCATAAAGATGTTAATAAAAAGCACATCTTATTTCAGATTAAATTAATAGTGAGCCTCAGAAATACATCCAGAATTTCTTCTGTTGATAACCAGAATCATCAAATGTCATGTTCTGGGAGGGGAGCCCTGATGAGTGGCACCTATGATTAAAAATAATGTCCAGAATCTCTGCTGAGATGAGGGCGAAGGTCCCACTCTGGCAGGGAGCTGCATCCCCCCGAGCTCTGCTCAGGCTCTGCTCAGGTGAGGCAGCACTCGCTGCAGGTTAACGGGACATGCAGCCACAATAGGGCGAGATCTGCATACAGGCTTCATTATTTGAGCCCACCGATTTCCCTGCTCTGCAAAAGCCAATAGAAACCATGGTAGACTGAAAACAACAGTGGTTCATTCACCACTTCTGGCAATACCTTCAGCTATATTTCAGTGACTTGTTATTTTGATAAACAACATACGTGCCAAGACACTGCAAGGTGAAGAAGCACACACTCAGCATTTCCCAGAAGCTGCAGCATCACATATGGATGTGGAGTTCATGTGATTTCACCTCCAGAAGGTGCTTGGTTTCATTATAATGTTGCTTTGTGCCTGTGAGAGGGTTAAGAAAGGGTTGGTTTAGATACAAAACATGCAGGAAAAAGAAAACAGCTGCAAGGCTGGGAGTTCAGTGTGTCAGCACAGACAGTGCAGCGGCGATGATACAGCAGGGAAACAGCACAGGTTAAGGCTGTGGCGTTACTTGTGTCACCAGGACAAATCAGCCTGACCAATGGAAGTCAGTGGTGGAGACCATCCCTAAATCAGGGGCATTCATGCCTCCATCCAGCACCATCAAGTGGTGGCTGGGCAGTGCAGCCAAGGACGCTGAGGACGTCGCTTACAGGCAGATGATTTGGTTTGGTTGTGGTGGGTTGTCTCCTCTTCACCATCTTCTGTCTTCCAACGATTGCCTCCAAAAATTGTAAATTACTGTAACAAAACCCAAACAAAATGGGAAAGCCAGAAAAAAAAAAAAATATTTACAAGGTACTAGAGAAGTGTCTGGTTGTTGAACACACCACAAAGAGAATTAATTTAAATGTCACGTGAGTTACCTAAAGCATTTCTCCGTACCACTGAGATGAGACCTGCTCATCTCCCTGGCTCCCCTCTTCCCACCCTGCTCTGCACATGAGAGAAGAGCTTTGGAAGTGTAATTTCAAGCAGGTTAATTCCAGATTTCAACAAAGAATTTAGCCCCAATGTTCCAGGTCAGATGACACTATTTTTTTCTGCGTTTAGTTTTGAGAAGCAGAAGAATTAATCAGACTGTGAGTACACCGATGAAAAAAAAAAAAAAGCTGAAAAAAATTTAATAAAAGCTACAGTGTTAACAAATACTGAACTAATGACCTTTGATATATGAAGCAAATGCTTCATCCACTAGCTTATACAACATTTCATTACCAGCCATGGGAATTTACAGGTGTTAAATTAGCTGCAAGATAGCTCCCATATTGTTGCCTGACTGTAATAGAACATATTGAAAAAGTTAATAAGGAATTGAGCACAGGGGCTGCAGAGTTCAAACAAAACCTATTTGCCAGTTCAGTCTGAGGTCTTCATCAAGCTACATTCCAGCACAAACCGTGATTTTCTGTATAATTCTGTTTGTTTCCATCCCTAAGCCTGAAGGACAGCATCCACCAGAGAAGTACCCGCTGCTGAGAGACGAAGCCGCGAGAGAGGTGACACAGGAGGGATCTTGCTCTGCTGTAGCCCAGTGTAATATTGACGTATCATCTCTGATGTTTTTTAACCTTTTTACTACAATCAACAGATACGAAAATAATTTTAAATGGGAAACTTGGAGTTTCTTTTCCAAAACTGTTGCCATTAAACAGCTGGGCAACTGTAGAGATTGAAAATCTACCCAGACTTTCCAGTTAGACAGCTGTAATCAAAACATACTCCATCATCTACATCCATTAATTTTACAGCGATGTATTGAAATCACACACAAAATATATTCCATGTTCACAAATCCTAACAGTGACAGCACACTCATTTCACCCAGGTCTTCCAGTGCAGTTGGCACCTTCCATAGCTGCTCTCCTGGCTTCCAACACCACTGGTAACTGCAGGTGAGCAAAATTCCTTTGCCTCGTGTCCTGGGTGCTGTGTAGGCTTTTCTGGTGGAAATGGGCTCTCGCCCACTCTTGAGAGTAATTATTGTTTCCTCTCTTGGAGACAAAGTTATGTTTGAAAAGTACAATGTATTACAAGGAGGGCAGGAATCAGAGGTGAAGGTGGAGGATTTTGCATAAATAGGATTCTGAAACTTCACTATCTGTTTTTCTTTCTTAAAGCAAGATTTTGTGTATTCAGAAATCCCTTGGGATCACCAAACCCCCAGATTAAATACTCAGTTTAATCTAATAATATGATTAATTTAACTATACCGAGTCTTTAATATGCATCTAACACACACTGAAGAATGTGGGTGGCTGGTGCTGTCAGTGACAGTACAAACTGCGATAAAAATCAGAGGGAGAAGCAAAAAAAACTAGAGGAGGCATTTCAGAAAGCCTTATTAAAGCCCCGGTGCATACTTAAAGCATCCCCAGCCCTTTCTGCTGCCCAGAGCATCGTGTCACAACCCAGTTTTCATGGTGCGAGCAGGAGACTGGGGACTCATACTTCTAGACACTTGGTATGAGCAAGAATAGTAAAAATTGACTGAATTGAACAGACCAAGCAAAGAAAACAGGTGAGAAGCAAGGTAGTGTAAGCAGATCCACCTGGTTATTGCACCATTTTTTGTGTGTGTGAAATTGATTTTTCTATAGCTTAGTTTGTACCTTGAGCTCAAACGGCTTCACCACCAGTGAACACAATACACCTTTCTAGTGGAGATGGAGATCCTGCAACTGGGCAGGAACGCAGAGCAGATGACTAAACTAATGAGCAATTACAGCTCTAACTTAGGTAAGCGAGACCACAAATCAAAGCAAAGGAGCTGGGGTAGGAGGGGAGGGGGCAGCCATGTCCATCTGCTGACATTTGTGTTTGCTGACTTCATGCATTCTCCTTGGTGCTCCAGAGAAGCCACATGTTGTTCTGCAAATATAGTGCTCATTTTCCACAAACAACAGTCGTACAGTACTTTAAAAGCTAAATTAGTCTACATGCATCATACAAAGTAAAGAGGCAAAAATGCAACAGATGGGAAAAGATAATAAAGTAATTTTATGGCGGTTGTAACAAGCCAAGAAACTATAAAATGGCAGCAGATAAAAAAATTAAAATTATAAAGCGCATGCACTGTTAGCTCTTTTCACTGGCATGGAGCTGGCCGGTGAAATCAGGAGACAATAACCAAAAGTCCTGAGTGCAGCAGTCGCTGATCCTCCCCGTATACCTCCTCCCCAGGAGGGACAGCTGGATGCCCCGGACTTGCTAGGGGTGCAGAGAGGTAGATAATAACGAGCATCCGAGTGCTGTTTGCCCTCGGAGAGCGTCCAAGCGTGGAGGAACTGTTCTGCATTTGCGATTTCCTGCTGCTCGGGGTTGCCTTGCTGACCCCTCTCCTGGTAAATGAAACACCTCTGGCAGCACAGTGAGTTTGATTAAAAACCGGGAAATATAGGAGGCAAGACGTTTTCAATAATGCCTTCGAAACTGCAGCCTGAGCCAATGGCCCGTAACTCACCGAAGTCAAAGAAGCGATTGCATAGGTAAGAGATGTGCGTTCTCATCCTTGGTTTGCAATGAAATCAGCTTTGGAATGAATCTCAATTGTTTTTCTTAGTCTTTCTCCTCTTTTCTTTCTTCTTTTTTTTTTGTTTTAAACAAAAGCTCTATGTGATTTTCTCTTACCATGTCTCCTGGGGGTTTGTATTTTCTCAGCTCTTTAGCACTGAATCACAGTATCTTACATTTATATGGTACCCAAAGGATCCCAAAGGATCCCAAAGCATGCAGAAATTATAAGCTAAATTTTGCTCTTGGAAGCATGAGCTCAGCTCATACCAGAGTTAATGGGAGGTGAGCACAAACATCTAAAGGGAAGAATTTGCCCTTTCAGACAAAGAGGAATCATTTCACCCACTGCTGAAGCGCAGCTGCCTGTGAGGCAAAACATGGCAAATGGTTAAAGGTTCAGAGCTCGGTGGTGCTGATCTCTATCAGCTCTTGAAGACAGCGAGACCTGAGGATAGTCAACATCTAAGGATAGTCAACACCTAAGGACAGTCAACACCTAAGGATAGTCAACACCTAAGGATAGTCAACACCAGCAGCGGGTGCTGAGCTGGGCTGCATTTGTCTTCAGGCGCTGTCTCGTCAATACACAACTTCCTTGGCTTTTACAGGCTAAAAATTAAAGGGCTCTGAAAATTAACTTTCTTTGTTTCTATTTCAAATTGACTTGGACTTTTCAACTTGAAACGTTTCATTTAGGTTCTTTTTAAGGTCAGCCTTTGCAGACTGGGAAGGCTGAATAAAGCCCTTCGGTGCTTGTGCAGAAACCATTGTGTCAGTGAGCTCTGCTTGTTCTGCTTGCATGTCTGATGGGAGATTTATTTGCACATTTAGAAATTATATGGCAATTTTTGTTGCTCCTTTTTTACTCTAAAGACCTTCAGGTGGCACGAGCAGGTGATTAGAAAGGGAGTTTAAGTTTCCTTTGCTGGCACTGAACAGGGTATCAGATTAGATGATGGTGGCTTATGGACCCACCTTGCCTCCGTTGCCTGATGGCTCAGACAAGAACAGAGATCATGGCTTTAAATCCAGTGTCCAGTACACTAAGTAGCTAAGTTTAAACTCCCTTCCCATGCTCTTATTTTCCTTCAGTTTTGCTCGCAATGGCTGAATTTGCAACCGCTCTGAGTTCTTTTTTTGGATAACCCACCCCCGAGATGCAATCCAGATGCATCGACAAGTGCCTTAAACCTCTGAACTGAGTAAACCAAATCATATAAAATCTTCTGAGTTTGCAAAATTGAGTTGGGAATCTCAAGAAAACAGGCATGCTTAGGGGATTTCCAGAGTTTCCTCCTCCTTCTCCTCCTCCTCAGGTTGGCAGTATCACAGAGCAGACTCTTCCCATGATGTTCTGGCACTCCTGGGCTCCATCCCAGCCAGCAGAGTCATTTGCAAAGGTGCCCAGAGTTAAAAAATTATGGGTAGGAAATGTTATTCGGTGCCTCCGGAGCACAGAAAGCTTCTTTTAAGCATGGGACAAAACGATGGCTTGTTATCCAGACAGGTCCTCCTTCCCCTGACTCTGTGTGATGGTTAAATAAGGAGATTAGTGCTGGAAAGCCAAGTGATGCAGACACCTGAAAGCAAGACCAGAAGACCTTTTTTTCTTCTCATTTCACTAGTGGATGCGCTTTAACCAAAAACTCAGTGCCATATTGAAGGAAAATTGAAATGAGGAGCCAGGACCAACTCTCACAAAAGGCCTCTTGCTCTTCGTCAGCATAATTAAAATCCTGAGGGAAAACCTAAGCACTGAGAGCACCCAAAGACAGCCCCCAGGTCTTGGTTCGTAGGCTGAGCTACCCAGTGGCATTTGCTGGGGCAATCTGGCACTTTGCTAAACGCAAGTGTAGCTCCACCTGCATTTCCAGAGGAGCTCTAACTCTCTCAGAGCTCATTGCTTTCTTCCAAACCACAGAATAAGCCAGGTCACCTAATACATACGCAAGCTGCGCCCACCCCCCGTTCCCTCATCCCAGTTCTGCTCTTGGGCGTACAAAATACCCAGATGTGCTTCAAGAGGGGACATTCAAACTCAAGTTCTCTGAACCCCACTGGTTAAGACTTAGCAGCAACGCCTGGTAACCAGCCTCAGGTTTTCTGCCAAACCAGTGCAAATCCACAGGAACTATTTGAGTTTAAATCCTACGGCTGAGACGAATAGGAGCGTGCGTGCATGCACACACACACGGAGATGCTGTGGCTTGGCAGATGAGCGGCAACTCATTAAGTTGTAATAACTCAATCATCCACTATCATCCCCATCTCGTGTCTCTAACGCAGCGGTTTGATTTTTTCAAAGGCTGGGGAGCGCTCGCATGTCCCACAGGCAGTGATGGGACTTGCAGGTGCTCCAGCCTTCTGAAGATCAAGAGGCTTTGTACAGATGGTTAAATACAGCCCCCTCACGCCGGGGTTGGGGTACCTGGGTTTCAAAGCCCTGGCAACAACCCCCCACATCAGGCATGGCCGTGGTGCCCATGTTAGAAGAGTTGACAGGATGAGCACTTGTAAAACACAAAGAAACAGGCCTGGTTTTGAATTAGGAAATGCAATACTGGCCCAAATCATGGGGGATGGGACAAGGAGGGGGTTGGGGGGACGCCTGACCTCAGTGTGACTCCACAAACCCTAATGTCTATTTATCGTTGTCATTCTGAGCTCGCTCTTTAGGCTTACAAATGCAATGAACCAGTTTCTCTGAGATCATGTTTTAAATATACTGCCCTGGGGCTACTCTTTAAAATTCAAAACATTGGAGGACACACAGAGAGGGTGTTTCGAATCATTTCTGACAAGCAGAAATTCTCCTTGACAACCTGAAAGGTGAGCGCCGGGAAGCCCTGAACCCCACACACAGTGCAGCACAGCATCAGAACAAGACCACAAAAATGCAGTTTTCTCATAAGACACCGGCTTTTCGTCTGTGCAATTTGCCCACAAATCTGAACCAAGTTGCCGAAGGTTTAGAGGCTGGATAACCCTTACAAAGGAGCAGGGATGGCAGGGGAGCCGCTGTTTTTGCACTGCAAGCTGAAGAAGTGATGGTACTGGGGTCCAGAAAGACCCAAAGCAAGCAAGGGAAGAGCTCAGATCGTGGACACGCTTCCCATATTGTGCACTGGCCATGCAGTCTACCAGGATTCAAAGTGTGGGCATGAAAAATAAAGGCAGGTCTTGGTCTGTGTCTCCCGTCAGAGCTCTGCGCCTCCATCCTTCTCCGTGCAGAGCGAAGGCAAACTGGCATGGTTAAAGCAATGATTTCAGAGTTCAGCCAAAGCTCTGCATTTCTGCCAGCAGCCATCCCAGTGGACAGACCGTATACCTTTAAGTGCTGCTCACTTGCCCTCTAAAAGGGAGAAAATAAGTTAAAAAAAAAAAAAAAAAAAAAAAAAAAAAAAGCTGTTAGGAGTTATATTACCTGCAACAGCTGAATTTAATTAGTACCACAATCACAACAAATATTTAAAAGGTCTAAAAAGCCGTGAAGGGAAATTTGCTTTCCTAGGAGAGAGACCCGTGCCTCGTACGCGCCGCGCACAACAGTGCACTGCCACGAATGACTCACGCTGAAGACACTTCACACAACTGCAGAGCTCTGTAATCATGGCGTGAGCTGGAGTATGGAGGCAGGAGGTGGAGATTTTGCTACGCATCAGAATTTCCTCACCCCGTCGCTGTGCCCCTTCCAACTGCTGGCCTGTTTCTAGACGTGCAGTCTGCTGGTGCTCTGTGTGCTCCGGTCACTGCACTCTGTCCCTTAGCTCTGCCTCCAGATGTGAGGGAAGCTTTTTCTCCAGTAAGATGAAACTCAACAAAGCAGATATAACAAGCAAAGGGTAGAAGTTTTCCTGCTCAATACCCAAGAGCAGCACAGCAGCACTGAGGGAGACACCAGCTGAGCCATTTCTGTTCCAGTACTGGGCTTTGGATTAGGCGGGATTTAGAGACTCTCCTCAACACCCACGTTTGATCAGATAGAAACTGAAGATGTTCGGCCAATTGGGTAACACTGACACCTTTATTCTTACCATGTTTCCATTGTGCGTGTGCCTCTGTGTATTTACTAGAACCCAAAAGAGTAAGGGTAATGGATTTCTCCTAGGGATGGGCACAGCAGACAACAGCCTCAGCATTCCTTAAAAACCTCATGATAGGAAAGTATCCCTGGTGGGGAAGGGGCCATAGAATCACAGAATCATTTTGGTTGGAAGAGACCCTCAAGATCATGGAGTCCAACCATAACCCACCCCTGGCACTGCCCCATGTCCTGAGAACCTCATCTCCATCTGTCCAACCCCTCCAGGGATGGTGACTCCAGCACTGCCCTGGGCAGCCTGTTCCAATGCCCCACAGCCCTTTGGGGAAGAAATTGTTCCCAGATCCAAACTCAGCCTGCCCTGGTGGGGAGGGCTCAGGCTGGTGCCATGTCACAGGTCTAGAAAAAGTGGCGTTTCTCTACCACGTGGCTGACGAGATGCTGAGAGCTGCCTGAATGACAACCGGGTCAAGGACCTGTGGAGGCCAAATATTCCCCAAGAAGGGGGTCGCTTGCAGACATGGAAGAGAATGGGGCTTTTTTCCTGCCCTTTTTTTCTACTTTAAGAAAAATATGTGACATAGTATGTGATTTCACATGCTTTACTTACCAAAAATGAAGTGAGTATAAAAGAATCACCTGTTTTGGGGGGGGGCTTTGCTAAAAAAGCAACCAGTGTAGGGCAAAAGAACCACATAAATAGTTAACTTAAATGAGACATAGTTTGGTGCAGCTTGGCTCTGTTCGTAACCAACACATGGGAACTCTGGGCAAAACCATATTGCACTAGTTATAGACTCATCTCATAGACTTAGAGATGGAAAAGACTTATTAGGTCACTGAGCCCATCCCACCTGCCAGTGAAGGATTGTTCCCTGCAGAATTTTCTCTATTGCTTTGTACAGTCCAATTTTAAATGATCCAAGAGATGTGGTCTCAGCCACTTCCTTGGGGATACTCTTGCACAGATATATTTTGTTTAACTCAATCCTTTAAATGGTTAACCCTTTTCTTTCCCAGTTCGCCTTGTGTTTTCATTTTGTGTTTCAACTCTCTGAAACACGAAAAGTTTCACTTTATGTTTCCCACGTGATGTACTTACACAGCTATGGCCATGCAACTATCGCTGCTGCCTGCTCTGAAACAGAGCAGCATCTCCAGTGGCTGAAAACATGACAATAATGTATTGTAGAAAATAAAAGCAGTTTGTTTTAGCCGTGTATGCAAATGAGCTCCTCAAAGCCACAAAATATTCAGGGCATTCTGGTGTGACACGGTGTGGATGCTCAGGTGTGTTCCTGTTCAGCAGAAAATTGATTTCTAGCTCGACATATTTAATCACAGGATGTAAAGCCAGCATAGTTCAGGGCTCAATGAAGTTTTCAATGCTGGCAAATGCATCTGAGATTATTACTGTTGCTTAAGTTCCAAGGGGCAAAATTTAACCCAGAGGAAATCCTGCCTTGTATTTTCCCCATCTCAATGGAAGTGATTATTTAAGAGAAATTAAATTCTAGCTAACCACAGGCTTGTGCAAGGTATCAGGAACAAAAAATCCTGAGCTGGCTCCTCATCATTACTCTGTCTTTCTCCAGTTCCTTTCTTTTGGCATTCCACTGTGAAGCGCACCGTAAATACTCATCATTAACTATCAGCGCATGGAGCTGCTCCTGTTGCTGACACAACTCAGCTCCCGTGGAAGTGTGTGAAAACAGACCCCTGACATGAAGGTGAAGCAAGGACTGAGGCAACATTCTCGAATTTGGGCTTCTGGGGTTTTTTCTTCACACTGTAAAATGCAAAGAAATCTAAGACATGCAGCTCTGTGACTTCAGGAGCTGCAAAGAGGAATACATCCAAGGAGGACAATATATAGGTAATATAGCAGCACTCATCCCTGGAGCTCCAAGAACCTTACAAAAAGTTGTTGCAATACATTGCTGATTTCCCACACATCAAAGGTCAGGGTTTGTTCCATTAATCTCATAATCCATAGGAATTATGGAAATCATGCAGTATACCTTTCTAGAAAGGAAGTTTTGCAGAGATAAGGGTAGTGTATTTTATCAGATAAACGAGCCTAGATGAAAACAACCTGCCAAGCCTTTAGGCCTACAGGACAGATATGTAAGATACTACTTCTGTCAGAAAAGTTTGCGGTTTTATTCCCCCAATCCATTGTGGTGTGAACACAACTGGTAGTTCTTTAGGACAGGGGGGTTTCTTGCCATTTTCCTTGACATAAAAAGCAAACAGGTCCTACCAGTTCAAACACTTTTTCCTGTAAAAGGGCATCAACAGAAGGAGCACAGGACAACCTGCAAGGCAGGCAGCCTGAAGAACTGTTCTAAAGATCTGCAGTCTGGTTTGTGTTTGAAATCGTCGGAATCCATGTGGAAAACTCACACCACAAACAATTCAGGGCTGGTATTTGGGGTTATTGATACAAGGAGGCATGCGGGTTGGGCAAGGGATCAGTCAGCGCTGGAGAAGGCACAGGAGCACCAGTCTGACTGTGCAAGCACTGAGCATTGCACCAGGATAATTATTTATGCATGCAAACACACACTTAGCACAACCCTGTTCATGTCAATCACATTTTCCAGCACACTTTGGGCTGTAGATTCCTGGAGGAAAGCACCTGATAGGAGCGTTGAACAGATCCCCACTGCAGGCAGAAATGCCCATGGGGTTTTGGCGACCCCTCCAAGGGAGCACTGTCACAGTCATGCTGTAGCTGAATCCATCCCTGCAGAAACCAACCTAAAGCAAAAGTCTAAAGCAAGGAGGAAATTAAAGTGCTGGGGAACTTGTTAAGAAAAGAAAGAGACGGCAGAAGCAAACTGACAACTGGGACATCCAGACAGGGAATCATGATTGGACAGTAACTCCAGTATATTCAGTGCAATTTTTCTTCATTCAGGGCTGGTGCGAATCAGGATCTGTTCAGTGAGGCCGTCACTGATTGCCTCTTGTGTGAAAGCCTCTGGACACCCAGCGTAGCCACAGTGGCATCTTGTCATGGCCATAGGGTCCTTGAGACTCCCATGTTTGCCCACCTCTGGAAACAGAGAGCCAGAAAGCTGCTGGGAGATACCCTGCCAGGATCCAGAACAGGGGATCTTAATATCAGACAGGTTATATTCCTGACATATAGTATGTACATTTATATTTATATACATACTGATATGTTTAGACTTTGTTGTTGTTGCTTCTGAGACCTTTTTCCCAGTTACCCAGCTGTCGATCAAACAGTGTAGGTGTCACACCTAAAGTTCCTGGGCATTTCAATCAACATTTTATCTGCTTCCCAGCAGTAAATGTAACCCAGAGTGCTCAATTAATCCCATGTTGCTTAAGTTGGTGGAGAACAATGTTCCTCATTTGATGAACAAACTGCTCTAATCACCACCTCTGAGTTTTGTTTTCTTTACCAATCAGACAAAGCTCATGTATCGCTGTAGCTCAGAGGGGTGGGGATGGGAGAGGCATCATCAGAACCATGCTCCTTCTTCTGCTGGGACCATCTCAGATGGCACACACCTACGGCTGTGCCAAAGTACCATGCCCACTGTGTTCTTCTCTGGCTTTGTTCTGTGCGATGCTCAGTGACATCTTTGCACAAAAAGGTGGTTCCTCACTCCAGGTAAGGGAAACAAAAGCAGTGGAAACCATAACCTTTCACTGGTTTGTGCTTGTTTGTTTGGAAACTCCCAAACCACAGAGCCTATTTTTAGAGGGAGCATCAGGAAGCTGCAGAGAGGGAAAGATGAAGGATAGGAGGAAGGTGAGAGCCTGGGAGAGGAGAGCAAAACTCATCCAAAAGCCAAGCTTTGCAGGAGTGGACTCGGCCGGCGGCGAGCACCCGGCTCCAGCGCTGCAGGAGCAAGTGCTGGTGGAGAAAGGAGAGGGGAGATGAAGTCAGGGAGGTGCTGGTGGTTTGAGTGGGTCCTGGGAGGGAGGTCATATTCAAGAGTGCAATTTTACATAAGCCAGACAGAGCGATTAATTATCCTGTTTAGTACAACATAGATAACAGCAAAGGAGGCTGAGCTGTCTCTGACTCAGGTTTCTTTATTCTGGGCTAAGAGATCACTTTTTATTGCCTTGTCTACTGCCAAACAAATAGATAAATAACTCTGTGCCTCTCCTCCAAGCCATCTTATCATAAGGGTGTGAGTAAGCCTTGGTGCCCGGATCCAAATTCACACACCCAGCCTCCTGGGATGTCCATCACGCTATCCCGTTCAGACCTACATGCATCCTCGGGTCTCGAACGTAACCCCACCATGGTCTGTTCCATAAACCCCACACCACTTTCTATGGGAGACCTTCTAGGTGTACTTTCAGGTGCAGTGAGTCTTCCTACTGCTAGTGGTAATCTGGTGGGCTCCCATGAGCCACATAGTCAGAGAAGCCATCTATTAGATGAAAGGAGGTCCTCAAGTGTAGCAGGATCCTTCCAAACTTCAGCTCTAGTTAGTGATCAATTATTAATTCTGTCACCAAGGGGCAGAGGTGACCAGTTTGACCAGTTTGTTGGGCACTGAGCAGAACAAACCTGCTGCAAAGAATCAAACACTACTGAGTGAACTCCTCACCCTTTTATCTATGAAGACAACAGCTCTCCTCATCTACCCAGCCCCTTCTTGGTTTTACTTAAAGCAGAGCATATGTTAGAGCACCATGTCTTTATTGCCATAGAAAGGTGGAGGTGCCTAACAGTTAGTAGCAAGACCTCGATCTCAATGCACTAAAAAAAGCATTTTGAGGCTTGTGAAAGTCTTGATGTGAGTTAAGGTGAACAGTCAATATTAGACAACTGCAACTGTGTAAACAAGTTGCTGCTGCTCCTAGTTCACAGTTCAGCATAGGTGACCCACTGGGCCAACATGTCTTGCTGTCTCCAGGATATATAAGCACCATCATCCCGTGCTAAGTCAGTGAATCCAACTTACAGGGCTTCCTTAATGTCCTCCAAAGCCAACATGCTTCCTTCCGCTACAATTGCTTTAAGCCTTTGGAGGTATTTAGTGCCATCAATGGGAATCAGGGAGCTAAACATCAGCATGACTTGTCTGTGGGTGTAGGTGTAAGTGCTTGTAGGGCATGTGTACACGGCTGAGCAATCGTGGGGTTGCAACCATGCTTACCCTGCTCAGCTGGCTAGTTCTTTCCCTGCAATAAGTGCTGCCCATGGGGATCTCAGCCACCCCAGCAGCCTCCAAGCTGAGCCTGCTCCTCCAGACACAGCACAAAACACCTCTCCTCTTGTGGAAGCAACAAGGCTGCCCATGGAGCACTTTTCCTGGGTATTACAACTTATATCTGAGAGGACAGGAAGGGCTGACTATAATGTGTGCTTCCTTGTTGCACCAAACTCCAGTGATTTTAACATGGCTCCTCAGATTTTAAGAATACATAAGCCAATCCCTTCCTTTGTATGTATAACACAGTGCTACAGATAGTGATAACAAACCAACACATGAAAAGCATGTTGGTCTTACATTGCAAGCAGTGAAGTTAGTAAAGCATATAGAAAATTCACCACCTTTCAGCTGGACGGTACCAACCTTCAGCTGAGACACTGTAGCAGCAATTTGGATCCTCCTAGCAGGTACAAAATGGGATACTACCACGGCTCAGGGTGCACATCACCAGTTGACACATCACAGACAAGAAGCCAGAATTCAGGAGTTCCTGACCTGATGCAAAGAAGCGCCAAATGCTCTCGATCCCTTCCAAAGGAAACGGCAGAGTCAGCACAATCCTACCTACACCCGGGCTCCAGCAAGTGAGCTCTGGATTGGAAAATCCCGTTACCACCCATTGAGACACCGTTAAACCATTTCCCAGATCATGTACGGGCTGCACGGGAGCCCAGGCTCGCTCACAGACAGTGCCTGCCTGGGTCACGCGGAGGCTTTCCAAATCTGCTAAATCCACCCAATTCAGTAACGCACCTTTTTGGCCCTGCCAGGCTGCAAAGTGAGGGTACTCAGTACCACCTACACCCCGGATTGCTCCTAAACGCTGAGTTTTTGGCCTGCTACTGACTGGACCATGAAAATACCAAACATACCATGCAAAGTGCTGTGCATCTCAGTGCTCGCTTGGCTTGAGGTAGAACTCTTCCCAAAGCAAGTATTCTAGGCTCGCCTATAAATTAAAGCTCATAAATCAGGGGAGAAAAAATCTTCTCTATGGAAATGGGCAACTTGTTAGAAGGGAGTTAAAGGCTACAGACAGTTTTCAACGGAGCCTTGCTGGCTGTCAAGAATGCGTGAGGCAGCAGAGTTGTTTGGGTTG
The DNA here is from genome assembly GCA_013399365.1 of Pampusana beccarii. Taxonomy (NCBI): domain Eukaryota; kingdom Metazoa; phylum Chordata; class Aves; order Columbiformes; family Columbidae; genus Pampusana; species Pampusana beccarii. Next base: position 199,249 of record VWYH01005912.1, read on the forward strand.
GGAGCAGGAGTCGGATTTTTCTCCCCTCTTTTGAGGACAATGAAATGTAACAGCTTTCCTTCCCCTCCGAACCACCGGAGCCGGCAGACAACAGCACAGATACAATCTCTGCAAATCATGAAGTGGCTGAACAATGGCTGAGGAGTTCTGAGTAACTAAATAAAGTCCTCTGTGTTTTCTTTAGCAAGTAAAGAAAATACTTTTAGCATTTTAGTGTGACTTCTGGGGTCAAGGGGGAATCTCGAGTCCAAATACAACAAACCGGTGTGGAAATTACTGCCAAGAGTCTGATAGTTCGGCTGGGAGCTTGCCTCGAGGCTCAGATGTGTGAATACCACTCATGGAAGACGGGCTGAATTTGAGGTTTTACTCAGATCATGGAAATCTAGGGCTCGCTGTATACCCTTGCTTTTAAAAAGCTGCCTGTGCCGAGTGCCCCTCGGCAGCCCATGGAAACAGCAAGTGAGGATGGTCCATGGGTCTTCGGAGATGGAGGAACACCCTCGAGTCTACTGTGAGGTCTTCATGTCTCACAGCACTTGTAGACACACCGAGGACACCGAGCACAGAGTCACTGTTTTGCAGCCAACAAACACTTCCCTGCCACAAAACAGGCCCCTTGGGCTTCTCAGCTCTTCCCCAGTGCAACTGGAAATGAAGTGCTCCCAAACTGGGGAGCACAGTGCAGCTCGACCCGCTGCCCGGTGCAGACGATGGCATCACCAGCCAACTCATTACAACATCACTGGTTTTTAAATTCTTACAAGAAAGACATAATCAGCACAGAGTGATGAGATCAGGGTCACAAAGCGTGTTACAGGGAGAGTCAGAAGGCAAACTCACACGCAGGGGCTGTGGAGACAGAGCTCTGTGGAGTCTGCGGCTGAATATTTTTTAACTGCAGTTTCTGGAAAAACCAAAGACCCTTGTGCTTTCACCAGTCTCTTCCCCAAACAGCATCTTTCAGGTTTCGCTCTGTGTCTGATGAAAGAAGCAGCAACGACTGTGACACAGAAACAATCATGTCTGGGGGAACACAATATGGATGTCAGGTGAGAGGAACAGGCTCAGTGAAGAAACAGGAAAAGAATTTCCATTTCTCATCTTCTTGACTTTCGGTGCATTTTAGTATTGGAACTGTCATCTCTACCCATCCCGCTTAAAGTCTTAGCCTTTGTTCAGCTTGCGCTGTTAGAGCCAGTCTTCCAGTGCCATATTCTGAATAAAATAAACATTAGTAATTCCAGCTTCAAATATACGTTCAAGAGATTTTTCAAGGTGTTTGTTTGCTTGCTTAGGTAGTAAATTAATACTTGTATTAGCACATCCACCTGAGACACACCAGGCCCAGCTCAAATTTCATTTACCCCACCTGTCCCATCAGCATGGGTGGAACAACCCTGCTGCCACAAACAGCAGAACCACACTTCAGAACCATTTATTTCTTATGCTAGCTGTAGCATTGCTGTAGCCATGATGGGCTTTTGTTAGACCAATACAGTTGGAAAAAACAGACAAGCTTTCAAGGGCTTATTCTGCTTTGCTGGTATCACCACGGTTAGCTTAATAAAAGATATTACCTCTCTCTTCAAAATGGTCTTTGTTATTTGTGACATTCAGCCAAATGAAACCCACATTACAAGAAACAGCGTGTGTATTTTGTCTTGTTTCTGTTGCATTACTATGTATGCAAATGAGGAGCACCTCGGGTTTCCAGAGCATCACCCGTACCTCCGAGGCGGTTCCGCTGTATAGCTTCATCGCGGGGCCATCTGCTCGCACAGGGAAAGCCAACAGCTGATGTACCACGTACCATGGAACAGCCTCCGAAGGACAGGAGTAGGCAAATGACACCCTGTATCTGCTCAGCTCACATTCATTTCTAGCCACCTAAGGTTTGGCTGAAACAGCCCTTAACCCAAATACATATGTTGGCTTAGAGGCACCATAGTAAAATAGCCTTACAAACCAAAGCAATTGGTTTTAATAAGAATCTTGGCTTGTTTTGACAATGCACTGAATCTTCATGCTGGCACCACGGATGTTTTTTTAGGAAAATGTATGCATCTTTGCAGCGCTCAGCAACTAAATCCTCTCTTCACTTCATGGAAAGGGTTTCCTGGCTATCCACTTTCTAACGTATTCCAAGTCCCTCGCAGCTGATCGTTGTCTGAGCTGGAAATACTGGAAATACTTTTATATTAAGCTCAACGATTTGCCCCTGTTGCATACTCTGTGCGGGCTGGTGAGGGGGCGTGCGGGTCACAAGTTGTGTCCTCTGTGTTTCCGAATGTGTTTGCAAAAGTGTGCGAGGCTACGGAGGCATTCCGATGCTCCCTGCATCGTGTTGTGCAGATGTGTTTGCAGTAGCTACGGAAGCGGCTGTCTCCCGCTACCCAGCCTTACTGCAAGCGGTAGCAATACTCCCAGAGTTCAAAGGCATTTCATGCTCACTGAGCAGTTTTCAGCGAGAAATCTGAGATTAAATAAACTTGAATCCTCTCTGAGGAGCAAGCACAAGATGGAGAGAGAGGAGCTGACTCTCCCCTGCACAGCATGCGTCTGGGTGTACCTTGGAAACCTCCCAGGCGAGGTGCACCTCAAACCCGTGTCTGGCCAGGACCTTTCACTGCTTGGGCCAGATTTATGCCTCCTGTAACGCTGTGGATTTTAATGGGTGTGTGCCAAGGCTGCCAACCTGCCTGAAATCTGAAAGTCACTCAAGATTTGTCCTAACATCTCTGGGCCGACTCCCGAGGGGCTTGCTGAGGAGGTGAATTACATTGGATTTACAGCTTTTCTCCCATTTCCATCCACGAAAGGTGATAAGTTGTTTTGTCACCAGAAGAGATACTTAGTTTTTAGTGAGCATGGGCACAGGACCCTGCCTCTCTAGAAGGAGTAACTGCTAAGCTGCTCATGAGCAGGAGGCCACATTCTACTCTTGTGCTAAAAAACTCTGTCCAGGGCACATCAGTGGCCATGGACAAAAGGGAGACTCTGGTTCATCCAGGATCCAGAGAGCACAAGGAATTGAACTGTTTGGTGTTTTTTCCTCACCCGAATGACTCTGCCTCTGTGGGAAAAAGAAAACATTTGAGTCATATAACTGACCAAAGTGTCATTCCCGCTGCCGAGGGATGTTTCTGCAGTCTCAGCTGGTGGATCGCTGGAGATGCCACTTCTGGACACTTCCACACCCCGAGCGGGTGGCCATGGGCTCCTACACAGCAGCCGAACACACACAAGTTGGGACGTTTTGTTTCAGTATGTCTGCAAGACCGAGGTCCAGAGGTGAGACTGAGCTCAGCTGCCTGGTTGGGGCTCAGCAAACCAGATGTTTGTGCTCCTAGAGATGCAGGAAGATGGTCAGATGTGTCCAGGAAAAGGGGGCATGGATTTCTGCACCCTCAGCATGCTTCAGTGCTCAACTCCCCTTGGCTTCACCAAGACAAAATAGAACATCTCCAAGAATCTGAGCCTGATGTGGTTTGGAAAATCCACCTAGATACCATTCCTCATCTTTGGGTGACTAAATACTTCTGAAATCCTATCCCAAATACCCTCAGAAGCTTTGGATGGTCTGCACATAAGTCTTTCCTGTGTTGCCTAGTTGAAAGTCACTATTACGATGCTGGAAAGACTTTCCAGGTTAGGCCTGAGCTTGAAAAAGCCATTGAGCTTCTAAATTGAGAATGATGCAGTGGCAATCAGCACACCTTCTCTGCTGTAGACAACACGCTGCGAGTCCAGGACAGATCTAAAAGCCTGTGAGGCAGACATATGAGAGTGTTATGTCCTCTGTCTGAGAGCCGAATCCCAGGGAGGGTAGAAACAGCAATGTAGGACAGCTGTGAGTATGCTTAGTATTAATATCAAATATAATGGTAATTCAAAACAGAGTCTTTTGGTACAGATCTGAACTGCATAAGCCAAGTTATGAAATGATATTAGCATCTGGATTTGAGAAGCAGCTGAGACTAAGCTGGCCAGCATTTGCCATATGTCTCATCTGCAGAGAATATTTAAATAAGTAAACACAATGAGTTAATAAATACATGAAATAATGTTGCTTTATAAGCACCTCTGTGTGCTAGTGGCATGGCAGATTGTCAGAACGATGACATTCAATGGAAAGTCTGAAAGGGGAAAAATTAAGTGGCACAATACTGTGGGGTTTTTTGTTTGTTTGTTTGTTTTAAGTATTCAATTGCCTGAATAACATAGCCCAAACTGGTGAACATGTATGATGATCCTTATCTGCTGGCAGGTGAGAGAATCCTGTTGCTGTTGCCAAAGCCTTAACTCATCAGAAAATCAGTGGTTCTTCTTGGAAACTTAAGCTGAAACCTTTCAAAACCTTCTAGCTACAGCCCTGCGTAGGCAAAAGGGGCCATCATTTTAACAGCATGAAAGGTATAGAAAGTCATGCTGCTTTCCAGTAATTCTCTGAAAACACCTAGAGGGTGAAACAAATGTGCTGGTGGCCCAGCCTGAGCAGGAGGGGGAAAAAAATGCTAAATGCTGAATCTGGGAAAGAAATTATTCCTTAAAAACAAGCCAGACAGATCTGGTGTCCTCGTTTCGTTTTTATTTGTGCATGTATCTAAAAGTCTCCAGCAAGGGCTTAATCTGGAGAGGATTTCAAGATTTGGCCCAAGAGAAACTCTTGAGGGACCACCAGAGTTTAGGTTTTTTATTAAGAAATCTCTCCCCTTCAAACAGTGGATTGAGGGCTTGAGCACAAGGTCGATGACATCCAGTTGCTTGGCCATATCTACAAGGTTTTAAACACATCCGACCCCCTGAGCGGTTCGCTCTGACTCTACATCTCATTCCTTTATTGGCGGAGAAGGGAGAAAACTATTAATTGTATACCAAGGACGTTTTTACCCAGATTTTTTTTTTGTAAACTCAGCATCTCCACAGAAGATGTCAAGAATGTGATTATAATAGGCTCTGGCAACACATCGGACTATCGGTTTATCAGCCTCAGCATTTTTGCTTTGGGTGGTACAAAATGTTCCTGAGTATCGATGCTGCTATTAACAATAGGTGCTCAAAGTGATCACTTGCAGTAAGTATTAGAAAAGTTCAAGGACTGGGTTTATTTTGGCTCTCCAAACTAGAACACATAACATTATTTTAATTCAGAACAGGACTTTGCTTCAGTTCTTGCATGGATGGATGCAAACAGGACTGAACATCTTAAAGATGCACAAGCTTTGTCCTCCTGGCTTCATTCTTGTTTGCTTCCCTTTTGCAGAGCATATGATGAATAGGGTCATTCAGTAGAATCAAACCACATACATTCAGGTTTCATGGGGTTTATTTCAAACAGGTGTCAAAACCCCTATTTTTCACATAAAGCATTAGTGCCTCTCTCCATTAAGTCTCCCACCACTGGGAAATGTTTACCCCATGACAAACAAGGCAGGAAGGCAAACAGATACGTAAAGACCTGATACACAAAACCAGGTCAAATTTGTACAAACTACCAATATAACTTTTTCCTTGCCTCTTGCATGTAATTTGTGAACAAACTTAGATTTTACAGAGGGTGGTTGTGGTGCTTAGTGGATTAAATGGTTATGATGCTCAGAGGATAAATGCTTTAGGGTTCAGTCTTAGTGGCAGAAGCTGCACACGTGATTCAGTTGCCTTTCCAGGCTTCTTTCCCCATTTTGCTCCTTCACAGGGAGCTGCACATTTGCCAGACAGGTAAGGCAGAAGAGCTGTACTTCAGTTCACTTCACCTTTCCACTTCTCCTGGCTCTTAGGCAAGAACACAAAGGCTCCACACCCACAACAACTGACCTCAGAGGTAATTTGCATTTATACTGCCTGTTATGAAGACACAAAGCACATTGAGCAGGACTTTGTTGGTGGTACAGAGAGGTATAAAATATATTCTAGTGCATGAAACAGAAGGATGAAATGTCTTGAACCAACCAGCTGGAGCAATCAGCCTGAGAGCACAAACACACAGAAATATGATGGGTATGAAATCATTCGAAGCCAATCAGTAAGCTCTCAACTTCTAAAGCAATTTCATAATTGAGTAATGGGACACAGCAGGGTCTGAACTATTGTGTATTATAATCTGAATGGAATGCTGTGAGAAGGCTGGAGCAATCTGATCGCACCAAGCCCTGGCTCACCAGAAATGCCTTTGACATATTTCCTTAGAGCGCAGCAACGAAAGTGGAGTAACTGCTCGTTAATGACACCCTGATGGGTTGTCTGCAGCTCTGAAACGGAGATAGCCGAGATTGGGAAGGCTGTGCCTCTCCTTGGCTGGAGTTAACACAGCAGCCCCCACAGACTGCCCACCCACCGCAACCTCCAGCGTGCCTGTGCAATCACCAGTTTCACTTCACTACACATTTCCTCCCCCAGAACTTCACTTATAAAACAAGAGGCACTAATAATCTGAGATGATACGACGCCAGCCTCCTGTCACAGCTTCGTGCTCTTGCTCCGTGCTAGCTAACCCTTGGCTATCTGCACAGCTATGTAGGCTGGGCCCTTCCTTGTTTTTCAGTCCCTCCTTGGATACGCGTGCATTAATTCCACCAAAAAATATCACCTCTTTCTGGCTTTAAAGACATCACCCATTCTGCCTTCTCTTCACCTTTTCTTCACAGACAAGCCTGGAAGGAGACAAAAGCTGGACTCTGTATGTGTTTGACAGTGATACAGCACGGATGGTTTCAGGTCTGGACTCCACAATGTGCTGTGGGGGGGAGGCAAACCCTCAGTTTGCTGTGAGGCGAAGGCTGGACCACATCTTTCGTGTTCAGATTTGGTTAACGGACGTGGTAGACTATGGAAAAGGCCATTAGTGGGCAGCAGACCTTGTCGTGGCTCCTGGGCTCCAGGCCAGCTGGAGCAGCTCTGGGGAGAGGGAGAAGATGCAGCTTTCTGGAGAGCAAGGGACAGGCTCTGTTGGAGAAGTCTGGGGTGACAAGAGTGGGTGCAGCAGCTATGGCAGAGTTTTCATCATGAGAGGAAACCTGCTTGTGGTGGGGACCAGGGTCCCAACCAAGCCTCAGAGGTGATGGAAAGATCAGGAACCAGAAGGGACTTGTGCAACCAATTGAACAAGCCACTGAACCTTCTTGGGTTGCAAGGGATCCCTTTTCCTCCCTCAGAAATCAGGTTTTATTTCCAGTACTTACACTGTTTCAAGAAGCAGCTTCGAGCAATCTTACTGTCATTCAACATTTCTGTGCTCTAATAAGGAGAAGGATGCTGCACTGCCCCTGAACTCATGGGGACCGTCCCTGCTCTGTGACACACTGCACATGAACCTCAGAGCAACCTTGGCTGCATCCCACGTGTGGTTACAGCTCCTCCAGGAGCTGCTCTAAACATTACCACAGTTGGATTGTGGGCTACAAGGCGTCTGACATGCTCCAGCAGCCATAGCGCTAGAAATGGGAATGAGAGTGATTTTCCAAAGTGCCCAAGTGCTCCTGGGGATGATCAAAGGGATTCATGCTTTGAAAGGTCCCTAAAGATACAAGAAGGCTCCAACTGGGAGTTCATAAATGGGTATTTAGCCCTTGAAACTAGTCATAGCACATGCTGGACTGGATGTCCCAGGAGCTCCACTCCCAGCAAGTCGTGGTACCTCGTTGTAACTGGTGGGACCCATGGCCCAGATGTGACTCACCTCTTTCTGATGGCTCCAGGAGAGACACGGGTAGCGTGGTACTTCTAAACACTAGGAGTCAAGAATAAAGCCAACAGTAAGAGCTGAAATGGGAAGAAATTACATAAGCCTATGGAAAGAAAGTGACAATTCGGCTTCGAAACTGGGAAAGCACTTTCAAAATATCATCCCACAAAATTTTCGTCATGTAAATACCAGGCTGCCTTCTCTCCGCTGCCCAAGAGGTTGTTTTCACAAAACCTGTTAAAAAAGTGTCTTGCTAAATTCTGAGCCTACAAGGATACTGCCCAAAGCTCCCTTGTGCTTATTGCCAGAGGAGTTACTGAATAGATTTGTTCCCTGATCTGACAAATTTTAAGCCAATATTGAAGAGTCTCAGCAAGCACAATGAATCCCTGCAGCCAGGAGCAAACATGGGAGAAACCTGGTACTGAGAAGTGCCCGCACCCTTCACATCAGGAGGTCACTGCACGGGCCAGCCCAGGGCCAGGCAACACCAGCGGGAAGGCTCCCTTTGACTTTAGATTTACTTTAATCAGGCCCACATGAGCTGTGTGCATGCATGCAAGACAGTCTGGCTTTGGACTATCAAACACAACAAACAACTCACTAATAAGCTACAGGCCAATGTTTTCTTGGGGTTTGTTGGGTTTTTTTCAGAGATTATTCAAAAAAACTCTTTCAAATAACAAGATTCTCTGGGAAAAATCCAGTCTTTTCATACATCTCACATACCAGAATGTTTTCATCTGCAGAGCAGGTACAACTGAAATAAAGAACAAAAGCAAAACTCACAACACAGACTGCAGAGAGGCATTTGGTGAGTTAACTAAAAGTATTGCACAAGCTCATGGAGAAATGCTTCACCAACATTGCACCAGTTCTATGGGCCTCGACGGCCACAGAGCAGCGACAGACAGGGTCTACATTGGCCAAAAATGAAGGTATCTTTGGGAACCACTGTGGGAGCTTCCTCACCGCCCCTTCTGTGAATCTCACTTGTAGAGCAGCTGATCTGCTGCCTTGGGAGGAGCTCATGGGGAAGGCACAGAGCGCTGCTGAGGCCACAGCAGACACTGGAAGAGAGCTGGTGTTTGTTTGTGTGCACGTTTGTACACAGACGCCTTATTTTGTGGGTCTACAACCCATTGCTGTGCACCAAAAGAATCTCCTTTTTTGCCCAGCAGTGGTTTACCTGCCCACCTCTAACCTTCAATCCACATTGAGAGGCAATCAGAAGAAGTCATCTGATGTCCCCAGCACATTGCTGTAAAAAGAAAAACAAACAAACAAACAAACAAAAAAACTAGAAAACTAAGAGAGCAGGCAGCATCAAAGAAGGTAATGATAAAACACCCGTTTATTGAGAGCTTCCCAAGGGTCAGCGGAAGCAAAGCAGGCAGGGTCAGGTCATACAGGTAATGTGGGTGTATGTGACACGTGCATCTCCTCAGGTTGAGTTGAGCCTGGCCTGAATTCTGCACAGAAGACGAAGCAGCACATCATTATGTGCCCAAAACCAGGGCACACGTTTTTCTGACTGACAGCTCTTCTTCAGTGTTAAATGATAATTATTTTTTAGCACTTCAAGTATATACTTTAACCAGTTTAAAAGGAATTACTGGAAGTGAGGCAGTTGTGGACTTCAGCAGTTTTGTTTCCTCTTGCTCTGAAGCTGACAGCAGAACAATGCGGACTTTCAGATTTACCAGACACTTAAGATCCGTGTGCCAGGGGCACACATGAAATCCCTTTTGAGGAGATTAAATGTCAGTTTGAAACAGCAGTTCCTCAGAACTGATGTTCTCCTTTGGCAGAGGCCCCTCCAGCAGAAGACACGAGTGCACGTTCCAGTACGTCTGTTCCAGCGAACAACTCTTCTTGCCATCTTCCTGCTTTCACATCCTGCATCTGCTTGAAATTTAGAGGCTGATTTAGCAGACCTGGCTTTGGCTCCTAATGACAGCGTTCTGACTTGTCAATCTCTGCAATGGCTGCTGCGAGAAGCCTTCATAACAACTTGGGTCGTATCCACTCTTAGAAGCCAGCGCCTAATGCTGGGCCATCTGGACACCCACAAAGTGCCAAACACTGTCGTTCTTATTTAGTCCGGCTTTCTGCTCCAGTCAAATTGTATTTTGATGAGCGACTGCTGAACTGCTCAGGGTTTGACCCTTGCGTGCTCGCCTCACCGTCTCCAGGCCCTGCCCAGCAGTGACGATGGTCTGCTCATCAGCTGTTGACTCAGTTTGCAAAAGAGCCAGCTGAAAATTTTTCAACCGAGCCATTTCTCATCCAGTAAAGTCTACGCAAAAAAATCAAAATATTTCTCAGCAGTTTGTCAATTTCAATGAAATTTTACAACAGGAAAATGTCAAAACATGGTGTTTCATCACCACCACTGTGGCTCTTTTCAATGGCATTGATGTGCTTCGTTTCATTACGGTCTTTTTGCTTCCACTACTGCACATAGTTGAATATTGACTCAAACCTTATACAGTTTTTATATTTTGTACTGCCTACTGCCATAGTTTTTCCATTTTTGTGTAACAGGAAAGTAGAAACAAAACCAATGTCATGTAAACAAGGCTTTCTTTGCTGAGTAGTTTATAAATTTACATTTCATAGGAAACTTCCAAATTTCAATTTTTCAACTTGATTCAGAACTAAAAGAACTGGGGAGTGTCAGAGCTTCTCCTGAAGTGGAAATTCCACCTTCTGACCAGCTCTCGTTGCCACTCAGCCCTCACTCAGCTGAAACCCTTGGCTCTGGGGAAAGGTCCAAGGTAGAGCTGATTCACAAGCCTAGTGACAGTCGGAGAACACAACTGACAAACCAGCGAGACTCAGTGAATCGTCATGGCATTGATGCAGTCTGTCCTCCTCATGAGGAAAATGTACCTCAGCAACAGAAATCAGATCTTAAAACAGCGCAGGTTGAAATATTTATCTGCTCTTCTTCCAGGAAGAGGAATAGTAGTGGAATAAATCCTCAGAGTTATTTTACTCATAGGACAGGAGAAAAAAATAAATAATCTGAATGTAGTTTGACCAAAAATGAGGGAAATACAGGAATGTGAAGAAATTCAGGCCACTGAAGTGTCACCCTGTGCAACTGGACAGGACATTTGGTGATCACCTGACAGGAGAGTGAAGGAGAGGGTGGGTGGCCACATAGGCTGGTGCAACACAGAGAGAAAGTCATCTGCAGAAAGACAGAGGAAGCATGAGCTGGCAGGATGAGATCTGATCCCAAACAACGTTGGCAAATCAACCACCCTCTACCCCTTCGCTTTCCTTTATTGTCCTTGCAGGTTCTGCACCTCTCTAGAGGAGCCATCCCAGAAATCCAGTATTATGCAGGGGAGTGTTTGCCTTAGAAAAAAGAAACTCTGGACCTGTTCTAAGGTTTAGGGCTGTTTTTAAGATCACCTGTAAACTGACTTCACCTCTACAAGGCAAATCAAGGGTGGTGGCGTAGTCCTAGGAGCTGAAGAACCTTGCCCATCGTTGATAAGAGAATTTAGAAGACCAGGTTTATTTTGACCAAGTTCTTTGCTCTGACACCCAGCAATGTTAATTTCTACCTAAGCCTTTGGATTGCACTCAAGAAGAATGTGTCCAGTCTATGACCTGCTCTTCTATCCACTTTACCGAGGGCCCTACAGCTTTTTCCATCCAACTGAAGATGAGTCTAGCTGCAAAATGACCACGCTCTTGTCACAAAAGCAGGGTCACTCAGTTTTTCAGCCCACAGATGCCCACCCCCAGCCAAAGGGTTACAAACTGCAAGGTTAGATCATAAGTAAAACAGCGTGGGAACTTCCTAGCAGAGCTAGGAAGCCTCTTAGGGCAATTTCAGTGCAAATAAACAAATAATAATACATTTTGAATGTGACTAATGTGGAGCCCCAACTACCTGAGGCTGGCTGCCCTCAAGGGGACCAGAGGTTCCCCCTGAAGTGCTGTGATTAGATGCACTGACCATGAACATGTTTGGAGTGAAGAGATGGCTCTGTGGCTCCACAGCTGCACGGCGCTGGCCTGGCCGATGAAATAAGGCCCAGACAGGAAGTCGTTTTCCTCAAGAGTCAGCTGCTATTTTTACCCATCTCGTTCCTCTAACCAAAACGATGCTTGAAGACAGTGGGCCCTGTTCTGCTGCAAGTCACACCAGCAGCAACTTCTGAAGATGCCCCCTTGCCTGCTGCAGGGCTGGGCAAGGAGCACCTCTGGCTCCATCAACACTCTTCTGATCATCAGCATTGCCTCCACAGGTCAGACCACCTCAGCCAAAAATCCCAGTGGACACATCTGCTCTGTGTAAGAGAAGGAAGATAGGTTGTGAATGATCTCCCATGGGCCAAGTAGCCGACGGTGAACATAAGAGCCTACAACACGGCAGCTGGAGGTGTGATGGAGCCTCCTCCATCACCTAACCAGACTCTGTGGCTGCACCACCCAACACACAGCATGAGCCTCCAAGAACGACAGAAGAGGAGCTGCATGGCATGGACATGTCCAGCGCTTTACTGTCACAGCTGTTATGTGGATATCTCACGTTGCTATTTATACACGGAGGTGATGGTTTCCTAGAGCTTCCCGCATGCCCCTGCCCGGCAGTCCTCACCCCAGGGGCTGCAGCTGGGTCGGGCAGAGGGCACAGGCTCCACCTCCCGCCTTGTGCAAGGTGCCAGCCCCTGTTTATTCCCCATTTTTCCTTCCCCCCAGCAGCCATGCAGGCTGAGGGAGTGGCAGCGGTTCCCAAATCCCAGAGCAATAGATCTGGAGTGAAGTCACAAATAACTGCAGCTTCACGGGAATGAGCTGGAAAAAAAGAGCTGCGAGGGGGGAACATTCTGTTTATGCCAGAACTGCTTGACATCTAGTAACACCAAAAAGCAAGGGGGTGGGGATATACTATCATCCCTTCCTCGAGTGGTTTATTTTCCCCCTATTTCAGTGCCTGGGTGTGGGAAATCTGAGCTCAGCTGGAATGAGATGGAGTGAGACAAGTAGGGGTTTGCAGCTTTGGCAAAAATGAGCCCCTGGCCCAGAGTCCCGCAGAGGGATGGACGGTCAGCAGAGGCTGCCGCGCACAGCTGAGGATCCGCCCCATCCTCCTCCTCGATATTTGACATTACATGCATTATTTCAGCTCTTTGCAGTCTCGCTTGCTCTATCTGCACATGCAGTGACCAGAACATCCCGTCACACCACCGTGACACAGTCACTGTCCTTTTCAAGCAGTTTAGTACAAGAAAATGCTCTGATCACAAACGCTCTTGCCAAAGCTTCAGTCCTACCATTGTCTCCCCTGTTCACGGAGGACCTTGTGATGCTGCACAGGCAAATCCAGAGGCTGAAGACTAGTCTTAGTGAAAACATATAAATTAATATATGCCTCCTATGGGGGTTGTTAGGCTTAGCTCATTAGTGGTTTAAAGCATATCCAATGCTCTAATTTATTTGTTTGTTTGTATTTTTGCAGCTGTCCTTAGTTCTCTTAGGTCAAGTAGAGGTGTGAGGTCCAATATAACATCGGGATGGCTGAGCTTACGTTTCCAGCCCTGAAAAAACAATTAAGTGCTAATAAAATAAATTTTAAAAAAGCCTTGTGAGAAAGATTTAGCTCACAAACAACACAAACAACAGCGTGGAAATGCAGGAGCCTTTGTTCCCTGGGGAGGGGAGCTGCTGCCAGCTACTTTGGGAGGAGAAGTGGAGTCTCAGTGGCCCAGGGAGTAAATTTTGGACATGGATACCAGAGTAAGAGAAGTCACTGGATCTTTGCTCCTTATCTGCAGGACTGCAGCTCAGCTGAGAGGCTGACATGGGGTCGGAGGAAGTCATCCATCCAATTGGGCTGGTCGCTACCACTGAGAGCCAGTTCTGCCAGCACTGGTTCCCCAGAGCTCCACGGGAGCATCACCAGGTCCTGCAGCGTGTGTGCCTCTCTTGAGCAGAGGAGCTTCAGCCCAGGCTCATACTCAGCACATAACCTCCACTCTCAAAATATGGGGTCCATGCCTGGGAGTGGCTCTTCGCCAAGAGACCTGCTTTTCCCCCCATCACCCTGTCCTTAAAAACAAAGAAGTACTCAAAGCAGACTCGATCCTGTTACTCCTTTTCCCAGCTGAGCACAGCAATATAGGTCTGAAAATGCATATAAAAGCACAACTAAGGATTAGAAGCCTCAGGAAATGATGTAGAAGTACTGTCACCCCCCTCTGGAGTGCTCCAACAAACTCCTGCGCATCCCTGTGCAATCTCTGAGAGTGAAAAGCTCTGGTTTCTTCTCTGGCTGGTGATGTTGGAGTGGACCCGCATGTCTCTGCATTCTGAGATGGACAAACATCAAACTGGAGGAGGAGATAGACACGGCTGGAGGGAGCAGGTCCGGTTCTCCAAAGGGCTTGGTCTTGTTTAGACCGGTGACTGCATGTCACTGGTTTGAGATCTGCTGGATGAGAAGCAGGAATGACTCGGGGTGGTGCAGAGCAGCGTCGCAACGGTGTGCTGACTGCAGGGCAGTGCATTCACCATCAGATGATATAAAAATCAGACTCAGCATCAAGGAAAAGCCTGCAAACCAACAGAAAGGTTACATAAGGACCTCTCTACTTGCTTCAGTTAACTCCATCAGGGATGTGCCGTCATTTTTTCACAAAGAAACTCCACTAAAAATAAATGACCCCTTGACTCATGATGGATTCTGTGTTCCTGGGCATAAACATTGCTGGGAGGTGATAGAAGAACAAACCGTCAAGCAACACTCCGATGGAAACTTTATCCCTGAAAATTACCCTGAGCACAGCAGGAGTACTGCTCAGTACTCTGCCTTTGAGAAGAGGCCTAGGAGAATCTTCCCACAACATCCTGCAGCAGTCATTAAATGCAACCATCTTCATAGTAAAAACTACATCTTTAGAGCCTCAGAGGTAAAAGCTAAGCTTTCCAACAAGGATTTATCACAGCATCTAGTGATGGGATGACTTTCTGAGAAGCAGCAAGGCACTTGGACTGTCCTTTCAATTTAACAACAGCCTCTTAACAAGCAATCCCCTTCCCTCCCCAGGTAGGCCTCTCCCCAATTCCACCTAATGAGATTCACCTTAAAAGCCGCTGACAGTGAACTCAGCCCGAGGCAAAGCCACCAGGACTTTTATTTTATTTGGTGGAGCCAGAACCCCACCAGACAGATTTAGGATGGGGCAAGAAGAGGTTCAGGTCCAAGCACAAGCGATGGTCTGTGGTTGCAGGAGGAGTTAAAATAAATGAACCCCACCATGGCGTGTTTGCGATCTGCACACCTGGCACAAGGCTCTGCCTCCATAGCCTAGCCTGCAGGACGCAAGTTAGAGCCAGGCTTATCTCACACTGCTCAAAGTCTAGCCCTATTCCAGGAGAGTTTTGTTGTTTTGTTCCTTCTTCGAGGGAATGAGCTCAGATGAAACTGAAGCAGGTGCTAATTAAAACCAGGACTATTCTTCAAACTGGGCTTTTAATTACTGTAAAAATATGTCAAGGAAAGTTGCAAAGGGGAAGAAAAATAGTAATTTGTTGTGCTACCTGCCATTTTCACTTGATTACCATCACACTTTTCTGTAGAGAAAAAACATCAGTCCTTCATAACAAACTCCTCTCTTGGGGGCTAGTGTGAATTGAGAGCTGTGAGGCCCTGCCATGGGTTCCAAAACTAGCAGCATAATGTCTGTAACAGACATGCTACCTAATTAAATTGTTAGGGAACAGGCTTTTATATCTTTAACACCTAATTTACTATTGTTTCTTTGAAAGTGTTTGGCTTCCCTGTGGTTTTTTGGGCCTCCCTTCTCAGTTTTACGATGGCTTTTAAGTTTTCTGTGTGTGTTTCGACTAAATAACCATTTTGGAGGTTTTGTTAGGGTCCTGGCTCGAGTCGGACCAAGGGAAACAGGGGCCTGTTTTACTGTTGTTCATGCTGGGTGAGTTACCACTACCGTGCTAATTATGTAATTACCCCATTTTAATAGCTATTGTATACTGCTTTATTGCTAACAAATCTTATTTCCTCTTTCTTTGCTCACTGATCGAACGGTAAAAGTATAAGGACACACACAAACAATATATTGCACTATAAACCACAATACAAGCCTTGCAAGAGCTAGCAGGGCTTTAACCACAAACAAGCATCTTGAAGGCAGCAGCGGGTTTATCCAAATCTACACGACACTAATGATGATATAATTTTTGCTTACCAGGAAGACACAAAATTGGATTCATTTCTCAAATACTAAGTGCTGCACTGTAATGGTTATTAGCCTCTAAATGTGAGTTTGTATGGCGCTCACCACAAAAAGCACGGATTATACCTCAGATGTTAGGCTGTGCTGTACCAGTAATGAGTAATGAACACATTAATTGATTACTTCCTCCCTGATGTTTGAAGCAAAATGAAATATTTGGCCCTGGGGAGTTGGAGGAACATATGTTCCAAAAATATTCTTGAATTCTGCATAGTCATCTGGAGCCCATGGCTGACAGGACATGGTAGGATCCCATCCAACACACTGACCGTACCAAAACACAGTGGGGAGGATGAAAAGGGGGAATATTACCCAATTCTGAGTGCCACTGGAATCAGAAGATGTGGAGATTAAAAGCACTAACCAAGAGTATGGAGAGGAGAACAGATTCCAGAATCTCTCTGGGATGCAGCACCCAAGACTAGAAGAAGACAAGGGACGGTCAGGGATGGAGGTATTTAACCCTGGCACGTAGGGCTGAGGAGTGGAACCGAGAGATTGTCCAGGGGCAAAATTCACTTGTATCTTGATTTTTGAACGCTAACCTCTGCCCTTATATTCTGTATTTTTATATATATATATATGTACTGATGCTACAATCTCTTAAGATTAAAATAAGTCTACCCCATATGAAATTCTATCATTACAACAAAACCTTATTTTTCCTTTTCCTTCTTTTTCCTCACAGTTAAACTCCACAGTTTATCAGAAGGGGATCCAGCCTCCAGGCAGGTAAAACACACGTTGAATTCAGTGCCCCGTGTCCTTCTCCAGCCCACCCTCCACACCGGCAGGATCTCTGCAAACAGCAGCAAGCTCTGCCACTCCACAGTCCTCCTTAAATCCATCCTTTGCCAGCATATCTACCGAAGAGTTGACAGCAAAAAAAATGGAATTAGGCTGCTGGTGTGCTAAGACCACTGTCTATCATACTGAGCAATATTGGCTCATCGTCTCCCTGCGCTCGCTCTCTGTCTGCACCCATCTGCTGCCTTTCCTCTCCTGCTCGGGTTCAGAGCGCGGGTACCGCACATCGCCAAGGTCAGGGACAAAAGATACGGGATGCTGGGGCCGTAGGAATAGAGCAATAAAGACAGGGAGGCACACACACAGACGTATACATGTGTATGTATATGTGTATATGTATTTATATTTTTCTATTTCTATTATTTCTATCTGTATCTATATCTCTATTTGCATCTATATATATGTGTATTCAGTGGAGTCCAGCCTTTGGCAGTCAATGTCTTCTTTCTCCTGGATAGGTGGGGAAAAAAAAAAAATCCCATCAGAAAACGGGACTTCACTGAAATGGAAATGTCTGCAAAATGAGCTCTGTTTGAGCAGCTTCTTCCAGCAGGAAAACTGAAGTGTTCTGGTTTTTGCTGGCCCAAAAGACACTTCCAGCCGTCACAGTGGCTCTGGCCTTGATGTAGCACAAGATAACAGAATTTTTCTAAGCTCTTTGTGTGGTCAGAAGTTTCGATATTCTGAATATTCTGAATTTTCACTGTGCGTGACGAAAAGCCCAACCCTGGGCTCTTGAGAAAGTCAGCTGTGAATAGGAAAAAGCTTTTCAACGTGAGTTTCACTGAAGCAAGGGCTGACAAGAGGACACGTGGCACTGGACATGGCTCCATGTACTTCAGCAGCCACCAGTATGGTGCTGGCTTTTCAGCTGAGAGTAGATTTTTACTCACTGGAAAACTGTGTGGGTTAAGGACTATCCTGGCTTCCCCCTCTGGCCAGAACCAGAGCGTGTCAGGAAAGGTCCACTATCATTTAATGGTTGTGACAGCCTATTAGTATGTGGTCATTAATGATCAGATCTCATTCACACTGGTATAAATTCAGTCCTACATTAATTTTAAATGCCAGGCTAGCAGACCAGAAAGCAGCAGCTGATCCCCTCCATCTCCATTTTTGATACCCAGCTCGTATCTCAGCCGCTCTCGCTGTTTCTAGGACACACCGGCAAGTTTTCAGAAGATCTGGAGTCTTTTACTCACGGACTGCTTCTTCCACCCAGCCCAAACCAGGGCAGGAATTCCTGGAAGCCACCTTTGGAAGACCCAAGATCACAATGTTTCGAGCCTTTGGCCAGAAGCATCACCTCTCTCTGCTCAGGGTGCTTCTATGCTGAAGTGCTTTGCTGCTCGGGAATCTCACACAACAGCTTCATCACCCCATTTTGGTCTGCAGGGGGTCACCATGCCAACAGCCCCATTTGACACTGCACAACCCACATCACAATTATTTACCTCTAAACATGTATTCCGAACCAATGACCATATATTCATAGTTTATTGCCATTTTGCAACTGCTGGTCCATACCCTGGGTGTTCCATCCAGGCAGAACACCATAGACCAGTCCAGAGGAGCGGCTTTCCACCAGCTACTGCTGTGCTGACATCCCCCAAGATCTGCCTGTGACCTCCGCGTTTCAGAGCCCTCTTTCATTGCCCAGCAGGGCTTTCAGGCAGCCTCTCAGAAGGGTCAAAACCTGATAAATTTGTCACAACCTGTATTCCCAAGACCTATATGGATGTTAGGTCCCTGAGCTGAGATAGCACCTGCAAAGCACCATTCCACTTCCCTCATTTCACAGGTGATTTCCACCGGCTTCTGCCCTCCCACCCGCACATACTGCTCTGAAAGAGTTAAGAAGAATTTACAATATTTTCAACTTATATTACTCACTTGTATTGAATTATTCTTGGATCAGATAGTAAATGGAGATTTTCCATATAATATCTGTCACAGATGGAAAAAAACCCATCATCTATGGATGAGTGTAATCCATTCATTGGTTTACGGATACAGCCCTTCCCAGGGATTGTCAGAAATAAACACGATGTCCCCGTTTGCCGGATTTTTGCATTTGGATTGCTGAGCTAGCTGAAAAAATGTGTGAAATGGCATGTAAGCTGACAGCTCCCTATTGACTAGGCATACGAACAAGCTCCCATGTGTTATTTATTCCAGCAAGCCCACGGACTGCGTGGTGCACATGAAATGCTAGCCCGCTCTGAAATTCGAGGGGATGATAATCAATAATGCTTTGTTCGGAACGCATCTTTCATCTGCAAAGGCCGGGGCGGTGTCGGGGGATGCGGGTGCCCAGGGCTTGCAGGGGGGGAGCTGGTGCTGGGGGGCTACCCAGACCCTCACTCAAAAGGCAGAGCTGGAACCAGCCCCTCCAAGCCCAGCAAACACCAGGGACAAGCTGCCCGCTGACAAGGCCCCTTCAGCATCTCTCAGAGATGCTAAATACACGGATTTTTGTTTGTTTGTTTTTTTAAGGAAACAGTCTGTGACAGAGCAGTTTTCCAGTTACCTGCTACTGCAATACTGCAATACTGCAATACTGCAATACTACAGGTATTGCCTGTACTGCAGCAGTTAAAAACCACTCGTTCTTTTAGGAATTCCCAGAAGGAGTTAAGGATATCAACATGCCCAAAGCAAGGGTACGGTGAGACGGGAAAAGCCAAGCCTATTTCCACCACAGCCCTGCTAGCACCTTGCTTTTATTCCTGAATGCAGGGTTTACAGCAGGATACTCTTCCCAAGCTGGTCACACCGTGTCCTCGCGGGTGACCCCGAAACGGCTCACCCCAAAACATCCCACCCCGCTCTCCCGCAGCGCTGCCGGCACGCTGCGTGGCACAGCTCCAGGACAGCATCACCCTCACCGCACAGCTACTGGCTTGGGGGATAATTAGTATCTCCCCCATCTGCTAGATGAGCTTGGGGAGGGGAGGCAAGGGAGCACTGCCAGGCTGCGCTTAACTCTTCAGTCCTCAGGCTTTTCTCTGCTGCTCCCCCCTCGCAGGTTCCGTGGCAAACCCGGCTGGACCTGGCGAACATCACACTGAGGAGGTTTCAGGACAGTGGCCAAATCCTGCCTTGGGATGGGGCTGCTCCCCCCTGCGCTGCTGAAGGGTGCGGGAATGGGAAGGGTCCATCCTGCTCCCATGGGGACCTGCACCAAATCCCTTTGAGAGCCTGCCTGTGGCAAAATCCTCACCGTTGTCCTCACCCCACCAGCAGCCCCTGGATGATCAGATTTGGGTTCCTCAGCTGGAAACCCCTTCTCCACCCTGACCCCCTCCAGCCAGGGTGCGGGACACCATGCCCAGGGCAGCATCCTCTGGGCAGCGCTTTAAATGGGGTGCTTATGCCTAGGAGACAAGGGAGGATGCGAACAACTGCAGCCCCAATGCAGACGCAGGATTAATGCTACTTTCCTGCATTAAAGTCAACACATCACCCAACACTTACTTCACACCCTCCCTGGGGTGGCCGGAGAGTTCCCTTTATAAGGTTAATACCTTCTCCTCCCCCACCCCCTCTAAAGAAACAGGATATTTCCTAGTTAATTTGTATGTGTCTAATTTTCATATCAACAAAGCCAAAGTCATGATTTGGGGTTTTTTTGGGCTTGCTTTATTTCTCGGCGCATTCCCACTCTTACTGAGTCCATTTCTGTTCCTCCGCTCCTTTCCCAGATTCCAGTATCCACAGGTTTCTGGGTTAACAACAAAATAACAAAGTCTGGAACCTGTTCAAATGACTTTTTTTAATAATCGTTTTTATTTTCTTGCTTGGAAAACCTTTTCCCCTCTCTTTCACTATCCCCACCAGGGAGTTCAAAGGGACATGTTCGAAAACACGGGCAGCGCCCTCCACACCCACACTTGCCACCTTGAGGGAGGGACCGGCACGAAAACTCGCTGGTGAACATTTGTGCAAATATTCATTTGGCATCTGCTAATGTCAAGTCTGGCTGGATTGGGGCTGGGAGCTGTAGAACAGCATAAATGAGCCGGGCAGACAGCAAAAGCCGAGCTGCTTCGTTATGCAAACAGGAGCCTCTTGCAGCTTTTGCTGGACAGAAAAGGGGCTTGTGCTCCGCAGCATTTCTTTCATGTTTTGTCCCACTCTTTAGTTACGATGACTTTTCCCATACAAAGACCCTGGTGCGCTAAATGCTGTGCAAACTTCCAGCTTGGTCTCAACAAACCACAAAGCGGAGAGCTCTGCCCCTGTGCACAAGCAGTGATGGCAGCTGAATGGGGGCTGCTCTCATCCCTGCCATGTCTGTCTGTTTTATCACTCTTATTGCCTGCAGGACTGAGTTCCTGTGCAACACACGGTGCCACTTGGGCCCCGCCAGCTCCCCAGCTGCAGCAGACGATACATGTGTTCGCTTTCCTCTGCTTGCAGGGCAGGTAGCACCGGAGGGCTCGCTGCCAGCACAAGCAAAACATTCAAACAACTGCGAATAACCTTATTATCTCGACCCCGGCATTAACGGGGCAGTCACAGCTGGGCTGCGTGTCTCGTTACTAAAATGTCATCTAACTAATAACAGACCCAAGCCTGGCTACAGGGCACAACCTAAAAGGCTGGAGCCAGTTGCCCAGTGGCAAAACTGTCCTGGGCATCAACAGGGCCTTGTGTGACAAGGTCAGCCTTCCACAGCCACCAGAGCTGTTTCAGTGCAGAAACTTTATCCTTTCACGTCAATTCAACAGCACCAGCACAGTTGCTAATGGCCCACACAATCTATAATTTACTAGTTGTCATGGAGGCACCCCAAAAATCAATTTAGGAAGACAATACAAAGAACTTTCCAAGAAAAAAAAAAAAATCTCATCAAAACCCACAAAACTTAATCCTTTAGCTGTACTTTTCAAGGCAAAATGGAAAAAACATCCCAGTCCCGTTTCACCAGACCCCTAGCTAACTCCTGATTTAATGTTTAGTCCTTGTTTAATCACCCCGGTCCAATCCCAGATCCAGCTCTGGCCTCGGTGAAGGTGTCTCCCGAGGTGGGTGCCAGGACCAGGCACAGACCGAGGATGTCACTGTGCACGCTGGTCGCCGGGTGCTGCAGGGCACAGGCTTCCATGTCCCCATGCTTGTCACACCGTGAGTCACCGGCAGGAAGGGGTGCAGATGGCAGCAACTCTCCCAGTAACCCCCAGTAACTCTGGCTCCCTCCCCGTTCCTTTCACACTGTGCAGACTGGGAGGGTGGTGACAAAGCTGGAAGGCAGCACAGGCTTGTCGCGGCGGGGGGTTAATACAGAATTAATACAGAGAAACCACCGTTCACCCTCCAGCTTTGCAAAGGGGGGATGCTGAGGAGTTGATGCCACTAATAACATTCCAATTTGGGGGTTGAAAGAGCCCAACAGGCCCACTGTGCTCATCATGGTGTGGGTGCCAAGCTGAGAGCAGAGGCTGGTTGCTTAATGATGCAAACCGCTAACGAGCCTGTGGAGCAGGACAGGTGAAGGAGCCAAGTCTCCTGCTCTCACCCACCCGAGCACCGATCCCCAGGCTCACCCGAGAGCGTCCACCCAGCGCAGCAGCGTCGTGGATTCCTGCTTTTGACTGGAAACATAGGGGAGATGAATCTGGATTCCTTCTCATCAGAATACTTTTTTTATTTATGACCGGGAACGATTCCCACCAGAAATGTGTAGCTGGTTGCAATTTAAATGTTTCTTTTAACTCAGGAAATTTCCAGGAAAGTCTAATAGTAAACACAATAATGTGCCCACAAGTTACAAATCAGCGGTCCTGTTTGTTTAATTCCTTTGCCCCCAAAAAATAATTAATGCAAAACTGATGGTGGTTTTCATTTGTTCTCTAAAACAATGTTATCGGTACATGCCCTCAGTGCATTTTTACCGCAATTATAGAGGTTTT
This sequence comes from Pampusana beccarii, assembly GCA_013399365.1. Classification (NCBI taxonomy): domain Eukaryota; kingdom Metazoa; phylum Chordata; class Aves; order Columbiformes; family Columbidae; genus Pampusana; species Pampusana beccarii. The sequence goes on from VWYH01005912.1 coordinate 221,937, forward strand.
TCCAGCTGGAAAGTGAGTCAGCTTAACTTTTTTCTTTTAAACTAATGACCATTTAATGTCAGATAAAAGGTTTAGAGGAAAGGATTAAGTACCACTTTCAACAGAGATGGTGGGAGATAATTGACTCAATTTACCCCTGACATCGGTGCAGTGCACCCGCGCGTGCGAGTGTTGAAATAGGGTAGAGCCAGGGAGACCCCGCGCTCTCCCGTAAGGGTGGGTGCGCACGTCTTTGCCTCCATCATTCCAGCGCATCTGACTCGCCATCTCTAGCAAGTGTCCCTGTGCCCTCCCGGAAGACGGAGTAATTACTGGTCTGGAGTTAACACCACTCTTCAAACAGCAGAGGAGAAATTGCAGGACAGATGTGAAGCCGATAATAAAACACCAAAAAGTAGATAACGCAATAAAATGCTCCAGTTGGGATATCTGCTCGCAGACTCAGGCCCAGCCCTCCCCTGATTCTCCAGCCTCTGGCCACAGCCACATTTTCCCTCACACCCACCACTGCTTCTCTGGACACTTCCAGACAAAATAACTTTTGCTAATCTTTCATCTCCGCATGCTCCTTTGATCCATTTTTCGTTCCTCCATGGCTGTCATTTTCAAGGACTTGGGGTAATTTCTCCTTGAGTGATGTTCTTTGCTGTTTGCCTGTGCAGGCAACCCCTTTGCTCAGGATGGGCTCCTGCAGCGGGGCTGCTCCAGGTGCTGACGCTCCCACCCACTTGCTGCCAAACCTTCCCCGGAGGTTTGTCCCCGTGTCCCAGGGGACGTCGTGGCCCTTTCTCCCCTGGCTGTGAAGCTGCCAGGAGAGGCATTGATTGCTGTTCTGGTGTACGAACCACTTGGCTAGGGTGGAAAGGTGTTTAATGAAGCACGTACCATAAAGGTATGCACCCCATCACAGCATCCTGCTCCCGGCTCCCCTGGAACACAGCGCTACACAGAAACCACCTATAAATTTAAATGTCATGAATTCCACTTGAGGGCTGGGTTTTGGTTTATTCCCTACTTGGTCACTTTATTCAAGGTGATCGCTTATTCCTGGGGCAGCAGTGAACTGGTATCTGGCTTGTTCCATGCATTTGGAGAGTGATGAGCCGTGAAGCGATCTGGGCTGAGCTGGCAGTGGTTGGTCCCACCACCCAAACAGAGCTGCTGTCTGCTTGGAGAAGCCAGCTGGGAAGGGTGAGGGTCTGTTTTCATTGTCTCCTTTCGAGAGCATGACGTGATCCCAGTTCACACCTTGAAGAGGTACGAAGCAAACATCCAGCCCTGAATAACTTGGCTGCTCCAGTAGATGGTAGATTAGAGCAGCTTGGGCTGGGTTCAGACCACCTACTGCGGCGTCTGACAGCAGCACCGCCGGCCAGGCCAAACCTGCTCCCCGTGCAGTTGATGGAGAGGACACCCGGTTGCTCTGCAGTGCCCCGGAGCTTTCGGAGCAGACTCGCCTCCCACCCAGCAGCTATTCTTGATGCTTCCCAGCAAATCGCACCATGCAGCCATTCTGTTTCCTGTAGCAAAGGGCCTGCTGCGTGCATGGAGCTCCTCCCAAAATCGCAGGAGAAATCCATCTGCAACATGCCGAATGGATGTGACTCGAACACCCACATCCTCCAGGCGACGAAAGATCTCAGCCCAAATGTATGTGAGGAGCTTGTACAATCAGGCTCTGAAACACTGAGCTCTAAACATGCCATGTTCAAGATCAAACGAGTAATCTCAGCTTCTCCACCCCTGGAACGGGACCGCTTGCATCACTTGCATTTAGTTGCCTGGTGTGGCTGGTGTGAAAGGCAGCTAGGTTAGGAGAAGACCCGGATGACACTGTGGAGGCAGGGGCTGGCAGTTCTCCTCTGCAACTCCAACAGGCTGGCGAGGGTGGCCCTACAACACTGCCATGTGCCAGCGCACTTTGGAATCCAGAGAACGCCAAGAGAAGAGAAAAGCTGGGGTTTGCAAGCGGGGCGGCTGCCACCTGGGCAAAGGTCTCCTTGGGGAGAGGTGCCTGTGGAGCTTCTTGTGGGGATGGAAAGGTAACAAAGACAGGATGGACCATACAAGGGTCCTGTGAGGCCACCACAGAGCTTCTTTGCTGCTCCTTCAGCCAGAGTGAGGAATGACAGGCCTATGTGACGGGACTGGAAAAGGACCCAAAGCACATCTGGAAGAATCTCATGCTTTCTTCAGAGCTGTTTAATGTGGATGAAACCAGAACGAACCACCATGGTTGTGCTGGCTGGGATGAGAGGAGCACCCGTCTGTACAGGGGTTCACTGCCCAACGCCCCTTCCTTGTAGTCTCCGGGCCCTCATGGTCTGAACCCAAAGGTTAATTGTCATGCTCTATGTTAATTTTCCCAAGTCAAGACCCACTCTCTTTTGCTGGTTTTGAAGTTTGCTGCCTTTCATTGAATTTCCCCGCCTGTGTTAGGAGAGCAGGTGAGCGGGAGATCCCAATTTACTTTCTCTGCAGTCTAGACTATTCATTACTTTCCTGTCTCTTAATGAAGCAGGCGCAGTCCTTTCAATACCTCCATAAAGCATTCCCTCACCAGGCCTCTAATCATTTTCATTGTCAGCCTCTGAACACTTATTATTTCCACTATATCCCCTTTTGAGATCAGATATCCAGAGAGGAGCCCGGCATGTTAGCAAGGGTCTCCTCCAGATCTCTGCTGTGAGCAGGCAGGCTTTCAGGAATATTTTAAATCCTGCTCTTTAACCATCCTCATATTTTGTTTTATTTTCCCAACAGCAAAAAGGAAAAAAGACCCCAGAGTCGTTGTGGATAGTTCAATAAAAGTGTAAATTATTACAATTAATTTGGAGTCTGATGATGTGCGTGCATAGCTCAAATTATTCCTTGCCGTGCCTTGCCTTGCAGTTGTCAGGGGCAAATTTTATCTGCCATTGTGCTGCCCATTCACCTAGCTTTGTGTGGTCTGACAATATCTCAACCCAAGGTGGTATATGGTTGCAGGCACTGCCGCTCTTGTTATTTACAATGGTTAATTAAGATCCTGCTACAACCTTCATCCCACCCTTAATTCTTATGAAGCAGCCAACAAAAGGTTTTGATTTCCTTTTTGGCTGGAAGACCTTTTGGCTTCTGCAAAAAGGGGATTAAGAATGAAAGCACATAAAGGTATGTGCACAATCACAAAGTCATAACAGCTCTCCCAGTGCAGTCTCCTAGGAATGAAACGCAGCATTAGCAAGAAGGGCTAATTGGGACCGGTTTAAAGAGGGCACATTGTGTAGCTGAGTCCGGTAACACTTTTGATCAGGCAGACAACACAGCCACAAATTGCTTTCTTCCCCCTCCAAAATATCTGACCCTGCAGGAAACGATGTTTTACCTTTCCCAAGCAACCCAGACAGACAGACAGGCTGACAGACAGTGCACGGGCGCTGGGTGAGCTCTGTGGGGCACAGCCCGGACAAGCGCAGCTCTCGGTGGCTCTGGGCAGATGCAGTGTCCCTGTCCCCTGCCTTGGGTGCCCAGAGGCTGGTGCTGGCTCTGCTGGCAATTGCCAGTGTCACTGTCATCGCAGCTTTAGGATCAGATCAAGCTGTACATGTGCAACTCACCCAGACTTTCTCTCCAGGGAGAGTTTTGGGCTCCGCCATCGACTGCGGGCTTCAGAGCACTTGCTCCCCATCACCTCTTTGCCTTCACACAGAGGTGGGTGCAGGTCCCTGGTCTCAGGTTGTCTCCAGAGAGCCTCCCCGTTGTAAACCTTGTCATCAAGGGTGGGCACCCCTTGAAGGCTCTTCCCAGAGAGCTCCAGTCCCTTGAGCCTGTCCCCAGCACTAAGGCCTCCCCTCTTAGTCCCTGTGTCACTGAGCCAGCTCTGCAAGCCAAGCTTGGGAATCTGGTTCGTTAGCTCTTGGCAATGCCATTGCCCAAAATGTCATGGCATGCAGAAATCTATGAAAACCAGAGACCCGAGACATGTGTTTTTGTTTGTTTGCATGTGCCAACATTTCCAATGGCTCAGAAATGTGTGCCTATGAAAGCTGCGTGTGTGTTATTCATTTGGGATCATTTTCAGCCCTTATAAAAGGAGGCTCATTTTATCCTTTTGAAACCTCTCGAGCAGAGATGATCACAGCCCTAAAGCCTGCCATAGCTGTAAACAACATTTAAGCTCCACATAGATTTCTCTCCTTGGAAAATAGTCCCACGAAGGAGTGGATGGGTTTTCTCTATGTGCTCGTGTCAGATACATAGATAGATAGGCAGCTCATTCCTCTAGGCCCCCTTGTAAACCCCAGCCAAGATTTTTACATTCTGATTCATGCAAATACGATCATATGATCAATGTAACATGTGCTACCTCCCAGGAACTAATGCACTAATCGTTGGTGTGCCACAGGCCATGGCCTATCTCGCACCATCGCTTTCCCTCCTCGTTCCCGACGCTGCTTCCTCCTGTCCTTGCTCACAACATCCCTCACGCAGACCGCTGGCTCGGACCCAGCCGCGACGGGGGCTGCTTCGAGCCGTCTCTCCACACGGACTCCCAAAACACTCAGAGATTCTTCCCTTGCATCCTTTCTGCTCCATCCATGGCAGAGTTTCTGCTGGCAGATCTCTCCCAGCTACAGATAGAGAGGCAGTGTACCCCGAAACAGGTGCACATCTCCACATCCCCTAGCTGGGAAGTTTTGGGGTGAAATCTTCCAATTACAAATTTCTCCCACGATTTCTGTAGCTCCTTTCATCTACTCAGGGTGGAAGCAGATTCAGAATTGCCTCTTTGGAAGAAAGGGGGGAAAAAAAAAAAAAAAAAGTGACTTTTCCAAGCCTTGGACTGCACAAGCCGATGAAAATGCAGCCCAGGGGAGAAGCGGTGCCCGCCTGGGAAGCAGGAACGGCAGCATCACCTGTGGTGATTCCCGCAGCCTGGCCATGCTGTCCTGCATCCAGGACATCCCTCAAAGCACATGGGGAACTTCATGATGCTTGTGCTGCTTAACCGAGGAAGAAACTCCCATTAGAGGCTTCGATGCGGTTACATCTCCTGTTATTCCTGGCCGCTGTGGTTGTTTTTTTCAAAACAAAGGCAGTGTTTTCTATCCTTCAGGCCTGAGCAGACCAATTCATCTCTCTTCAGATCAGTTTGATGTGGCTTGGGAAACTCAACCAGTCATTTCCCAAGCTCGGTGTTAACTCAGTTGTTCTTCCTGTGGCTCAGCCACGGGTCCCCCAGCCCGGCAGACACCGGGGATGTGCAGACAGTTGCTCTTTTGTCTGCTCCGAAACTGGAAATCAGCTCTTGCCTGGGGAGGTGCCAGCCACCTGCTCGGACTACAACTTTCCACACCTTTCTGAGTAGAAACGAGTGCCCCTCAAACCAAACACGGCCAGGTACTGCAGCCACCAACCTGCAGCTCACGGCTTGGCTTGTCTCTGTGGGTCACCACTAAATCCAGATGTCTTTACTGCCAGGACACCCTGGGGTGTCCCAGGCCTTGCTGTGGGACAGAGACTCTGCAGGTGACCCACCCAAGGGGATGCTCAAGGCCTACATCTCCTTGGGTTGGCACCTCAACGTGGGCGTTTTGAGCTTAAAATGCTGCGGGAGAAAGGAAACAGTGTCATGAGCTTTTTTGCCATCAGTCAGGATGCAGCATCCAGAGAAAAGGGGGAGGCAGTAGAAATGGATAAGACATGGCCAACCCGGAGAAGGTTTGGGCTCTGGACCCCTCAGCAGGCTCCAGGGAAAGGTGGTGGAAATTATCATCCAGGCCTTGGCCAGCGGAGCGAGGTGGCGATTGCTAAAGAAACACTAAAAGGCCACAGAAGTAGAGTTTTAGAGGGGAGGTCAAACCTATTCGGAGACTTTGAAAACAGTGTCAGCTGAGAAGCAGGCAGGTAAGATCTTTTTACACATCAAATACTGCTTTTTGCTTACAAAGTGAAGCTTCTGATTTCTCTCTCTCTCTTTTTTTTTTTTCCCTTCCCTTTAAAATTATCTATATTTAAAGAGATGAAGTAAATTGTTCAACAGGGTGAATTAAATGTTTTTGGTAAACCCAAATCTCTCCACCCAGTACTTTGTCTCACTTAAAAAAAGAAAAGTTTTGGTTTGACCTGATTTTTCCTCCCTAATTTTTCAGCTCACACCGTTGGAAATAACAGAGTCTACGTAGGTTACATCATTCGTGAGGAATCTCCTCTCATCCGTCTCCAAATGAATAACAACAAACTTTCAAAAAATAATTGAAGTTTTATATATATCCCTTGGCCATTCAGGTGGTATAGCTGGCATGAGACACAGGCATTTTAAACAGCTGTTGTGAATCTTAAGTATAAACTTCCACCCTTTGGCACCGCACCAGGAAATTATGCATAGGAATATACCTGCTTTCCCTCGCAGCAGACAAAAATTATGATGTTTAATACCCTGAGAGCGGATGGGAGAGAAAAGGTTTTTTCCTGGGTGACACCCACACTTTGTCTGGCCCTTTCTGTTCCATTGGGTGAGCGGGACCGAGCAGGACTCTGGGCTGTGCTGGGACTAAGGGCTGCAGGAGGTATTTACAGCTACACTGACATACACACACCTCTTCTTCCTCCATCAGGACATTGTAGAGCAATTCAGTGCCCTAAAAAAGGACCACCGCTACACACACACACATTTTCACCTATTACAAACTTATTTTGCAAAGGTAGGTATGGTAACACAGCATGCTTTTAGAGCCAAATTCACATATGTTTTCTGTTACCCAATCCATCCCACCTCGGCTTGCTCAGTCAGATCTTCCTTGGTGGACAATCCCTGCTGGACCAGCTTCTCCAGCTGGAGGCTGGAATCTCATTCCACTGCTTTTGTGAAAGTACAGAGACACCAGAACACTCCGTGAACCCGGGAAAGCTAATGGACATCCCCGGGGCAAAACACTGCCCGCAGCACAACGCACATGCCTGTCAAGCCTTGTTGCGAGACTGGTGTATACTGGGCATTTGCTTAAACCAAGCCTTATTTCCACCCTGCTGTGTTTCCACGTGCGAAGGTAAATAATTGCAAAGACCCAGATGTTTTGAGGTGGTGGCAGGGTTGAGCTGAGCTCAGGCCTCACGGTGCTTTCCAGGATCCTTCTTGAGCTCTGCTCTGCTCCCACATGCATTTCCCCAGACACATCAGGGTCACGGGCACTAGAGCCTTAACTCTGGAAGTCATGGGTGTAAAAACTTGGCCTCATCTTCTCATCACTGAGCACTAGGGCAGCATCCCTTCCCTGGACTTCGTTATTTTTCACCCAATTGCTTCTTCCTCACCGTGTTTCACCTTGTGACGTTTCTTGGAGGGGTGTATCAGCTATGCTCCCAAAAGTTGATATTAATTGTGCAGAAATAATACACACTGGTGTGTAAGAGCTGAGGTAGTTGAGGGAAGCCATCCCTCTGCACAGGCAAGCTGCACCTTTGGGCAGGTGCAATCATCCCCCCGCACAGCTACCATTGCGAGCAGGCTCCTGGGAGAGGCTTCCCCGCTGCTTCACATCTGCGAAAAGCTCATTTCTAACTGTGAGCCTGTGAATCAGTGCTACAGAGATGATCCCAAGCTAAACAACACTGCAAGTGCAGCCCAAAAAACAAGCACCAAGTTTCGCATGCTTGTGCTTCTGAAAGACAGGTTGCCAAAAGCCGACTCCTGGCAAGAGAGGCAGATCAGGCTCAAATGGGGCAAACCAGGCTCAAACACGGCAGACCAGGTGCAGAAATCACCCAGCTTTGCGGCGCAGAGCTGCAATGGCACCTCCGTTTGCATCAACGAGGCAGAGGCAGAACCAAACTACTGGCTGTCGAGCAGCACAGACCACACCAGCTTCAAGGATTCAGCTGCAGGGATGTAAACTTGGTCAACAGCTGACAGGTCCATGGTCCAGGAAAGGTCCCTTGATGAGCTGGAAGACATTGCAGAGGGACTCTACATCTCCTCAGCCAGCGGTGAGCCCCGTGCAGGTCATGACAATACCATGATGAAAGGCTTGTCCTACTTTGACCAGACACAGAGCCCAGCTGAACGTTGCCAAACCTTCACCATCATGAGAGACCCACCACCTGGAAGGTCTCACCGAACAGCAGTCTGGTTTGTGCAACACAATCAAAAGGATTGACAAGAAACTTCCCCGGACCCACAAAGCTTCCCTCCTAGGATGGACTCACATTTTGGCATGCCCAGAGGTGTCTGCACCTTCATGACAAAGTCAACCACGGCATCACCAGAGTGCGCCACTCTCTGATCTCAGCTATGAAAACACTGCTACAAATCTCGCTGTATTTCTGACACAGTAGCTACAATATGCTTTTATTAAACCCAATTAAGCAGTGTATTTGTTTAAAGTGTGCCCACCCAGAGCTCCACACACACTGATGCCATCAGTTGCTTCAAGCAACCGCCTAGTGTTACGCCCCTCACTGTCGAGGTTATTTCCACAATAGTAATTAAATCCTCATTAAAAATTTTCAGTTATAAAGTAAATCAGATGTAACAGCCTACACAATCTCAGCTTGTATTCAGGGAGCCCGAAGACTTTCTGAAAGGAACAAGTATTAAACACCACAGACAAGCTGCTTCTTTAGGCTGGAGGTCAGCAGAGAGACTTGCCCAACGGGGATGGCGACAACCACACGCAACCTCTGGCCTCACCACCAAGCACAATCCAGGTGTGGAACCACCACAGGCCCGGTGGCCACAAGCACAAGGCTGTCTGTACCTGGGCACATGATGGATTTCTCCTATTTCTGGTCATTTCTTGAACGTCTCCTCCCCAGAGCACCCTTTTGCCCAACGTGAAGGTGCTCTGAAGGAAACCTGGTGTGAATTGTTCTCATCTTTGCCCCTGCTTTTGTTGTTGTTAATAAAGCCTAAAGAGCAGATGTTCAAGCACAGACACTCTGTGCACACCATTCTCAGCCAACAAATCTGACGGCACCTAACCCAGCTGAGCACCACATCTCCTCACCACACCGGCTTTTCACAGCCCAAAGAACCCACCTCACTACTGCCCAGTAAATATTTTTGTAAACCAACAACATGAGTATCAGAGGCCAATCTGCAAACCCAGTGGGCATTGCGGGACAGGCAGCAGATCCTCCCCGGTTGCTCTCAGCCTCATAGGAGATCCCTTCTGCCCAGCCTTCGCCAGCATTTACCGCCTCCACCCCTTTGAATTTCCCCGATGGCAAACCAACCCTGTTGTTCTGACAGTGAAGCCGTCAGTGCCATGGCCCATGGTGATATTTCAAGGAGAAAAAAGGCACCCATAAATCTGTCCTCACGCTAGAAATCAAGTGGGTTTCTCCTCTTGGAGGCACCAACACAGCGAATCTCCAGCCGCTCCCAGTCCCCCACCTCCAGCGCTCCTCTGAACTCTCCCCAAATCTCTCCCACACGAATCAATCTGAAGGCAAAGCTGGCAAAGCCTTCCAGCCCCCACCATCCAGTTCCACCACCGTGCCATCTGGGCCTGCTTCCCCGCTGGTCTCCAGCTCCACCAGGAGAGCAGCTCCCAGTATGTTCACTGGGAGAGGAGCTGCTGGGGTGACCGCCCGTCCTTACCTGGGGTGGAGGTGTCACCTGTAAGGCTGCCCAGCTTTCCACGGAGTGACCCTGTTTAGCACTGCTCATTTTTCTCCAGGCTTGTGAGGTTTGGAGATTGGTTCAGATAAGCATCCTCAAGCTTGCATGCTTATCTGCACCATCTCCCAAACGGCTTTGATCTGCAGGGTTTGGCTGCAGTTCTCAAAGTTATCTTGAGAAAGCTTGTTCTGGGGAGAGTTATTCTTCTGATTAACAAGAAAAAAGCTTTCTGAGTGGCTTTGAGCATTTTCAGCCCTGGCTGGAATCAGGGAGTGTAGCAATGTCTGCACACAGAGAGAAACAAAAACTCAAGTGAGCGTCTCCCTACAGCTTCACTTGAGCTCTGTTGTAATTTCAGCTAAAATGTGAGGTCAGTTATTTCATCCCCGCTCTCCGGTTAATGCTGTCTCACCAAACCAACCACGTGGGTCAGATTCACACCATGGAAGAGACAGGGAGAATCACAGAATCCTTTTGGTTGGAAGAAACCCTTTAGATCACAGAGTCCAACCATAACCTATATCTAGCACTAAACCCCACATGGGGCAAGGGAGGGGGATCTGGTTGGTCCAGGGCATTTTTTAAAAGACACAATATTGAATCAAACAGCTGAAACAAACAGCCCCTCTCAAAGCCTCCAGTGAAGGAAACGCAAGCCACACGTAAGTACGTGTTGAGTCAGATGCTGATTTTCCAGTTTACCTTCTGCTTGGTCAAAGCTTTAGGAAATATTCATTGGAATAAAAAGTACCAAATTTAACTCCCGCTGTTGAAAAATGCCAGCGTGGATTCCCCCGCTCCCAGCCCTTCATCGCTCCGCGCAAGATTTCTTCCTTGTGGGAACAACGAGGGAGGAGGAGGAAGACGGTACTGAAGAAAAGGAGGAATTACACAATTAGCAATGAAGTTTGTACTGGGGAAACTACCCCAAACATATCTGTCTGCCCTCATACAAAAGATGAATATGCATTAAAAAAAAAACACTGCTCAGGGAGGGGAAAGAAGTGTGAACGGCAAAAATATGTACATGAGTTTTAAATAATTTTTTTTAATTGTTGAGGCAGTAATACTTGGTTCATGGAACTGCAATATACAGAGAGGTGAAATAAATAGCTTATATATATATAATATATATAATATAGCTGGTTTTAAAATATTCCCTTATCATTGGTGTACTAGGTCATCTTGTAGTCACTTGAATGTAGTTAGCAGCATTCTCCAGAACTGAGCATAATGCAGGATCACAGAGCCGTGACACCTTATGTCGTCAGAAAGGTTACAGAAGATCGATGTGTTGAGAACTCCACGGAAACTCAATCACTGCGGCACACACCATCTTGTCTCAGGCCGGCGTGCAGCAGACAATAAATAGATTACTGCAAAACTGGCACTTTTTGGGGCAGGGTCTCAGTAACTTTGGGAAAGAACTTTGGTTTTCTTTGGTTTTATTTTTTTAATTTTTAATAATTACTTTTTTTTTTTTTCCTCTGGGGATATGCTTGAAAAGTTGTCCTTTCCAAAAATGCGAAATAAGCACCTGTGTGTCATCAACAACAAGAAGTCA
>VWYH01005912.1:233243-257935 GCA_013399365.1 Pampusana beccarii
CAGACAAACTGTCACTTTGTGGGTGAGGGTCTAAATATATTTAGTAAAGTACTTTGGTTTTCTTTTGTTTTATTTTTTTAATTTTTAATAATTACTTTTTTTTTTTTTCCTCTGGGGATATGCTTGAAAAGTTGTCCTTTCCAAAAATGCGAAATAAGCACCTGTGTGTCATCAACAACAAGAAGTCAATTTAAATAGAGCAGTTCATTTTGTTTTTCAAGTCACAATAAATCCCTAACAGCTTTTCCCCAGCGTTTGCCATCTAGTCTTTTATTAATTTTTTTTATTTTTATTTTTTTTAAACACAATGTACAAAAATAGAGCTTCTTCCTTATTTTTAATGTAAAAATATTCCTCTGGTGCAGTTTTTTTTTTTTTCTTTTTTTTTGTGGTTTATTATTGTGACATTTTTTTGTCTATTTTTAACTGGGGTTGGTGGGTCGTATTCTCTTAGTCCTCTTGGTGACTGTTGTGTACTTGAAAGGTTTCTGTATCTCCACTTGCCCCTTTGGGTACCTCTTCATGAAATGTACATCTTGCTGGTTTTCCCGGGTCTTGGGCCCTTTCCGTGGCCTCCCTTTTTTGGTGAATCCAACATACCAGCCTGAATATTTTGCTGACATCAGTGCCGTATAGTTGTTTTCTAGGACTTTTTCAATGAAGACACACTCCTTGCTGGTGCCATCAGGCTGAAAAAAGGAAAAAAAGAAAGAATTCATTATCCAAATGCAAGCTCAGTGACCAAAACCCAATTTGGCACAAATAAAATCATCACATCTGGACCTTGTTTTTGGTTCAAACACTGTTAATAGGAACCGTAGCAAACATCAGCTTAAATAGAAAGGGGTTTTTAAAAAAAGCACGAAAGCATGAGGTCATAATTTCATTTTTTTTAAACACTGCTATCCAAGGAGAGTAAGATTTTTCAAAGACAACAGTTAAGTTTATCCAGTCCAACTCCTTCGATTGCAAGCAAAGCGAGACATTTACCTTTGTTTTTTCCATTAGGAAAGGAGGATGAATTGAACTTGTGCCAGGGAAACATCATACTTAAACAGAAAAAAAATGTAAAAATCAAAATCTCACACGGATCAAAAAGCATTGCTGCTTCTACCACTTACTTTTGACATGTTTTCCGAAACACCTTATGGGCTTGCATCCCTAACTACCCCAATCCCACTAAAACCATTACAAGCCTCAGTCTAAGCCTCCCCAGTGCTTTGGGAACTCTTGCCGCGGCATCCCAGGCACGACACCCGGGCAAGGAACCGCACGTAGAGCTTTGGGGACGAGCCGAGCGGTGCCAAAGGGTCCCCTCCCGACTCCAGTCCCCAAACCCAGCCGGTGATTTCGAACACCCAGGGCTCAGCCCCTGCTCGCACCCCTGAGCGGCACCCGTGGCACAAAGGGATGTTCCCAGGCCGCAGTGTCGCCCCGGCCAGGCCGGCGTGCATGATGGTAATTGGTGAATTCCCACCCGTGTCCCCATGTCCCTGCAGCAGTGTCCTCAGCAACCAGACCCACCCCAAGTCAAGTCTGTTTCGCCCATGATGGTAATTGGTGAATGATCTCCCTGTCCGTACCTCCACCCATGAGCCTCCTGTTATATTTTCTCTCCTCTGTCCGGCTGAGGTGGGCAGTGATAGAGCAGCTTTGGTAGGCCCCTGATGTCCAGTCAGGCTCAACCCACCACACAGGATTCATCTCAGCTTGAAGATCTAGACTAACAGACGCAGAGCTGTATTCTGGACACGGATAAGCACAGTACGGAGCATCACACAGGACTCAATCTAGTGCTCGGCAAAGCCAAAGGAAGGATTTCCATCATAGTATCAGCCCAGTTCAACTCCACACTGAAGTCAAATCACGAGTTTTTCAGTACTGCAGGCCTATGCTTACTGCTATGCTTACTATTCAACTCTCTCCAGGCGAACTAAACAGCCTCAGATGCTCTGATGGAGCTGCATCATGGGAACCATCAGGTACAACAACCCAAGCTGGAGTCACACAGGCAACAAGAGGGGAAAAGCATCATCATCGCGAGCTTCCTGGACCAGCCACCCCTCCCTGGCTTAATACCTTTAGCAGAGCTTCAATTCTATCGGCGCAACAATGTGTGATGTTTACCCTAAAATCATTAATGCACCATCCTGCCCAAAGGGTTTCATTACCACACGTAGGTCCCATTAAGAGAGTGGGGAGATTACAGCAGCTTCTGTACCAAGAATGTTACTCCAGCATCTGTGATCCCTATACGTGCCCCCTATACGTGGGCAAAGCCAGCTCTGCTGTAGGACTGGCAATCTCCACACCGGGCTAGGCACAAAGGTCCGAATTTTATCATCGACAGTTGGAAGCTCACAAACACTTTAATGAACGGCAGAACTGGGCAAAGCTCAGCGGTTGCAGTTCCTGGGGGGTCGTTCTCCGAGCCCTGGGTTTGATCAAAGCCACATGAGTGGGGAAGGGGGAAATCAGTTGACACCACGGGGTTCCACCAGGTTTCAATGGGAAGCCATAAAACCAGCCCCAGGTTTCTCAGGGCTCAGCCCACTACAAACCCGTCTCCAATGAATGGAGAATTTTTAAACAATACCATGGCTGAGTTTCAAATCCACCCAAATCCAGGTGCTGATGAACCGACCGGATCCGGACCGCAGGGGGAGCAGGTAATTGGAGGGGCCGTTTCCCCCACATTCGTGGAAAGGTCCTGGATTTGAGCCCTGATCTTGTTGCTAGGGGAATTAAGGCATTTTCATGCAATTTGGGAGGTTTCCACTTGTCCTGCAATGTCAGGTTCTCACGGAAAATGAAGACTGGAATGAAAAGAAAGCGTGCATGTAGGAGGGGGAAGTTATTCTACTAATAACAAAAAAGTATTTACTTATACCTTCAAATTTGCCGACAGAGCCTAAGATGGAGACAGGAGGTGGAGGAATAACAAGGTGCAACTTCGGGCCAACCTCAGGGCTAATATGAAGTAAACAAGGTGCATGAGATAAAAGAACTTCGTTCTGGAAGAGGAAGAGCTAAATGATTTGATAACATGAAATTACAGTAACATTTACAAGTACCTCGAGATAAATCAGGATAAGGACCTCGCCTCCCCAAACAGAGCATTCCTGTACATGCTAAGACACATCAGAGACAGACAAATTATTTTCAAATACTTACAAGTTGATTTTACAGCATCTGTTCTAATCCCCAACAGAATAAATCACTTCCACACGCTATTTACACCAAAGAGAGCTGGACCCATGGTAATCTATTAGGGGAAAATGCAATTTATAAGGGTTTTCAATAATTTTTAAGTGTGACCTCATTTTCACTAGGTGCCCATCACTTAAGGTCAAATCACGTCCCTGTTTAAACGACAGCAAAACACTCATTGGGTCTGTCGCCCACCCTCTTGCTCCTCCAAAGAGAGAAGGATGGGAGAGGGACGGCAGATGGCTCCGGCCGAGCATCACTCCCTGCTCCAGCCTCCCCAGGAGCTCCCGGTGCAGGCGTCCGCTGCCGATCCGGGGCTGCACCCTCCGCCGCCAGCCGGGAGATGCTGCCAAGCCGCATTTCACACATACTTAGCTGTCAGGATGCACCTTGCAGAGCGCTCGCCCTTCAAAACACGAAGGTTTTCCGTTTTGAACTCATTCTTTAAATAAAGACAAGTTCTTGAGCACCGGGAGCTGCGCAGGAGCCGTGTTGGGAGAGGACCCGCACCCAGCCCCACATCCCCATCACACCCCCAGGGCAGGGCAGGCACTGGGGCTTTGTGGCCCCAGGATGTCCCACACACTTGGGGAACAAGCTGCTCCCGCATTTTGCTCACTGCCACCCCACAGGCAACATCTTCAGCCAAGCTCCCTGCTCGGAGCAGGGCGAGCACTGTCACAGAGGCACAGCTCTGTTCCTGTGAGAGCCGTGGGCTCTCTTCAGGTCAGCACCTCCTTGGACCTGTGATGAGCAACCCCCAAATCGCCAGTTTTGCTCCTGGGAGCTGCTGCCTGGCCGTGCAACAAGGCTGAGCCACCGCAGAGGTGACAGTCTGCAGCTCGGTTCTTTGCATAGGAATAATTCCCAAATAGGGTTAGAGCGGCAGCAGCCGCCTGAGGCTCCCACTTGGGAGATATCTCGAGCATGGGACTGTTCATACACCACCGGCCAGCTCCACGTGGAGCTGGAGGAGCTGAGCTGGAGCCAGGGCTCCCCGAGCACCCCGAGTTTACCGAGAAGCAGCACCGGATTGTTTGTGCAGAGCATTTGGCGACGGGCTCTCTGGTATTAAACGTGAAACATGTTGAACTGACACTAAAAGAGAATTAAGTGCCAAAGCATTTGCTGCTTCTACAATTACACTCCGGAGCGCTTTGGTGCTCCTGCTCTCCTTTTTTTATGACCCAACTTGGTCTTATTGTAGTTTGGCTTTCTCGTTTTAAGTTCTCCAAATGGAAAGGATCAAAGGGCCCTTTGTTGTCGTGGCAGGAGCGCTCCTCCGAGCGCGGCATTCCTGGCACGAACAGCTTGCTGCTTGGGGGACCTCGCGGCCGCCTCTGTGCCACCAGCCCCAGCCAAAGCACTAGCAGGTGCAGCAGCCGCCTCCGCCTTCTCCCCATTAGCCTGTCCCACTAAGCCACCTGAGCAGCTTTTTATGGGAAAGGGAGGCCAGGGCAGGTTTTCTCATTTATGCTTCACAAATCTGGCTCAGTGGGCACCGGTAAATCCAAACTTCACTTGGCTTTTACGGCAACAATAAGCTCACGCAAGCCGCTCGGGTAACACCACGGTGCAGGGAGAGATGCCTCCGAGACTGAAAGGTTTCTCTGTTTGCAAAGATCAGGGCACAAATTAAGCCCTACAAGTGATGCTGTGTTAAGCTGTTGTTAGCTAAGCTTATGTAAAACGCTTCCCCCCCCACCTCAAGCAGTGCTGCAATTAGAAGCTCTCTGGGTCAGGCGACTGAATGTGCTGGTGATGTGCTGCAAATAACACTGAACCATAGGAAACACCACCGTGACAACCCAGGAATGCCAGCTTGACACAGGGCACAGCGAGACTCAGCGGAGATGGCTCTGCTGTCTAATTATCACCTCTCCGCAAGTTCAGCCCCCCAGGCTCAAAGTCAAATTGTGGAGACACCAGCTCTCCATACAAGCAGCATCGCTTCTCTCTGCAAGGAAAGCAAGCCCAGTCTTCCTAAAAATCCTGGAGCAGGGAAAGCTGCCACTGAAGCAAAAGGTTCCCAAGAGGTATGCGCACCCCTGGCTTTTTTGCAATGAAATACCCTGAAAATGGACCTGTCCTGCATCCCTCCCTTCCCCTCCACAGACAGACAGACAGACAGAGGAGGTTCCTGAGCACCCCATGGTGCTGGATCTCACGCCACCCCCAGGTGCAAGGTCACCCACTGAGCTCAGCAATTATTTAAAAGGCTTGCTGCAAATTTCCCTCAGATATTGGCAGTATAATTATCAATTCACACACTGCATTATACAGATGAAATCCTGCCCTGCATTTCCTAAATTTTGGAGCATTGACAATGTGCAAGTCTTGGGTTTTGAGGAGGTGTGTGGCTCAGCAGCCCCGGTGAGCCACTCCTGAAGCATCCCCAGTTGAGGATCAAGGGCTGGAGCACCCAGCATCACTGATACCCCTATAAGGCTCTAAAGCTGTTTACACAGTGTGTACCCCGTGACACGGGATTTTCAGGAAGCATATTACTTCTCTGTGCCTTTGCACAAGCTCAGCTCCAGGTCAGAGCTCAGACTCACTCTGCACGGCTTGGAAAATCCTGAGTTAGGGCAGGAATGAGTTAATGTCACAGCTTTTAGCACTGTCACCTCACCCCCTTCACAGGTACACCTTTAAAAGGTAGGTCAGAAAGTGTGACGACAAGGTGGGTACAGCAGCCACCAGAGCCACCAGAAATATTAATATTATCCCCTTGCAGCACAGCAAATCTGAGTGCTCCGGCTGCTGGTAAGCTGGGCCTAGTCATCCCTGTGCACTTTACAGGCATTATCGGGGCAGATCCATCATAAGCATCCTGATGTTCAGCATCCTGGATTTATGGCAAGGCATCCTCATCACAGAGACACCTCTTGACCCAAATGCACATTCTTGCTCCTCCTGGAAAATCAGGGAAGCTGCATCTATAACTGCCAAGAGTTACTCAGCTTCATGCGCGTTTCCTCCAGCTCTCTGGCCTCTGAACCTGCACAATCCTCTGAGGAAAATACTGAGGAGCCATGATGGGCAGTTCAATAAAAGTGTCTGCCAGCACAGTGTAGAGGTTAATTATGTATACAGGACATCTAAGTGCATTCATGAAGCTGGAGAAGAAATACAAAACCCAGGCGAGGGAGATTGTCTGAAGAGAGGGTACATCTCCATTCAGAGACCCAGTTTCAAAGCAGCACTGCCCATTTTTGCACCCACCTGCCCATATGCACTGGGGGTACATCCCAAAAAATGGGCACGGCCTTGCATGCGTGAGATGGGACCTACAGGCTTCGCAGAGCCCTGCCCCTGTTTGTGCTGGACGCAGAACAAGCTGCAAGAACCAAGGAACGAAGAGAAGCATTTAAAAATTTTGTTTCCTTCTACCTTTCATTCAAAAATTCCACTTTTCTAATAATACCTGTTCAGTAACCCTCACACTGCTCTGGAAGAGCGTTTTGTCCCAGGATGAGCAGGAGGATACAGAGATCAAAAGGGGGTTTGCAGGGATGAAGCAGGCCAGGCTGAGGCTACACCAGGACGTGTCTCCTAAGCGGCTCCTTCCATCACAGGCACAGTTACTGCCAGCAGGACAGCACATATCCCTAATTAGAGAAAACGAGGTTGGCTGCAGCTGGGAAAATGTACATTCGTTTAATTGAAATTCCTAACTGCTTCTCAGAGAACTATGTGTACTCACTATTAATGACAGGAGATGTCAATCACTTCTTAAATGACATTCATGAAACCAATAGAAAATTTAGGAAAAAATTCTATTTAAGTCAAAACTGTGGGTTTCTTGCAATTGGAAGGTACTGCTTCAGGAGATGTGAAGCAACCGGCAGGTTTCAGATGTGACATCTGAGCAGATCTAAGACATCTACCATTACCTGCACCTACCTGATCCAGTTGACACATATGCTTCTAGGTGCTAACTACGGTTAAGAGCTGGGAAGGCATTTTTACCCACCTGTAGAAAGCACAAGCTGCTGGTTACATGCACTTATGGATTTGCTGT
Source organism: Pampusana beccarii (assembly GCA_013399365.1). Classification (NCBI taxonomy): domain Eukaryota; kingdom Metazoa; phylum Chordata; class Aves; order Columbiformes; family Columbidae; genus Pampusana; species Pampusana beccarii. The sequence goes on from VWYH01005912.1 coordinate 240,478, forward strand.
GTTTCCTTTTACCCCAGGCATTTTCAGCCTCCACCAACACTCACAGGCCAGTCCCGAACCTTCTATAAAAGCCAAATAAGAGCAGCAGCATATTCTGCTTAAATTCCTTATATAGGGACCTACAGCACTATAGAAAAAACAAAAAAGTTTAAAACTCCAGGTCTAGATGACAACTGGAGCAAGAACACGGGACTCCAACAGTTGCTGACCTCATAGCAGGTCTGGTAAACCCCAGGTTTATAGACATTAAACAAACATACACACTGAATTTAAAGTTATCATTTCAAATGAGTGCGATCTCATGCAGCTGGCATTCTGGTAGTGACACTTGTTTCCCTGGACCAAGTCTAAATCAGTGGAATTTAGGACCAGGAAAGGTCACTGATTGTCTGCAGGATGGCATTAGTTTTCTTCATGTCAAATTACATGACTAAGAAAAAAGAGAAATCCATGATCAAATCAAGCGCCACCCATAAAAAATGATCATCAAGAATTGTTCCAGCCTGTGAAAGACAAACTTCCTTCTGTGTACAACAAGTGCAAGGCTTTTGAGACTTGTCCTCCTTCAGGAAAACCTAATATCTTTAAGTATCCAAAAGACAATGTAAGAAAATGTCAAGAAAAAAAAAAAGTTTAAGCAAGATCTACTTTTCTTTGACCTTAAATGTATAGAAATGGCAGTATCAAATGGACTATCTCTTGCTGCTGTCAGAGCACAGGTTTTATTCTCCACTTCAAAATTAGCCTTCATTCTCACTTCATCTACAAAACCAAACTGAGCATCAAGTAGAAACAGTCCTTGAAGAGCAGGATCCACCTGAATGTGCATCTCACCTGCATCCAGCTGAGGAAGACAAGGCTTAGAAGAAACATCACCCTCATCTTAAAGATGTCCAACACCAAGAAAAATTGCACTTGGGAGATAAGGTGCCCTGAGGAAAGCAATTAAATTCAACTTGATACAAGTGTCAGCACAAGACACCTACAGCACATCCTCTCTGCCCAAACAGAGTGAGGCATGACCGGGGCTTAGGGATCCCCTCTCAACAACTGTAATTAACGTTTAACCTTAGCGAACTGAAATATTCCAACACGACACACAGCTGCAGCCACCAAGAAACACAGGGGACAGGACGTTAGCAGCTTTATGGTGACACTTGCTCCTTGAACACAGAAAGGATTAAATAAAATTGACATGTAGCTTTCAAGAAGGTGGCGATTTTTTTTCCCTTGAAAGGGATATAGAGCTTCCAGCCACAGCGTAAGAAAAAGCTTTAGAGGCCAAGCTTGGTCTGCACCGTGAACCTTGACTTTGCAAAACTCTGATTTGAGAATTAGTGCTTTTTAGGAACTTCCAGTTGAAGTTTGCTAAAGAGGAATCGCAAGAAATCCATAAACCTGTCACACAGCTCTCTGGTGACCAGACACAGCCCAGAGATAAAGTCCAACACTCACATCCGCAGCTCTGTGACTCCCCCGCATGAAGAAATACATTTTTAAAACAAAAGGACCTTTTGCTTTATTTCAGAGCAAACACGTAAAGCATTGTGGCTGTGCTGAGAAGTTTAAGTTAACTGGAGATGTTCATACATGGCTAAAACGTGATTACAAGGACCTCTTGACCACCTGGCCTGGCCCACGAAATGATGTATTAAGCACCAGATGTTCCCTGCTCGCGGGGTTCACAGCTCACGACGTGCACAGCTCCTCTACCCCCAGTTCGGTTAAAGCCAAACCTCCTGTCCTTGCCCAGCCTGAGAGGATCAGCATCCAGCCGGGGCACTTAGGAGATTGCCAAGAACTGACGGTAGCACAGAAGGACTTAGCATAGACCTTAAATATTCACATTATTCTTATATAAGATGTTAAGTGACATCCAATGAGCACTGTAAATGTGTGTTGATATAGGACAGGGGGTGATGGTTTAAACTAAAGGAGGGAGATTCAGGCTGGACACAAGGAAGAAATTGTTGGCCCTTAGGGTGGTGAGAGCCTGGCCCAGGTTGCCCAGAGAGGTGGTGGATGAACCATCCCTGGAGACATCCCAGGCCAGGCTGGACGGGGCTCTGAGCAACCTGAGCTGGTGAAGATGTCCCTGTCATGGCAGGGGGGCACTGGATGGGCTTTGGAGGTCTCTTCCAACCCAAACTGTTCTGTGATTCTGCCTGGCAAAGCAGCTCAATACGAATCCAACCCCAGCAGCACAGTGTGGGCTTTAATGTGCTTAATGATGCACGTCATCTATGACCTAAATCCATCAGACCACGCAGGTGAAGTGACTCGCAGCACTAAACTCATCGGCAAAGGGAGGACGTTGCTAAATCGCCCATGTGGTGGCATAAGCCTCTCCCAAGGCCATGATCTGCAAATAACTGATGCAGAGTCCAACCACTTGTGAAATAAAAGGGTCTTCTCCATGTGAGCAGGTTTCTTCCACCTCCTCAACCTCCTGTGCAATGCACGAGCTCCAGTACCACCGGTGTCCTCCAGCTGTCCCCATTCCCTCTGCAAACCCTCTCGTCTCTCCTTCCCAAGCCTCGAGGACATCCAGGGTTTGTCAGCAGCCACCAAACCACTCTCCCTCTTCTGAACACACGGAACTTCCAAATGACCTCTGTTCTCCCTGCACCACTGGGATCAGACACCTGCTACCCCACACCACCGCAAAACACCTAAACCTCTTCTACAAAATTCAGTCCCCACATTTACGCCATTTTCCCCTCTCCTCCCCACCCCCAGAGAGACTCCTGTGCAAAACGCTGCTGCAAACAAACCCTCCCAAACACAGAACCAGGAAAAGGCCTATTGCTCATAGCAAATATTAACACTGCAAAGGTCCAGCGAGCTCGCACGAGCTCCTGCGGTGTTGAAGGAACCAGCGCAGCGCGGGAGCCCATGCACACTTGTGCCAAGGCAGTCCCAGCGCAATAAACACTGCAAAGCAGTTACCCTGGGCTCAGCTATAAACAGCTTTTTGGGGATCATTACATGGTCGTGCCACCCAAAGTGAGGACTCCTGGAAAAGCCAGGTAACACCCAAGATGCAAAACGACAAATTATTGTGCCATATACCCTGCAACCATCGATACCAACATCCCTATCATGACATCTAGCAATCCGTCCTTGGGGAATTCCGACACATTTCCAGCCCTGTACAGATTTGAAAATGCAACAAGTGAAACAGATGGTACAAATTCCACCAGCATCCACAGAAGTCTGAATGTGATGCTTCAGGTAGCCCAGAAATTGGAAAGGAGCAGCTGTAAAAGGTGGCAGCATTACCAAAAGCCTCATGGTATCTGGGAGCTGAGAATGGAGGAGGGTGATTGCTGATTTCACCTTCCACTTCTGCTTTTAATTTCTTGAGAATCTCAGCTTCTAAGCTTTCAGAACAATCATGCAAAATTTTTTACACTGGTTGCAGGAAAAAGCCTGATTAGACGAATGCAGAAAATTCTAATGGCTCAAACGAAAGAAAACTTTTTTTGTTGTCTCATTGCTTTTAAGACCTTTGCAATCCTGCAGGCCCTGATTCATGATTTTCAGAGGCCTGAGGCTGGTTTCAGATCAGGTCCCTGTTCAAAGAATGACAGTTTCCAAGGTTGCTTGGCTTGAAGGTTTTTATTTAGATGACTTAAACTAAAAAAAAATCACAAGGGAGCAAAATCCTGAGAATGGTTCACTTTAAAAAAGGACCAATCCCACCCTATATGAAGGACCAGACTACAGTCCAAAACAAGATCCAGCAAAAGCCATGTCAAGTTTTGCTTTCACGAGAGATGCCAAGTCAAAATACTTTATGGCTGAACATGTCACAAAGAGATCTGCAAAACACATGCTGTTAAACCCGACACCCCACTAATTCTGGTCATGTTTTTGTTGCAAATTCAGCATTCAGCCCCAGAAATTGTGAGGTTTTACAAGCCCCCTTCAAGCAACCCAAATACTGTGCAATTTCGGGAATAATTCTGGATGAGCATCAAAACCCAGAGAAACTCAGAGTTCTGCCCCAAATCCAAGATGCAGTTAGGCATGGTTTTAAAATATACAAGCTGAGGAGTGCAAACACCTCATCTACCACATTCAGGTCTCAAGCTGCAAAGCCCTGAGTGCCCTTCTGCCCTTGGCACCTCCCGACTTGTCCCCGAGTCTCTTTGTCTCAGATTAATACAGACCGCTGGTTTTAAGCAAGGCTCTGGTTTCCCACCATCCACGTTTCGTAAAACCATAGAATAGTTTGGGTTGGAAGGGACCTTCGAAGTTCATCTAGTCCAACACCCATGCAAAGGCAGCTTTTCAAGAAAGCTCAACCTTGACCAAAGCCAACTGATGACAAAGCTGGTCCAGATACACGGGTAAGGCTTTGGAAAAGCCACTTGGTGCCTCCAACCCAGGTAAGTCCCCTTGTCCTACAAAGGACGGCTCTTACTGACCCACCTGTAACACAACACGCTCCTTCTCCTCCAAGGCCAGATGTATTATAAAGGGCCAAGACCACATGCACGGGCCGTAGCGAGCACCTACACTCTTTGATGCTGTCAGAGATTTTTTTAGCCAACTTTCCTGACTAAACACACACATGCTTTAAGAAAACCCCTATTTTAAAGCTGTAATGTAAACAACCCCAAATTATTACTATCCCCCAAAGGCTACTGCTGGCAGGCATCAGTGATAAAGCTCTGCCAGAGCAGTCTGGCATCTAGCAACAATTTGTTTGTTGTCCTGCAAAAATACAGAGAGCCTTGCCATATGGTATTAGCAACTTTCTGGTAACATTAAGAAATATATTGGCTTGGAAAGCAGTTATCACACCAGAAAAAAATCTTGAGTCTCAGAGGCAGGTCTCTGCTGTAAGTGGTATCGGTACGGTGGTGCTGGTCAGCGATGGGGAGAGGTGACGGTGGCCAGCAGAGCCGTGCCACCTCCAGCCCCCAGCGCAGGGGACACGTCCCTGGCACGGCCATGCTTTGGCTGGCAGGGCTTTTCTTCAGGAGCTGGACCGAGCTCAAGGTCACAAGCCCAGCAATGCTCATCTGTGCTTTGTGAGCACCGGGAGGGCTTCGGCGCTGCAGACACGGCATCAACAAAGCTGTTCCCAGAAAGGCCCCGAGTTACCCAGCATCGACCTGAAGCGATGCCTCGGCCACCCCAAATAGCCAAGGGGTTCCTGCCTTTCACTGAACAGCTTCTTCCCGCTGTTCGTATTAAGCATAAAGAGAAACACAACCAAACTTACTAAAGTGCTTCTCCAAAAATAATGTGTATAAACTATAATGATTTTCAGAGAGTGTGCATACCAGGTAACTGATTGTTTTTTGAAAGATAACCCAAAGACAGATGGTGCAAGTCAGCATGTGGGTTTGGTGGGAAATCACCTATTTTATAGCATCACACACTCTCAGGCTCGACTTCTTAGAAGGAGCTGAACTGCTGTAATGAGCAGGGACTTCTTCGGACACAACTTCTCTCTCTGTAGAGCTGGCAGGGATGATATCTGTGACAGACCTCTTTCTGTCTACCGCTTTTCTAACTCTGCCTCCATCTCTGGAGTTTTCCCCGTAGCCACATCCTGCCTCAGAAGAAGAACTCGCCCACATTTAAGGTGGTGTGGGAGTCTCCTGCAGACTCGCAGTATCAAGACTACAGCCGCACCACGTGGAGCAACATCACACGGGAGCAGAGAACACAACTGATGGTCACCATGCTACCCCAATTCCACCCACACTCTGAGTCCCATCCCACCCTGAGGAGATGGCTTCAGCACCCACCACCTTCTTCTCCTGCCTGGAAGAGCTCAAGGAGTAACTTAATGCACTGAGAGATGGAGCTGTTCTCAAGATACAACTGACAGAGAACAAGAGAGAGAACCGACAGTGAACAATATTGCTGCTGGATCTGGAAAAGATGTAATCCACCTAATCGCCACGAGAGAACATTAGTGGGATTGTTTGGAGCATCTTCTGAATAAATTTCTGGACCGAATCAAAGACATGCTTAGCTCTTTCCCCATTCTTCTCAAATCTGGGTTCCTTCCAGTCATTATTTACCTTTCCTGCTTCTCTATCTTGCTCTGAAAACTGATGCCGCCCTCACTCTGGTCTGCAAAGAGCAGCCTCTCCTCCCTCCCTTGGCCGCTCTGCAGGAAGCCAAGGTCCATTCTCCTCTGCCCTTGGTCAGCCCAGAAAAACAGGCCTGTTCTCTCTTCTCCCTTTATAGCTGGGAGTGCAAAACACTCCCGTTACAGATACCTGCTCCAACCCGAGCACTAGTGCCAATCAGGCTGTGATCCCACGGGTGGCTGGGAGAGAAGCAGGGAAATTCCCTAGTGAGAGTGCCTGGGGTCAGGAGATGCTCGGATCCCCATGTGGCAGCCACCAGCCCTAGCAGTGCCTAAAGGAAGGGGTAAGGCTTTGGTGAGCCTGGAATGGTGCCGACAGATGCAGTTTAAGCTCCACAGACATCTCTGCTCTGCTGATGGGGGGCTGGGACAAGGCAAGGAAGGGAAATCTCCACAGCGGCCTAAAGTTCTAGAGAGCAGGGATTTGCTGTAAGGACAGTGCAGCAAGAGCAGGGGTGGCCAAGCTAATTAACAGCCACCTGCTCACATCCCGGATTGCTGCTCCTTGCTCTGGAGACTTAAAAGACTTATCTTTGACAGCCTTTTACAAACATGAAGCCCCCTCTTTACTGACATCCTTATCATAATGCATGAGATAAGAGAAGCTGGGGCAGAGAGAAAAAAAACACAGGACTCACCAGGAGAACCACAGTTAGCTCTCCAAAGAGACCATTAGCTCCTCTTCTCCCCTAACACTGAATTATTGCAAATATTCAGAGTTCTTGCCTTCTAGGTAGCCAGTCACACAGTACCTGTCACAAACGGGCAAGTCACATTGTGCCCCTCCTTGGAAGGAGAGCTGAACCTCTGAGCCCCCTTCTCCCCCATGTTTGTAAGAAGCCTGAGATAAACAAACAGCAACAATAGCTTTAAAAGAACACAAAAAAAGCTTTTAACAAAAGGACCTAGTATTCCTGTTCTGAGTTTTCATGTTTTAATCTCACTCCTTGTAATATAACTCCACCCTAAAGCTCAGTGGTCCACAGAAGACTTCAGCAAAAAAAGAAAACACAGGACCTACAATTTCTACATGTGTATACACAGAGGCACCAAAAACCCACAGGCAAAAAAACCCGAAAAAATGGTCAGAAGGAAAAAACAAAATGAACCAAAACCATTAAATCTTTCTTGAGCCTTCTTCAACATACCACCAGGAATCAGTGAAGAAACACAATCCCATTTGTTTGCCACCTTTAACAGAAAAGTCACCCCCTGTACAACACCTGCCCTGCCTCTAGTTTTCCCCAGCAGCACGTAGGGCGTCAGGGACCTCAGCAGCTGCATGCTGCGACAATAAATAAGGTTAGAATCCTGCCCAAAACACCTCCAAGCCCTTTGGCCAACGTTGGCCAGGAACGTGTGTGTAATGAGGGTGAAAACACCAAGTTTGGGGCTCCTGAGAAAGCTCCATCAGATGGTCTCTGCTCAGAAATGCTGGCATAGGCACAATTTCGGATAAAGAAAGAAAAAGAAGCTGCTCTTCTCAGCCCTGGGGGTTATTCTGTCCCCCTGCAACACAACTGGCCCTGCAGTAGGAGTGAGTCCCGGCTCGGGAGCTCCTGCATCCATCACCAGCTGAGAACAGCAACGACCTGCTCCAGTCTGTAAAACCCTTCGTAGGTGATTATGGGAACCAAAAAGGACTAAATTCAAAGCAGGTTTTCAACTGGGGGGGGATCCAAAACTGCTGACTGAGGAGGAGAACAAAGCCAGATGGCATATGCTGGTATTGTCAGGGATTATGCAGTGTAAGGCAATGGGAAATGAGCTGAGAAAAAGACCCGGTTTGGTCCCACGGCTCCTCTCTTGCCAAATGAACATACCGGGGTGACCGTGAAACAATCAGTTTATGGGTTTCATTCCCCTCCACCCCCAGACTAAACTTAAATATTTGTATAAGCCCAGGCGTAACTTTTATCTCATGTTTTCCTTGGGGTTTACTAGCTGTTTAGAGCGTTCAGGCTAAAAAGCATTCCCTCAAACTCTTGCCACAAAAAGAGCTGAAACTATGATACTAATTAAAACCACACTCTTTAGTATCAAGAAGACACACTATTATTTTATTTTTTTTGCTCAAGAGAAGCTGTTAATGTGGGCTACGCGTCTGGAACATTTTCCTTCCAAATGCCGTGCTCGGTACCCGTTCCTGCTCAGGTTAACCGGTTTAGGAACTTGACAGCAGTCTGGGGTGGGAAGGCTCACATTTACAAGAATATATTTATTCATTTTTTTTAGAACAAACCATTTTCCAACTTAAAGTAACGGAAAGCACATCAAGAGGAATAAAAAAAGCTTTACACTGCGTGAAAGGTAACAAGCTAAAGAACTGCCCTGCCTTGGTGCCCAGTGGGCCAAATCAAGGGCTGAATCTTGTGAAAAATACTATGTATTTTGAAAAGCAGACTCTGGCTTTGCCAGGACACTTGGCGCAGACCAGGACGGATGTGGGTTGTGCCGTGTCCCCCCACTGATCCACCCTGAGGTAAGGCCTAGTGAAGAAACGGTAAGATTTCATGCTCATTTTACCCCACCTAATTTGGATGCTTTGAAGGTCTCCAGACCAGCACCTCATAAACATTTAAAAAAAAAAAAATCCTCATAACATTTCAGGGGAAAATGCTATTATCGCATTGAAAGGATGGAAAACTAAGGAAAAAAAAATCGAGGGCTAGGTTTGGGTTCAATGCAATATTCAAAAGCATCCATGTGCATCCTGAGAGGTCTAAGTCCGGTTAAAAAACCCATTTCCTTGCCCAAGTTCAAACGGCGGTGCCTCATTCAGAGCCGCAATCTCACGGCACACGTGCAGGAAGCAGAGAACCGGCTGCTTGGGTCCAAATCTCCCGCAGCACCAATGTCCAAGTCCCCGCCGCGGGCAGCGGCTGCAAGTGAGAGATTTGAGCTTGGTCCTGCCAGAAGCATCTGCCCTGCTCTCCAGGAAAACTGAATGGCAGGAGGGACACTCCGGGGAAGGCACTTGTCCTGCAAGTGTCACCCTCGGGACCACAAAAGTAAATAATGCTTCATCAGAGCAATTTGGCTTCTGGTTTCTGTTTGGGAGCGTGGCTTTCGCTGTATTGACTCAAAATAAAACTCCGCTTCCCTTTTTCAGCACCACAAAGATGCCAGATTTTAATTCCCAGTGGTGCGAAGTGCAAGCAGTGGAGGAGGGGGCCTTTGAGGGCTGAGATATTTTATTTTATATTTAATTTTTGGTGATATTTTAGCTTTTAGCAAGCTCCTGTCTGGTTAGCGAGCTTCTAGCTTCGCCAACAACACAGAAGAACTGCCTAAGTTACAAAAACAAGTTAATACATAAAAAATATGACTTCAGCAAAGCAGTTAAGCTTGATGGGTGAACACGCTGTAATTTGTTACATGCTTCCATTGTGTGGGGATCCAAAGTAATAAAATATTCCTGTAACGCTAGAAGTGTGAGGCCCAGCCCCACTAGGACGTTGGGATTCCAGGATTAGCTCTGCCACGGCATCCCCTGGCTCAGCACCGAACGGAGCCAAACCCCCCAGCACCAACCCGCCCAGCACAGCGCCCCACTCGCCCTTTTATTCTGAATTTTGCTCCAAAGAAAGAGCAAGTAGCAAAATTATCGTGGAGGCGGCCGCAATACTGGGATGCTGAGACATCTCACGGCAATTTAACGCAACCGCAAAGTGCAAACCCACCCACATCCGAAGCATCATCTGAGGATGCTGTGGCTGATGCACAGTTCGGCTTTATGGAGCTGGGGGGGTTCGGAGGGGCAGGGGCTGCCTCCCAAACCCCACATCCCCTCGTCCTGCTTCTCATTTGAGGCTGACAGGCGAAGCCCGGACGCATCATTACAGCCTCGAGGAGGCCGCTAAAGGTACCACTCACGTTACAAATGAATAAATAGGAAACACTTACCTTCCCCACAAGCTTGCCTTTCCTGTTCATGCAAAGGTAGAAGTCTGTCTCCTTCCCTTTGATCCGGACTTGGCTGCCAAAAGTGTCTGTTTCCACTAGAAGCTGGGCTTGTAAAGGAAGAAGAAAAAGAAAAAAAGCATTTACCAATGTGGTCCCATTAAGTCGGAGCATGCAAAGCTCGTCAGCGTGTTGTCCCATCTCCTCTACCTGACCCCCGCCGCGCTGGGATGCTCTGCAAGGAACCACCCAGGAGCTGAGCTCCAGGCCTGGTTCAAGGTGCAGATCGGACACATCTCCACTGACTCCTATGCAGATGTTCCAGATGTAATGTCAGCTTAGTACAAAACATGCATATACACATGTGTGTTACAGCAGTCTGCACCAACCCCACCACCCCGTCGGCAATATAAAGCTAGACGCTCTCCTTCACGCTGCAGGAGGGTTATCAGAGGGTACCGACATGGATTTCAGTCTCATGAAAATAAAAGATTAGCATGACAAGAACGAAAATCCTTTCCCCACAGCCAGCAGCCCTCACACTCTTCACAGAAGCGGTCCAGCCACACGTTCATGGTGCAAAACGTTGCAGTGACCTCCTGAAGATCACCACAACAGCTAGCGGGGAGAAACTGGGTGCTGCTGGTTCTCCTTGAAGAACACCCACCCTGTAGACACCCCCTGTGTGTCGAGTCATGTTCCTAGGAGGTCACTCACTTTCTGGCAGTCCAAAGAGCTCTAGCTGGGAGAAATATGGCCTCGCACGTTTATTGAGGCCAGAGCTGGTTTGCGGCATTGGTAGAGGACATATTTCTGCCGCATCTTCATAAACCTCTTGCCCCGACACAATCGTATTTGCAGAAGTTGCCGAGCTGCCACCCAGACATTTAGGGTGCCATCATCATCTCAAAGACCTAGCCGCATCCAAATTCAGCATTTTATTCCATTTCTGATCTAAACACAAATTCCAGTCATGCTCAAGGTTCAGATTCCAGGAATTTCCCCGGAGAGGCAGGAGCAGGCAGACTGGACTGTTTGGTTCAGATTCATCCCCGATACAGAGAGGAGAGAGGAGACGTAGTTGAAACACAACACAAGAATGTGTAAGTGTCAGCAAGTGCAAATCCATGGTCCTGCTCTGGAAATACTCACACTTGTACGACCCGAGCCTTGCCGTAGAAACGCGGCTTTTGCCAAACTCTGGAGAATGTTTGATCTGCGCTGCAAAAAGTCACATTCTTTTTGGCATTCATATTTCAAACTTTAAAACCCTCTAAGAGCAAATATGTTCGCTGTAAGGATTTACCATGGGGATAGAAATAGGAGTTTGTTTCCTTTAAACACATTAATATTTTTCCCACTTGTAAAGTCAGCTTTTGGCTTCTGCAGCGCTGCAAATATCACAAACCTTTAACTCACAAGGGCCCTAAACGGAGTTTTTCCTTTGCAGCTCAGTCACATATGCAAGCTCAGGGTTTTCCAGTTACTAGCTGTTTACACTTAATTAGATATATTTGCTAAACCTGTTATCACAGGGGATATTTAAGGAATAACTTCTTTCTGACAGCAAATGGGATGCCTCTATTATCAGAGAATATTACTTGCAATCACGCATAAATAGGGATATTTATCTAAGTCTTTCAGAAATGCGTCATGTTTTTGGGTATCTGCAAAGGAGAGCAGCTTGGCAGCAACACTGGGTGCTGCAGGATTGCCCTCCACACCCCCGCGGTGGCATTGAAGCAGTGACCATCCACATACATCCGTGAGGAAGGGCCACACCGACCAGAAATGTCCCATCGCAGTAGGGATATAAAGATGCTGTCCCTGCCTCTCCGAGCCCCGCCGTCTCCATAAAGCCGAACTCTGCACCATCCACAGCATCCTCCCCTTTTTTAAATAAAGAATTTAAATAAAGTCAGGATGGGGGAGGATGGCACAGGGTCAAAGACAGGTCTTCAAGGGGAAGATGCGAAACATGGAAGATGCGCAGCACGGTACATAACCTGGTGAACACCCACTGCTTCAGGAAGTTCGGGGAGGCTGCTCAGACGCAAAACAGTGCTAACAAACCAGGGAACAGCCAGAGGTAGGACTATCTCTAACGAGGGGATTGGGAAAGGTCTTCTCCTCGAATGAGCAAGGGCATTAGAGAGGACTAATGGTCAACCTCCGCTGGGGAGAGCAGCAGCCCGCACACGAGAGGAGGTTATGGAGCCAGCACAAGAGGTCCCAAAGATTGACCAAAGAACCACAGACAACACTCCGAGTGTGAAGGAGCTGCCCACGGATCTGCAGTGCCGAACCCACACAGGCACCCAAATGGACCCAGAGCCACCCACTGAAGGGGTCGAGCCACCCACCGAGGGCTCCACAGCTTCCACACGGGCAAGAACAGGACATGGCAAGTTGCCGTCCAAGCTGCATTGGTTGGAAGGGCCCTTCCAGTCTCAGCGCTGCAACTGGAAATTTCTAAGAATAATGCTGAATATCAGGTGTGGGTTTTGGCCAGCCAAAGCAGGAGCTAACGTTGATAAAGCACTCCAAAGCAGCAGCCTTGACCTGCGGTCCTGCCAGACAGTCGGCAACCAGCATCCCTCCGGCGCGGGCCCTGTCAGACGGACAAACAAGGGGCACGCCGGCTCGTCTTCCCCGCCCCCTCGCTCTGCAGCCAGTGTGAGTAATATCCAAGCTGATTTTAATTTGAAAAATATCACCTTAAAAAGATGCCGGTTCCCTGCTGTGAAAATTAAAACCATCTGGATGGAGTGATTTCAAATAATTAATCTAGGTCTCCTTTGACACCGCTACTAATTAAAATATGATACCTTCCTCCCCCTTTTTAAATGAAGAATTTAAATAAAGTTTAAAGATCTAATAAAATAACGTCATAATTTAGAACTAAATGGAAGTCACCTTTCCTGCGGGCTGCAAAAGGGCTGCTGGCACTGAGATCCCTCGTGGGCTCGTGCCACAGCACGGACCAAGCAGCATCGGCTGGGCAGGCACCCAGTGCGACACCCACACCAGCAAACACACCAGCAAACACAGCCCAGTGCCCCAAGGAGGCTCAAGAGCCCCCAGGGTCATCCTGCACCCAACGTCCAGGAGTGGGGAGCAGAGGGCAGGACATTCAGCAGATGCTGTCTGCTCCCCACTGTCACCCCAGTTAACAAAGCACAGGCTGAGGCCACCTGTTGGTACCCACTTCTGAAAAAGATGCTGGAAACACGTTCTTATTTCTAAGGATCCTTGACCTCCTTTCCTACAAGAGCAATCAACGTGGCTGCAGGGTTGGGTTCGTAACCCAGGTGGCTTCCAGCCTAAGGCACCCCTTACTGCTGACTCTCCTTTTCACAACAGGAATCTCCCTAAATTCTCTCAGGAGGCGAGACAGGGACCCGGTCAACACATCTAGTCAGCCAAAATCAGCTGGGAGAAATCCTAGTCCTGAATACCGCAACACAAATTCCTGGTGGATGGATGCTGGTCCAGAAGGGGCTGCTGAGGTCGCCCACCCCACCACACGTGGCAGGAGAAGAGCTTAGTCACCACCAACAGGATTTAAATGAACCATAGAATCACAGAATCATTTTGGTTGGAAGAGACCCTCAAGATCATCGAGTCCAACCACAACCTGAATCTGGCCCTAAACTATGTCCCTACAAGCCTCATCTATGTGTCTGTTCAACCCCTCCAGGGATGGCGACTTCACCACTGCCCTGGTCAGCCTGTTCCAACGCCCCACAGCCCTTTGGGGAAGAAATTATCCCAAATTTCCAACCTCAGCCTCCCCTGGCACAACTTGAAGCCATTCCATCTTGTCCTATCACTTGCTACTCAGGAGAAGAGACCACACCCCAAATGCTACAACCTCCTTTCAGATAGTTGTAGACAGCAATAAATAATAATAAATAAATGTCACTTGAGCTTGGTTTGCTGTCTCATTTGTCTCTATGATAAAGATGCTACGGCCACAACGAAAGCACCAGGGAAAATCCCACGGAGAGCTCAGGCCCCCCAGGCTGGAGCGGTGTCCCCAAGGCAGTCAGCTGCTCAGGACACCTGACTTACAGCTCCATTAGTCCCTGCGTATACCATAGAGAGATTACAATCTTTATTTTCCAAAGCCTTGCACTCTAGCCTTCAGATGAGGTATTATTGTTTAAATTCTTTGACAGCTAGATATTCTGATATACTTTCCAGGGGGGAAAAAAAAGATGTCTTTGGAGGGTGAGATCTTCTGCTACATGCTTTTGCCTTATTGGCCCATTTAACCTAAACCTTCATCAAAACTCCCACTGGAAAAGACTGGAATTCCTCACATGTCTAGGTGAAAAGGATTACATATATATATATATATATACATATATATGTTGAAAAGCTACCTTCCAGCTAAGAAAACATGAAGTCAGGGAGATATGTGAAGGTGGCAGAAAATATGCCACATTATCTTTCAAATATTTCCTGGGAGTGGGAGGAGAGGAGCCAGAAAAGCACGGGGAAAGAAAGGAGAAAGAGGGCACCTGAGACGTGTGAGGTTTACACATACCTATCACAAAAGTGTAAGCGCCAGCCAGTTTCAGATAAATGAAGAGATAAAGGGGAAAACGCAACAAAGGTGCAGAAGGACTGGATACTTTGAGTCTACCTACCATTCCTTTTTATTTTTTCTTTTTCTTTTTTTTTTTCGAGATACAAATCCTGCAAAAGAAGCTGCGGAGAATAAGAAACTACAGCTCCTTGCACTGCCCACAGGCACCTCGAAGCAGAGCAGCTAAAACAGATTTCCTGGGGACCGAGATTTCGCTGCTTTTGTTGACAACATCAAAGAAACCATTCTCGGCACTTCCCAGTTTAGTCATTCTGATGCTATGAACCGAGACAAAGTGCATTTCCATAGTTCACAGCTTATATCGCATCTGACGGGAGAATAAAATTTACTCTCTGGTAAGACGGAATATTCCAGCGTGAACCCCAGCATGGCCAAGGGTGCTTAAAACAGTTGGAACCCGTTCAAACACAGCCTGCCCCTACCAAACTCATAGGACAGAACAACCCTGTTTCCACTTCATATTCGTGAAGTAATGACAAGGGAATAATGGCAAAATTTGGTAAAATCTGGAGGGTCTAATAAAGCCCCCAAGCTACGAACAACTGAGGGAATCTAGGCTGCATCCTCGAGTTTTTTTTACGTACATATATATTCCTCCAAACTGCATCATTTTCAATAATTATAACCCATACAACCCAACTCCCTTCTCAATTATTCAGGTCCAAATCAGGAGTTACCACCAAAATTGATAAGGCTGGTGCTCGGGAGGGCAGAGCTCTGACCCACATACCACTGCAATTAGCTCATCGAGTGTGTCTTGAACAAGCATAAGATACATGTATGTCAAGTTATTAGAAGAGACGGCCATGGAGAGGTGGAGTAACAAGATCCAGGCTCCAGGTATTTTCTTTTTTAAGCCACCACTGTGCACGAGGAAGGGAATTACCCGATGTTAAAGCCAGGGGAGCGCACAGGGAGCAGCGCATCCCATCTTAACACAGGCTGTTAAAAATGCCATCTCTCTAAATTAAGTTTTCTTTTAAACCTCATTTAAACATCCTATTTTTTTACTTGGTCATCTGATGCAGTTAAGGAAAAAGATGTGATTTGGCGCTCGTGAGACCCTCAGAGCATCAACACCTCACCCCACACCAAGTGCCGAGTCCCCCGTGGCACTTCTCTCTGCCCAGTTTTGGGGCAGGAAGGGGAGCGGGACCGAGGGCTCCGTGTGAACAAAGGAAAAGCTGCAGAGACAACCTGTCACCCATGTAACAGCCTTAGCAGCTCTCAGGAGCCAGACAAGTTAAATATTTGCATGTGAGACATCAGAGGGGAACCTACAATGCAGCAAAGACCACAAAGGCACTTACACTGCAGCAACCTGATCCTGCAAATACTTTCACACGAAGGACCTGATGCTCATTGGAAGTCCCTCGAGCGCTGATAAAGACCCCTGCATGGCTTCAGGGTCCCGGCTGTGCCACCGGCTGCGCGGCTGGACGTGACGGGAGATGCTTCGGGCACCCTCATCTGCAAACAACCATCTAACACCCAGAAGGTGTCCTGTCCCATTTCCAGGACGCCGAGCTGTCCCCTCGGTGCTCACTGGGCACGTCTACATGACACAAGGCCAAGACATGCGGAAACACCCAGGCTGGTGCCAACTGCACCAGCCCGAGCACCCAGCCCAGGACAGACGTGTGAGCAGGACGCACAGCCACAGGCACTTAGCCCTGCGGGACACACAGACCAAGATACTCAGGTAAGAAAATATCACTCACACACTACTGAAAGCTCCACCGTTTAAGTCTGTCGCACCATCACAGTGGTCTCACCTTTAGGGGCACCCACGCCAAAAAATCTCACTACCAGTTCAGTGCTGGCTAACAAGAAATGCCCGGGGAATGATGCTGAGCTTCCCAGGGACCATCCTGGGGAGAACTGGCCTCCCCACCCTGTAGGAGATGCATTGCTTATGCCAGAATGGCAAAATCAAGTAAAAAAAGAATATTCTGAAACGTAAGCACTCTCTTCAAAATTGCCCGCCCTGCCTCCTGAAGGATGACAAAACTTCCAGATGCGGTCCCTGTAAAATAACTCCATTCACCACATCTTGGGAGAAGCTTAAAAGAAAATTTGCTAATTTGAGGTCCACACACAGAAAAATTGATTGATAATTTAGCTCATGCAAGACCAGAATAAATACGAAGGCAGGTCTTACAGATTTTCCACAACTTAAATAAAAAGTTAATAAATCACAGAACCTGTGATTCTGTCAAAAACAAAAAAAATACAAAATATTTGAGGACAATATTAAAATAGCAAGTAGCATGCTACTGGCCCAAGCCTGCACTACCCAGAGTCTGGTCGTCATTTATTCACATTAAGAATGAATGTAAAATACTGTCATTCTGACACAAAGCCATTTGCACCCATTTGGAGATGTAAGAAAACAGGATTAAGTAGTGGGGAACCAAACTTGGCCTCTTGCAGATGCTTTATGCACAGTTCGCTATAAGAGACACTAAAATATTTTGGCAGTTGCTTCAATGATGGTGAATAAGCTTATTTAGACGAGATGCAGTAAAACTGGAGGTGATAGGTTGTGTGCTTTAAAAATGCCTTGGCAGGGAGCGGCAGCGAACAAATTCTGCACTGAACTTTGCCACCTGCGCACTCACAGTGACCGAGGAGGAGGCCTGGAAGCACTAAAAATGTCAGCACAGAAACTCCTCTATCTCACCGGGGTGTCCCGCTGCCTCCAAGCACAGCTCCAGCGGACAGTATTTCTACAGCGGCAGGAAAACTGCTTGACAAGCTGCCAGGCCCCGAATCCAGAATTAGTGAAGGATGAGCCTCAAAAAAAAAAAAAAAAAAAAAAA
>VWYH01005912.1:257947-269787 GCA_013399365.1 Pampusana beccarii
GTTCAGAAGCTCTGTTATGCTTGAAAAAGCACCTAAAATGAAAAATAAAGGGCCAAACGCCGATGTCTTTGATCATTCTCATTTGAATAGACTCCTGCTGACACGGTGAAGCCCAACAGACAAGGACCTCAGAACCCGGCCCACGGGGCCTGGCTGAAACGCGCCCAAAGCGCCGGAGCCTCCCGGGCCTGGAAATCGCGCGAACCCCTCCCAACCCGCGGAGGGTTAGAACCACTGCAAGAACAAATGCTGCTGAAGTTACGTTGACTCTCTGACTCCCAGGCTCAGCCGAGCCCCGCAAAAAATACCGATGTACACAAAAAATAACAATAGGTGGAGAAGGACGGCTCTGGGAACCCCACGTACTCCCGCTTCTCCAAAGCCGTTTTATCTGCGGCCAGGGCCGGAGGATGGAGCGCGGTGACTCTGGAGCGCTCGCCCACCTCTCATGGGCAACCAGGGGCTTGGATGCTCGTGCTCAGCGATGAAGTCGCTGAGACGTTCGCACCGGCGTATCCTCTTACCGAGGAGTCCCAAACACATCAGTCTCTCCCATGCGCCAACATCGCGATGGTTGCACAGACTCCAAAAGTTATTCCGTCCAGCGTTCCACTGTTGTCTTTGTGAGTGCTCCAAAATGGGGCTAATCGGGAGAAACCTGTGAAGTATCTGCAGCGTTAGATAAATTAAGACTGTCAGCCCTGCCTGATGTACAATGATGCTACGTTCTGCCAAGCGGGTTTTGTTATTCTGTGTCCTCCAGTAAAAGCTGAAATGATAATTAATTTTATGTATAGGAGTATAAACGTGCTCACTAATTTTTTTCAAGGGGCTCATTGTAACCTTCCCTTCTTCCAGCAAGTAAACAATACGCTGAAAACAAAGCTGCAGGATGCTCCAGTATTTTCAACGGGATTCTTGTGGCTCTGGAACCCGGAGAAGCAGAGGCAGCAGCACAACCTACCAGAAAAAATGTTCTGGCACATGGGGAAAACTCCTCTATGTTTAAAGATTTTAAATGGGGTTTGCTCTTACAAACGGACACAAACACAAGTTCAAAGATATCTGACTTTTTAATGCTTGCGCTGCTGAGGCTCACTTTTGCCAAATAAAAGACAACATGTTATTAAATGAAGTATAGAAAGTTGTCGGTGTTAGATAAGAATAAGAGAGTGTGACTATTTTGGGGGAAAGGTTGGAAGAGGTGGACAAGAACGGATCCTCTACAGCACCTGGGGCCACAGATCCTCTGGAACCACCTGCAGCCAAAGCGGGTGCCTGGGGTGAAGCACCTTGGAGGGTTCCTGCATCAGTCCCTCGGAAAAGGTCTCTCCACATAGACTCAGCACAACTCTTTCTACTATTCTCAGAGCAGCAGCAACAGAAATAACAACAAAAAAAAACCCCAGATATCACACTAACTCTGCCTTTAGCACCTTTGGTTGCATATCTTTATTTTTGGAAACACATCCATCACAGGGCTTTTCTTAAACTATTACCCCTGGTCCACTGCACAAGTGAGACTATTTACTTGCCTTTTACTGCATTTTAATTGCATGAGAAGTTTTAAAAGTCATTTTTTTTCTTTTTTTCCCTAGAGTCATTTGGGACATCTGGCACTAGGCATTTAAATAAGACCTCTCAGAACTGTAAAATTAGTTTTATGTTTTAATAAAGGTGCTTTAAAAATCTCAAATGTAATTCTGCATTCAAACCATAAGTGTTTGGATTAAGAAAAGGAGATCCCATGTTAAATATTAATATAAAAAGTAAATCAAGTACAGAACTAAGCCAGTCCTCATCTGTGGCGCAATACCTCTAATAGCTTATTTTGAGGTATTCTGGCTTTAAAGAATCAGCACTGACAATGTAAAATCCATATTATGCTATTTGTTACTTATCCCAATTTCAATTTATCTAGAGGCCCATGTCACCTATGAAGTTCAGGCTCAGTCCCATGTTTCCATTCAAAATTTTCTCATCCCTTTTCTCTCCTCTCTGCACCAGAGCACCCATCCCTCCTCTGCCCACCCTGGACCTGCACGGGGGACAATCCCTCCAGACAATGGATGTCACGCTGTAGGTGACACCACTGCTGTAGGTCTCCAGCCTGCATCCGTACTAACATGGACAGACAGAACTCGTTTAACTTGGAGGGCTCTTCGGCCAGCTCTTTAATCAGCACATAATTCACTTCGAAAATCTTCAGACATGCAGACAAAGGAGGAAACCCAAAGGACAAACCATCCTTCCAGCACTCGCTGCCACGTGCCAGTGAGCACGTCCCTCCTCCCCGCCAGGACACCTTGTTACTCTCCCGTTTTATCTCCCTCTACAATCTTTGGAGTGGACAGGAGAAGGAAATTCCCCATCACTACTTATACATAGCAGACTTGAAGTATTCACAGGCAGTCCTGACAGCCACGTCTCCGTGCCAGGCTCGAGGAGCAGGGCTGCCCCTCACCTTTGCTGCAGGAGGATGAAGCCACCTCAGAAACTTGCCAAGGTGGCCAAGTCACCCCACACCTGCTGCCACCACCCAAGCTCAGCCGACCGCTGCTGCTGCAGGAGGCGCCCAGGACATCCCCCCTGCCAGAGCCAGCAGCACGGAGGAGCCTGAGGACACACTGTACAACCCCTGGAGCAAGAACCACAGAACAGTTTGGGTTGGAGGGGACCTCCAAAGCCCATCCAGTGCCCCCCCTGCCATGACAGGGACATCTTCACCAGCTCAGGTTGCTCAGAGCCCCGTCCAGCCTGGCCTGGGATGTCTCCAGGGATGGTTCATCCACCACCTCTCTGGGCAACCTGGGCCAGGCTCTCACCACCTTCAGGGGCAACAATTTCTTCCTCATGTCCAGCCTGAATCTCCCCTCTTCTAGTTTAAAACAGCCCTTGGCAAACACCACCTTATCTGCAAGGGCTTTACAGCCTGGTGCAGAGTTGCAGCCACCTGGTTCTGTCCCATGGCAGAATAAAGACACTTCTCCATCCAGAACCCCAAAGGAGCGAAGGAACCAGCTAACTCGAATTTAGGAGCTTCTGTGCAAGCCCCTGGTAGGGAAAGCAGTGGGGAAGCGAGTGGGGACCCTTTGTGGCTCAGGGGAGCGGGAAGGGAAGATGTGCAGGTGCAAGGGGACTCGGGCCATGCTCCAGCCTCCCCCAGCAACCGCCGGGCTGCCCCGACCTGGGGCTTCATTTTAGGTCCACCTCCGGTGTGAGGAGCTAAAGCTCATCCCCCAACAGGCAGGAATGAAAAGGAGACAAAAAAGCAGGATGCTGGTGAATGCTGGCAGTGGGTGGTCACGGCCCCTGCCCGCCGGGCTGCGCATACAACAGGCACAGCCAAGTGTGTCTGGCACCAGACAATTATTTCGCCGGAGGTGTGTGAGGCGGCCGCGCCGGGAGCCGTTCTCACGGCGAAGCAACCAGCCATGTCGGCTAACAAAACCGCTCGCCGGGAAGCGTCTCTCTCCTTGCTCCTATCTCCTCACTGGGATTTGGGTTTTGTTGTTTCTTTTTTTTTTTTTTTTTTTATATAAAAAAAAAAAAAAAAAAATTTAAAAAAAAAAAAAAAAGAGCAGGTCAAACATCCTCAAATGGTGTATTTAGTGCTTCCCCTCCGGTTTCCACGGCTTCCCTGCCATTTTCCCCCCAGCCGGGGGAGCGCAGCAGTATTTATGGGGTAGCGCGCTGACCCCTCGGCTGCGGTGGGCGAGAGTGCCTGACGTTAAGTGCTGCTAATGCGTTTTGCATTTGTGCTCGGGGGCAGGAAATCTCAACTTCCAGTGCCAAGGGGTTAATTATAATTTATATAGCAAGATCTCAGGCTGTGCTTTTTTTTTGTTGTGTTTTTTTTTTTCCCTCCAGCTAATTAAGAGGTACAATTACCTTTGAGAATCAAAGGGATATTTTGGTACCTAGCTCTTAGAAACAGATTACAGGCACTTAAAACACAAGGACATCTTTGCTTTTCCACACGTGCCGAGTTTTTGATTTTGATCATTAAAAAGAAACTGTCATATTTCCAATCCACCATCACAATGTCCTGGAGACCACCTATGGAACCCTTGCAACAGGGTAACCGATAGCATTGCTGCTTTCCCAGGGATAAACTATGTTTCCAATGGCTTTTTACTGATACATCACCTGCTACTCTAAGCTCTGGCAAAACTTTCTGCTTGTTAAGTGACAAAGTTTCAGGAGATCCTTGAGGTGAGTAATACCTACACAAACCAGCCTGTGCTCAGACTGCAAGCCCATGGTGACTTACTCCCCAGGCAAGCAGCAGGCTGATGAATATTATTGCTGTGTTATTACTAAACCATCCCAGACAGCACGGCAGCCCCTCTGCGTTGCCCTCTTCTGCCCGACGGCCTAACGCAAAGTGGGGACGCCACTCATCCAGCAGGCTTTAGGAACTGGAGGACAATCAGCGGCACTGGTACCCAGGGCAGACACGAGCACCCAGCGAGGCAGCACCCACGGGAGCCACCCTAGCAGCTCTGGCCGTGGGGATGTGCAGGGGAGCGGATGGGCCGCGCTGGGCAGGCTCGTGCCCTGCCAGGGGATCGCTGGGAGCGAGTCCATCACCTCCTGCAAGCTCCCTCCATCACCTCCTTGCCTTCATGTTTGTGCAGAGCTTTAACAGCCACAGGTCTCTCTTTCTCACCACCCTCGGAGGTATTTGTTGAGCCATTTGCAAAGGGTTAAGATAATTGAATATTCAGATGCAGGGAGCCGGGGGTTAGGCTAAAGACAGCAAGAAAAGGTTCTAGGGAACACTTAAAGCCCTGCTCCGGGGAGTCACTGGAGTTACACACACAACGCAGGCTGCAACCTCAGCTTGGCTTGGCACAGGCTGTGCAAATACATCTTCCACCTTTTATGATTTTTTAGGGATGCAGTGGGCTATTCCTGTCTGGGAAATAAAGCACTGAAGTTACAAACCGATGCTGTATAATTGTCAGCAGACCACATACGCGGCAGGCTCCCATGCACCCACATCAGCACGCTCCACCCGACCCAAAACCCAGCTGGAAGCAGCCGTGATGCCGGCGGTGGCCATAAAGACCAACCCTTTCTCTAAAGAGGGGGTCAGCATTAGGACCAAGAGGAACGTGTGTCCATGCGGGTTAGAAATGAAGCTCAAGCTGCCAAAGCCAACAGGGGAGCTCTGCAGCTGGTACCCAACATCAGCGACCCTCTGCCTACACCTTGATTACACCACGGCGGGTTTATCGGGCTGCCCTTTGAAGTGCCGAGAGCAGCAAACTCGCTGTGTTGAATTTGCCACAAAGCCGGCAGAAGCATACAAACCAAAACCACGCTGTGTGAGGCGCTATTGTAAAATTAAGAGGAGATAACGCAGTCGACACCTCAGCATGGAGGTGCTCGTCTCAAAAGAGCTCTGAGAAGCTCATTTAGAAACCTAACAATCAACACATCCTGCTCCTCGACTGGCAACTGTCCGAGAAAGGGCACATCAGTTGTCATAAGCCGTTTCACATGAACAGCTACAAAACCACACAAACCTGTACTAAGCAGAGCAGTAACTGCATCTCCAGCACTATGGGAATCACCAAAAAGAACACTCCATCTTACTGCAGGAGACCTAAGTGCAGATCAGGAAGGCTTTCCTATGTAAAGGTTGAGGCTAATCAGGGTAGAAAAGGGGACCGTATGTTTTAGAGAGTTTATTACTATGTACAATAAGGTGTTTTTCTCCTCGTGCCAGGTACAGCAACGGGTGCTGGTGCAGGCAAGAGGACCTGGCTCAGCACTGGAAAAAGCAAGACAGGGATTACAAAATTACCGCTTGTAGTCCCAGCTTAAGCCACTAACCTCCCTGACATTCAGTGAAAAGGACTTGTAAATGCTTAATCAGCAATACGACCAAGTTATATAGGAAAGAAAAAGAAAAGAAGGGCAGATCCAGAGGGAAATACATACATGCCAGCATTACCTTTCCCTACAGCTTGCTATTTATTGAAGCAGCAGCAAAAGCTCCAGCGCACTTCAGAATACAAACGCTGACACGGAAATTCAGCGCCCTGAACCGCTTCCAACAGGGAAAATATACTGACCGCAGTCTGTTTGGAGGTCAAACAAAATCAATAGTCTTTCTCTCCAGTCTGTCTCTAAACTAAGCTTCTTTCAAAGACATCCAGAGAAAATGGATCATCTTTTGTTGTTGTGTGTGGGTTTGGGTTGGGCTTTTTTTGTTTTGCTTTTTTTAAGTGGTCAAACATTCATAGGAGTATAAGAAACTTCTTTCCTCCCTCAGCATACTGAAAGGATTGTATAGAGGTCAAAACTGCCCATCAGTTTTACTAAACAATAGACGAGTTATCCAGTTCTTGCGGAGGAAACCACGCTGGAAGCGGCTTAACACTCGCTACGAGAGGAAAAAATAAATCAATGTGTTTGCCTGATCGGGGTACATTTAAAGCTGGTTGTCAATTAGTTCAACACAGTTTGATGTTACAGAGCACAACGATTTAGCCCCAGGAGCTGAAGTTTGCTGCGTTTCCTCAGATTCCTCCTGCTGAGAGACAGATACTGGCTGCAGCCAGGTCAGGCACCGAGGAGGAGGAGGAGGAGGAGGCTGAAGTCACAGCCGCAGAGCAGGAGCTGGTGAAAAGGAGCCTGACATCGGATACAGCAGGACTGGGGACTCCTTCCTTCCATTCACCTTTCAAGACGAACTACAGTTTATATACCCTCGTGCAGATGGTATCATCTTTACAGATATAAGTGGGTCACCTCAAGCTGGAGGAAAGGACAGAAGAGCTGAAGTGGTAGAATGGAAAAATTTGCCTACACCCATTTTTTAAATAATATAAATTCTTAAAAATCTCAACACAAAAATCACAAGGAGAAAAGGGAGGGATAAACCACAAAAAGACGCTTCCTAAGGGTGCCACTGAATGCATCCAAAGGAGAACCACTGCCTTCAAAGCAACGGATCATTGATGACTTTATCTGCCAGTTCTGTTGACAAACACTGTTGAAAGACACTCACCAAAGCACAAAATAAATGAGGCTGGGAAGGCTCTCCAGAGGTCATCCAGAGCAGGACCATCAGGGCTAGAGACCATCGCTCTGTGCTCCAGCTCCCCTGCTACAGGCTGCTCTTCCTGAGAAAGCAGACACCCTTGTCTCGATTTAAGCACAGCTAAGGGTGCACGGTCAGCCTGTCAGAGACGTGGCTGCAGAGGGACAGACGTACCTGCAGCCGACTTGGGCCCCAGCACCAGCAAAACTGAGCACAGAGCTCAGAGGAGTGAGCTGCCCATGGCCGTGACCATGAGCCTCTGCCACCTCCTGTGGGGACAGGCTCAGAGAGCTGGGGTGTTCAGCTGGAGAAGAGAAGCTCCGGGGAGACGTTAGTGCGGCTTTTCCAGACTTAAATGGGGCCCATAAGGAAGATGGGGACAGACTTTNCCAGGCCAGGCTGGACAGGGCTCTGAGCAACCTGAGCTGGTGAAGATGTCCCTGTCATGGCAGGGGGGGCACTGGGGGAGCTGGGTCCCTTCAACCCAAACTGTTCTATGGTCCTATGACTCTATCCCTGCAGCCACAGTCCACAGAGCCACATCAATTCACATTTACCTAATGGGCATCCCACATCAGCCATGTTTGCTGCTGTCGGTACCTATACTAGCTATATTAAAGCTACTACGTGTCCTAACTCCGCACGCCGGCACTGAGGCGCATCCTGACTCATCACCGCCCGGCGCTCACATATGCTGCAGGAAGAAGGGTTTGTTCCGCAGCCACCGGAAAAGGCACCTCATTTCTGAGCGAACATATTGAGCATCTTCTAATTAGGATCTTAGCTTCTTCTCATGCCCACACAGGTCTAATAGTTCGGGAGCTAGAAAATCCTGGCGAAGCTCAAAACAGGTTACAGCAGCGGTGACTGTCAAACGCTCACCCAAACTCATTATGGTTGCAAGAACAAGCAAGGCTAGCAGCGAGAAACAAAAGTGCAGCTTTTTTCCCCCCTCCTCCAGTCCTCCCAGGTGGAACAATTTACCCGTGACTATACAGCTCTTACATTTGCTTGTTAGCACCCCCAAATTAGTAGGTGTAAAGTCAATATCCTTTTGCCTATTTACTCCTAATGAGTCACCAGTCAGAAACTTAACTTGAAAAAAGCGGTTACAAATGCAGATGCAGAAGCAAATGAAATAAAGGCAAGAATCACCGCTGAGCAGACCTCGCACAAAGGCAAGGGGCTGGGCACACCACGCAGCACCCTGCCATTGTCACCGGCTAAAACCTAACAGCTTTGATTTGCCTCCCACCGGCTAAAATGGTTTGAAATGCAAGGTCTGAACAAAGGTGCAAGACACAGGAGGAATGGGAAGCACTGCTGGGCACTTAATCTCCTTTCAGTCTCCCACAGGAGCTCCAGCAATGGCTCTGCTGAAGTCGGTGGAGTTTCGTGAGTGTAGAAAAGAGGATAATCAGGCCCCTGTTGTAAGAGAGATCCAGCCCTGCCATCCCTCCGTGCAACCAGCAGAAACGTTATTTGGGATTTATACTGAAATTACCTTCAGGAAAAGCTCCTTTGCTGCTGGAATCTGAGACAACATCGCTGATCCCAACAGGCCACGATCAGCTTTCTGCAGCTGAGGAGCTCACCTTCTGCCTCAACAACATGTGTGATTTGAAACCAGGAACCCAACGCCCCCCTGGGCTGCTCCAGCGCTCACCGCTGCAAAAATCACCAAGCAGAAACAGGGGTTTTGTGGCGAGGACACCCCTCACACCCAAACCACACAGGGGACATGGACACACTGCGAGCCTCATGGCTGTCTCTGGCCAAGCGCTGAGGCCATTGGGACACTACGTTTTTAGATTTATCTGGTGTTTACACACCATCCTTTCCTTAGCCCTTCCTGCTGCTTCTTGGAGGTCTTCACGGACTCCAGAGGCTGTGGGTGACATCTCCTGCTGCTGGAGCTCCTCTCTCACATCCAGCCACCCACATCCTCTCCTGCTTTGTCCTTCCAAAAGCACCTGAGAACATTAGGAATAAACCAAACAACACCAGCTGCGCCAGCCTGAAGCCAGGATCCCAGCCGTGCGTCACCTACCATATGCTCAAACGCCAATGGCTTGCATCACCTTCGCGCCGCTCGGGTGCAACATCTGCTGCTTCTCCTCCGGCCCGGCTCTTGGGTGAAGAACAGAAGCAGCCGAGCAGTGTCTGAGAACAAGGACTCCTCTCCACTGTACTACCTGGGGCCCAATCCTTCCAGCCGGCACAGCCGCCATCCAGTTGCGACTGCTGGGAAACTGCGTGTTGGAGAAGATCCAAAACTCGTTACAGCTAGAAGGTGGTGGGGTCACAGCCGATGGCAGGATTTTTTTCTCATTGCTTTGGGAAGAAAGGCGTCCTTTTTGGCAGCTGTGAATGTAGAGGAGAAGGCCTTACAGGCACTTCTTTCAGCTCTCAGAGATGAGGGCAAAATGAATCTGAGCACCATCCAGTGCTTCAAGCTGAACCACTCCAGGTAGCACCAGCAAAGGACAGGGACATCCCCAAAGCAACTACAGCAGAAGTAGGGACACAAAGCTCAGGAGACATTTAGAAGGTCTCATCTCCTCCGTCACCATAAAAGCATTGATTAGTCTGTGATGAGCATGCAGAAAATACTTAAAACTCACTGGGGACCAAAGCGTGCACTATTTATTGCTTGCACAGGGGATGCTCACAGACTACAGCCACGCAACCATCTCCCTCCAACACCAGTACACCCCCTCTTCCTCACAGTAAGAAAAAATAGGGTTTTTTTACTGGGCCTTCTCGCTCCCTTTACTTCCAGCTCGCCTTCCCCTTGTGAGCGCCGAGACCGCAGACACTCTACACGTGTTCTCCTCTGCATCCGACTGGCAGGCAGTCTGGAAAATGCCAGTATTGGAACGGCCTGAATTCAGCGGTTTCTGAATGCTGATCGGACACTATTTCGTTCAAGCCACAGATAGTCATTTTTTGGGGGTATTTTCAGCTCCCTTTTTGGACTCTTCCAGATTTCCAAGCGTCATGCATCAGCAATTTCGCCTCTTTGGAGCTTCATTATTTTTCACCTTTCCACCGAGCCTGAGGCTCGGTGCAGTTTTGCAGGGGACCGGGCTCTTCCCTCCTCTTCCAGACGGCCACGCAATGCTCCTGACGTTGTGAATGTTTGCTGTGCTCCACCTCGCAGCTGCGGAAATTCCTGACTATCTGGTTTTTAAAAGAGCCGAGGTGAAATCTGAGCAATTGAAGTGCCTTATTTTTTTCATAAAGTCTAACACCTTACTTGAGGAAACCCCAATGTGAAAACAGGAATGGTCTCACAGCATCTAAAAACAAATAATTACTGCTAACCCGGCTACCGATGCGGTCTCTGTTACCACTGTCTCTTTAGCATCTCTCCATCTGCAATGCTTTCATCCTGACCGCACGCCCATGAGGTGAGGGAATGGTGCAACCCTTGGTTTGGAGATGAGAGAGGGACCCGTGAGGAAACTAAGAAGATGAAATTTGTGCCACTTTGTTACACACGAGGAGCAAAGGTCCTTCTCTCCAGCCTCAGTGTCCCACCACCCAATCTAAGCACATTCTTAATAGGGTTACTGACATTTTTCACTTCCTCCAAACATTTCTTACGAAGGAGAAATCTCAGTGGCCACTTGACAACATGCATGGTAATGTACACCAAAGCCAAAATTTACAGGACAATTTTTTGATGATGTTTTCCTTCCTCCCTTTCAAAGTAAAAACAATTAAAAAGCCCTTACAGAAACGTAGACTAGCCTATTTGCAAGGTTCTTTTGACTGCATCCCAAGAACCGACTTGAATTCATCACTGTCCAAATGCTTAGATATGGGAAAACCTCAGATACCACAATACAAGGCTTGATAACAGACACTAATGTAAAACAACTGCAATAAACTCAAAGGAGCTCTCTCAGCATTTGTGCACAGAATCACTCATGGCCTAGAAATACATTTAAAATTATGCAAACTTCTTCCAGAACTTCATCATAGAATCATAGAACAGTTTGGGTTGGAAGGGACCTTAAAGACCATCTCCCAGTACCCACCCAGTAGCCCCCAAGTATCAATTTCAGATAAAAATAATCCTTGTACTAATACGCACAGCGTGTTTTCAGAGCCACAGAGGGGAAAGGGAAGCCCTAATTTTGTTTCTGCATTATTTCATCACAGCCAGGGGAGAACATTTAGTAAAGCAGCTGCTTGAGCTTCATGGGAAAAAACCATCATCACAGCCAGGCAGGAACAGATAGCATCATATTGACCTGTCTTCAGGGTCTGGCATTCACATTTTCATAAAGTGTCTCACAAGATAAATCACTATACTAATAATATTTGTATTGATTATCTAAACTGAAGCAGCAATCGACTCCATTGTCTCACTTCCTCTTAAATTGCTCACAGATGGGATCCTATTTCCTATTTTGCATTTCTAATGGGAACACTTAAGTCACAGCACAGAATTATATACACACATAAACTGTTAACAAAAACCCTTCTATGACTTTCATGAAAACAAAGATTTTTCACTTTGTAGCTCACTTTCCACTCCACACAGAAATTAAAAATGACAAATTATCAGCAGACCTCTAAATGACTCCTCCTCATTATTTCTGGGTCCCTAATATTTACTGACAGACAGGCCTACGTTTTCCAAACCCTGAGCAGTGATTATGGAGACCTGAAGTTTGGACATAGAGCTAAAAGGTGATTTTTTTTTTTTTTCCCCATGAAAACCAAGGGTTTTTAAGCTATTTTTAGGTTTGGAAGTAGGGAAGTAAAAAAA
>VWYH01005912.1:269840-328495 GCA_013399365.1 Pampusana beccarii
CAAAAAATCACTGTAGTGTCAGAGGAAAAATAAACAGCTTCTGCTGTTACTGGAGGTACAAAAGAGGGACTGCTGCAGAAGGAGATGCACATCAGGTGTGAAGCTGGCCACAGTTCAGTTTGGGTAGCAGCTATCAAAACCAAAAGCAAAGGAAATTGCCCCAAAACCAGTTGTTTGAAAGAGGTTTGTCACAAACCAAAAAAAAAAAACCAAAACCAAACCAAAACCAAAACACACGGATTTTTCTTTCTCATCCTGCCTTAAGCAGAGCTTTCCCCTGCACAGGCATGGAACACGGCAGAATTAAAAATAAAAATGCCTTAGACGTACAGATGGTTCGTATGAGATGCTTACAGAGCATTTCAAATGGCAGCTGAACCTTCCCGAGTTGCCTGGAAGGCGAGGGCAGCCCAGGCCCCACTGCTCCCGCGGCTCCGGCTGCCCCATGTGGGGTGACGTGGCCTGGATTCCCCCTTCCCAAGGAAAACCTCACCGTGCCCCACCGCGGATGAAAACAGGAGGTGCTTTAAGGAAAAAAAACAATAAAATAAAACAAATAAAGCAATCACAGGATGTTGGGCAAGAGTCACAACACAGCAGCTGGACAGCGAAGGTTTCTCGGGCCCAGGCCGGTCCCCAGGACCCATCTGACTGTACAGCTGCCACGGTGAGTGATCGTCCCTGCGCTGAGGTCAGCTCTGCCCCCGGGCTAAGTAAGTGAAAATAAATGGTTTAGAAGATAAAAGGTCTTTTAAAAAAATTATTTGTCTTGTTGTCATGTCAAAACTGTAATGGGAAGAGACTGGAGGCAGTGATACGGCGTTTAAATAGGAAACAGCCATCCTGAGGGCTCAGCGGAATAAATTACAAAGCAAATTGCAGTTCATGCATGAGCTACGGTCCCTTCGCACATACCTGGTTCCTGGGAAGAAAAGCAGGTTTCTGAACATCCAGCCTGCGGAAATACAGCTGTATTTAACTAACCCAAACTGCTCCTTGGGCTACAGCTCCCGTCTCTCTTGCAGGTTAATTCTGCGCCTTCCAGCCACAATCAGTTTAGTTTTTTTCTTCCTGAGCTTCCCAGGAGAGGGATCAAAATTGATTTTAACCATTCTGGGAAGGGAAAGGGTTAATCAGGTTTCCCAAGGCAGCTTGCTGTTAAGGTGCCAGAAATACAAGGGGAAAGAATGACTTGCTAAAGATGGGACAATGGCACTGGTATTTTGCATTTGTTTCCAGGCTTTGAGATAGAACAAATGGGAGCCATTAGTGAAATGAGTTTAGGGAGTTCTAAATTAGCTGTCAGGCTGCCAAACCCCAAGAAGTGCTATGTCAGCTCATTAATTCTGGAGAGCGCAGGATTACCCAAACCTAGGAAGGAATCCTGCAAAATTCAGAGTCAATTAAAGGAGGCTATTTTGCTATAATAATATTTTCCACACATATTACACCTCCTCATGGAACAGAGCCCACTTCTACCACAAACGATGTCTAGACAGCTGTAATGTGCTCTCCATGGGCTTGTCCACTGGCATCTCTGGGAAGCTCCAGCTGGAGCAGAAGGTGGGACTGCAAGCTGTGGAGCACATCACGCAGCCTGGGGTGGCCCCAGGGAGGAGACACCCACCTCCCCGAGCTCTTCACTTTCCCCATGCCACCCAAAAAAGCACATCTGTACAGGGCGTGATGTCCTGTACCAGCAACGCTCACCACACATGGAGGTAATGCCTGGCATCATGCCTGCACGCCTCTCGGATTTGCTTCCCTCCTTGCTCTGCCTGAGCCCAGATTGGTTAAATCCAGGCTTTGTGAGCCTCCCCAAACCTCCTGTCTCTGGAGCATCTCCTGAGTTAAACCCCCCTGAACTCAGAGAGAGTCTTTGAGAGGACTTCACTGGCTGGGGGTCCATCCCCCCAGGTGGCTGAGAAGCTGGTAGGGGTGATGCTGAGATATGGATGCTGAGAAGAAGAGAAGTCGTACCTGTGTGCTGCGGGGTGTCCTCAAACCGAGCTACAAACTAGAAGGTTTAAAAGACAGATAGTTTACCACCTTCTAGGAGACTCAAGATTTTTTTTAAACTGCGCTAGGCTAAGTCAACGGACAATATACCACAAGCTGATAACCTGGAACACAATGACTAAACACCTACCCACAAATATTGCAATATATGTCACGACACCTCAGCACTCACCATAAACACAAGTTACCCCATAGAGCAGACAAGCCCCAAGGCCCCTGACACCCCCTCGCCTCTCTCCTGATGGCTATTGCTTCTCATCGCCCGCAGGACAGCAGCAGCCGGGGACAAATTAAAACCAAAAATCACATGGCTGTGAAATACAAATGAAGCAAAAAATGCCTTCACCCAACCAAGAGAGCTCTGTCTCCCCAACTGCGCCGGATACAAAGATCGTGAACAAACAGGATAGAATGTCTTCTGCCTTTTGTGAAATGAAAATAAATGAAAGGATCTAAGGTTTCAGGTCACTGATCCCTCTCTTCCCTATCTGTACCATTTATCGGAGGTAGAATATAAAGGTTTCAGGTCCTTTTCTTTTTTTTTTTCGTCAGCACTTTAATGGTTGTTTTTCCTCCTTCCTCCTTTCATTTTCTGAATGAAAGGACCACTTAGGAACCTGTAAAGTAATAATAAGCTTATAGCAGGAATATTGTTTTTCTGGGCCAGTGCAAACTCCTCCTGAATAGGTTGAAGAGATTAAAGTAAAAATGCAATCTGTAAATAGATCAGGCTTTTAATTAGTTTATAGACTGTTAAGAGATAATATTTTGCTCACATAGATCATCTGTTATCTAAAGATCTCGGTGCACTTTAGGAACATCAATTAAGCCTTAAAAAAGAAAAAAAAGGAGAAAAAAAAGAAAAAAACACCTTGGGAGATAGGTAAGTGTATTTAGATTAATTAGTGTTGCTGTGAGCAGCAGGCATTATTATTAGATTTAATTTAGTCCAATAATTGACTTATCTGTTAATGGATTCTAATTCATCTGAGAAGGGATCAAATCCATCTGATTAAAAGGATTACATCGACTCAATTAATTCTATTAACTGACTTAATTTGCCATTTAATAATTTGACACATGGGGCCAGATCTTTCCCCCAAAGAACATATAAACCAAAAATCACATCCCAGAATTATTATGCCAGCAAATCTATGCATTGCAGAGCACGCGCTTATCCTTGCGCATGGCATTTGCGGATCTGGATAAAACATTCAAGGGAGTTTTCCCCTTGATCCTGCGGGGTCTTGTCTCCCTGCACCAGGGCTGGTCGGTCCTTTTGCTGCACTTAAGGTGGCTGCCTGGAAACGAGCAATTCGCTGCCTGAGATTTCCCACTTCCCCTCTTTTCTGGGCATTCTCTTCAACCCAGAGGTGAGAAGTTTTACAGAAGTCAATAAAACCTTGCAATAAAACTAACCTCCCTTCAAAGGCAGGGCAACCCTCCCAAGCCAGCCATTTGGAAGCTATATACGTGCAAAAAAAAGATGAAAAAAAAAAGAGGAGGGGGGGAAAAAAAGCATCTCTTCACTTGGACACTGTTCTTTAACCAGTTGTGAATGCACGGGAGGAGAGGAGAAAAAGGTGCTAAAATGTTACTAGCTCTCTCATCCTTAAAAGTGACCGGTGCTAATTGCTGGTGATGGGCACTATGGACCGTGGCCACAGCTCGACCGAGCTGCCCGCATTAAGACTGAGCCTGCTTTGCCTTTGCCTCCCATTGCCTTCTCTTAACGGGACTGAGTTCTTGGGAGGATTCAGGGCTGGAGCCAGCTCACGGGCATCTTTTCTCAGACATCAGCTCTTGCTCATCCTCCCAAAGCCTTCCCTGGGCTGTAATCCTTCAGATGCCGACACATCACCCCCCACATCATCTCCCTGGGCAGTGGGACAGGGCGAAGCCAATGGAGAAGCTGTGGGTGACTGCACCGTCTGCGAGGGTGACACAGCCAAGGAATGAGCTGGGCATGAGCTGGGCTTTCCCCAGCACTAAGCCAGGCTCTGACCCACCCGGCGTAGAAGCAGTAAAAGAGGGAAGGAGAGGGAAAGGGCAGGAAGAAAACCAGCCATCTGCTGTCTGAGAGGAAAGGTGTCCACCCTCCTTCAGAGGCAGATCTGACCAGCAAGACGGAGTTGTGGATCAAAAGTTTGCAACTGTCGAGATCCCCAGACCTGGTTTAAGCCTCTCTCTGGTCTTGATCAAAGGTTACTCCATAATAATGCCTCGGGGGGGGAGGGGTTCCCAGCACATAATGAATCCTGTGTCATTGCCTTTGTATCCAGTTTTGGCTGTAACACAGATGGTTCTCACTTCAGTAACTCCGACATCTCTCCCCCCTTCATTATCACAGCCAGGAGCTCCGCGTGGTCACATCCTGGACCTCCAGGCCCCACCTCACTGTCTCCCCGATTATCATGCTCTAAGTGTTCCCATGCCAAGCAAGATGATGAACAGATTTCCATAACCTTTCAGCATGGCCAGGGACGGGAAGGCTTCGCAGCCTGATGCGGCAAGGAGTTTTTATGAGGACACGGGGGAGAGAGCAGGCAGGGGCGCCAGCAAATGGCCCCCACAGCCGGAGCACCCCAGCTTGCAGAAGGATGCCAGCAGCCGGGAACGGAGAGGATTCAGCGGCGAGCGGCGACACAGGCACTGGGGAGCTCCCCAGACGGGAAATCTGCAATCGCGCAGCGTCGGCACCGGTCAGGAGCATGCTCCTGCGCGAGGATTTGTTGTTCAGACACGATTGCATATGCATGAAGGGGACAAGATGGGTTTTGACACATAAATTAGCACTTGTCAGCTGCTCACGGGCACACTTCCCTGCTGCACCCCACGGTAAATGCTGCTTCTTTTATGGCGAGGAAAACTCCATCACGGTACCTGACAGACACCGCGGGCAGAAGCATTCCCCGGGAAGCAGCAGCGAGCGCAGTGACTGGTTTACATATCAAACCTTAGGGGGATGAATGCAATAAAATGACACAATAATTAGCAGCCGAGTGACACTTTCCACTCCTGTTTTATCTGGAAATTTGGGAAAGACAAAGGACAAGCTTGATGAGACCTCATGGCAGGGTTTTCTCTGAGAGACCGGGTGACTATGCAGCAGCCGTGGGGGTTCATTTCACAGCAGGCGGGCGCTTTGGAGCTGTCACCTCCCATGGCACAGCTCACCCCGCTGCTCCGCCACACTGGCAGCAGCAGGAGCTGCCCTCGTGTGCCTCATCCCACCTGCAGCTCCCCGAGGGAACAACCCTGCCCAGATTTCAACCTGCCATCATCACATCCAAATCCACCTCACCAGCGCTCCCCCCGAAATCAACCTCGTGTGAACGTGCACGCCACCCAGCACAAACACACGCGCACCTCTGCAGCAACGCTCGAATGCGCAGGGGCTGTGCATCCCTAAAACACAAAGGACCAGTTCCCTGAACAGCCCTCAATCCAGCAACCAACTTGAGCAAAAGTATCTCTGCTGCAACCATCTCAAAATGTACCAGAATTACAGAGCTTTTTGCAATTCAGCCCACTAGCAGCATTTCGAGCGTGCTGCTTGTGTGCCAGTCACAGTAAAAGTAGTTGAACACACTGCTAGCCCGGGGGAACTTCAATTATTTGCGTTCCTGCAGCATCCACACACCTCAAGATTCAACTTAAACTCTGGGACTCTACAAAGCTCCCAAGTCTGCTTAATTTCAGCTCAAACCAAATATCCCACCTGCCTAGAAAGATCAGAGTCCTTCATCAAAGCACTGGATTCATCCAAACTCAAGCGCAGAGTCCATGGGGAAACTCCATCTCCAGTCACCAACCTGGGTATGGTTTACAAATTGCAGTCGATACACTGTGAGCTCATCCATTGGGCAGAAAAAGAATTTTCTCTTCAAGCACCAACATACACTAATAAATTGGGGCATGACGCTACTGCGGGAACTGCGTGCAGTGCTGACAGCCTGCTCCAACACAACAAACCCCACGTTCTTAACCTGTAAAGGCACTTTTTTTTTTTCCCTTTTATCCTTTTTTTCATTGCTCTACTTATTTTTCTCCTGAGAGGTTCTCAGCCCACCACACAGGATTACAGCCTTTGACTTGGAATCTGGGGGACCCCAGTAAATATTCTTACCATATTTATCTCCGTCTTCTCCTTTGGCACTGATCCTCCTGCCGAGCACTTGGATGTGTTTCCCACTTGTCCTGCTGTAGAGCTGATAGAGCCGAAGCTGCTTCCTGCTCACGTCGTCCCTCGCTCGCGTCTGGTTCTCCACGTGTATCCGAAAATCTACATTCTCCTCGGCAGCAAACATCTGAGAGCAGATGGGGAGGGGAGAGAGAGAACAGAGGAGCCCATGAAACAAAACAAGTGCCTTGGACAGAAACATTGCCCATCAGCCTGGTTCAGGAGGGCTTTGGCTGCCCTTCACTCAACAGCTGCAGGATCAGGTGCTCAACATGTAATTCTACCCAGAGCTGGCTCTCGACAGTAAAGCAAACCTGGGTTTTTACAATCAAACTGGGTGGGGGGATGTTGAGTAAAAACTTCTGCTTGGTCTTGCTTTGATTTAATCCTGGTCAGACATGCTGGCCATAAATTAGGCTCTGCTTTGCACACGCAGAGTCTCTACCAGGTTACGCAGACACGTATGGGAGAAAGGGGATGGACAACTCGATTTCAGAGAACTTGTATTTCACCTTCAGCAGCGGCGTTGATTGCCCAGATTAACTGCAGGGAAGGAGTCAAGGGAAAAACCTATTTATGCTGATGTTAGCAGACTGGACTCCAGCTATGCACAAGCATAAAGTCTACAAAGATAAAACCACCATTTGTACATGGCCACTCTTCAGCCTAACTTTGTTGCCAGCTTTGCTTTTACATGATGCCAGCTCATTGGTGACTATCTAAGGATGCGTCTCTGTGAGGCTCAACAGGGTCACAGCTTTGGGAGAAATAACAAGGACCAGCAAGAGCTCAAGCCACTTCATCTGTTTCTTCTGGCCAACGGATTAGATTAACCTTAAGTTCACTACAGCCTTAAAACATTACCAGAAACCTTCTCTGACTCATCTGCACTTCTCTGGAGATCTTATTTCCTATCTTACCCTATGGTTCCCAAGAAACACCAACACAGGATTCCTGTTTTTGCATCCAGAGAGCCGTCCCACCTTGCCCAAGGTCAGAGGACCTGACACCCAGGATGTTCTCAAGATGCCCTCCAGACAGGAAGGCTGGGCAGAAAGCACCCAAAAGCACCTTGTACCCAAACAATACGAAAGCCCAGAAATTGTTCCACGATCTGTCCCTGAGAGCGGGATGATAAATTATTTGGAAATGAAAAGCAAAAGATTATCGAGTAGCACATGCAGGAAACTACTGCACAACAGGCAATGTTTTAATTCAACCAAAACAAATACCATTCCAATTCTACTTACTGTTGGTGAGCTCTGAGGCTGTGCACCACTTGCATGTAAGAGGCAAAATCCACCACAAAATGAGAATCACGTGGAAATTTAATGATGCCTATAAGCATCACGTAGGAATTTAATGATGCCTAGGTTTGGGGCTGCCAGAGGAACAATAATTACTCCTAGCAGAGTTACTCCTTCTCCTCCTAACACACTCACACTATGGCACACTTGTCCTGCTAGTCTGGAAGCAAGTGGAAACAAGTGTTCTGATATAGAGAACTGGGGATGGAGGTGGCAATGCAAATGAAAAAAGGTAAATAAATGCTTGTTCAGGTCCATTCCAGGCTAAAATTCATAAGAGCAAGTGGCCACAACAGGCAAACCAGCCGCATTTCAGCCTCCTGCATCTGTCATCTCATACCAGCAAACATCTCTTAAGTCAAATACACCCTGAAAGTCAAAACCTCAAAAAGAACTTCTTAGCATTTCCAGTTATCAAGCAGACACATGGATCAGCAGCAGGAGGAGAACTTTGGGCAGGCAGTGCTGCTTAGCACCAGATCTTCACTAAGCAACCCAAACACAAACACGAAATTCACCACAGTGGCAACAGCAATGAGGTTCACAGGGATGTTGCAGGATCGCATTTGCTGCCCTTATTAAATGCCAGGATTATGCTGTTTGCATCCCAAGCCCTAGGAGAAAAATCAGTTTAACTCTCTTATTTTACCATCATAAGTCAGGAGGTTGCAGGAGCTGAACTCACAGGCTGAGCTGAAGGAGGTTCAGGGCAACGTTGGGTCTAGACAGACATTCAAGGCAACAACACAAGTGACAAACAAGAATCACACGGTTAATCGTAGCGATATTCCCCACCCTCAGAAAACAGCGCAGTGAGAAGCCGTGACCCAAAGCTGAGGATGTGAGAGGAGAAGCGGCCACGGCCCGTGGCTGCAGGGACCGCGGGATGCGGATGGAGCCGGGGCCACCGCCGAGCCAGGCTCTGCTCACCCTCCTCTCCCACAGCTACGTCTGAGCACAGCAACCAGGACTTGGCTTTGAACAGGAATAACATCCAGCTCTTTTTGTCTTCCTACATCTCTTCTTGCCTTTTTTTTTTCCCAAATGATATTGTTGCAAAGGATGCTTAGCTAGTAAAAATAGAGACGTTCAAGTAATGTTGACAGTCTGCCTCGTACCTGCAAACAGCAAGGCTATTTGCAGTTGAGATTCTGGCTCCATCGCTTTAAGATTTAAAACAGACTTTAAATCAGGATGACGTCGTTACATTGCTTTCGCCACATGTTAATGAATTTCACATTTTTCTAGGAAAGAAAGCAAAACAGGTGGGATGTGAAGCCTGGGGAAGGGCAGGTTGCTTTGCTGTTTTGGAAACTTCAAATAGGAAAGGTAATCTATTTTCCAAAACACGTTTTAATCGTCTGTCTTAATTGTCTCTGGAGCACTCGCAGACAGAGGCCCCAGCACCCGCGGTGCCGCCCTGCACCGTAGGCAGCTCTGAACAGGCACAAACCCACCTGCGGATGCTTGTCACAGTTCTCCTGCCCAAGATCAGCTGATGAAGTTTCTCCTGCCATGGCAAGAAGAGCAGGAGGGATGACATCTCCTTCTCATTGTCACCCACAACACCAACGGCTCGTCCAAGCCCAGCGGCCACCTGACGCGGGGATCAGCGGGGGACACCGAACCCTGACACAGTCACCCCGAGCATCTGTGACTCCATCACTTCTGCAACAGGGCCAGCTCTAACCCAGGGGAGGAAATCCCAGAGGAGGAACGTGCCACAGGTTCTCCTTGCAGTTGACCCATCCCCAGCGCAGCAGTGAAACCACCAGGATTCAGCCGCCTGCTTCAAGATGAGCCCACACTTAACCACTCGGTGGAAACAGGATGATCTGCTGGAGTGTGGCCAAGGTGAATTAGCTGTGCCAGCCTGGGCTGCATCCGGCCCGCAGCAGGGAGTATCAATATTCTGAAATAAAATTTCATGCGGTGTCGATTTCATGAGATAAAACATATTTGGTCATCACTGAAATCCATTCTCACTGTACCCCTACCCTAAGAGTATACTCCGTCAAGCAGCTAACTTTACTGAGATAAGAAAGTCCACTTATATATACCAGAAGAGAGGCTCTCTTTCATAAATCTCACAAAAATTAGTAACATATGCCTCCTTCGGTAACTGATCGCCAACACTCACTCAAGAAGGTCACCTGAAACCAAGTCCATCCACCCACAAATACATTTCTGTAACAATCATGACCACACAAAAACAAATGCAGAAATGCCTCCACTTGAAAACTTCAGGGCTTTCGCTTCTGTTCACCAAAGCAATTTTTTTTTTTTGTTACTATTAATATGTTATTACTGGAAATAAAAACATCATACACAAAATTATTGCTTTTTTTTTGGCCTTTCAATCTGGTCATCCACACATCCATGTTACAGGTAGGAAAGGCTACAGACTGTGGGTCCAGGTCCCTGAAACAATGGCTGTTGGCACTTTCCAGCTCCAGAGCAGGAATGCACCCTGTAGGACACTCTCCAGGGACAGGAAAAGGATTTTTGGCACTACCGTGTCTCCTCTGGGGTTTTGGTGGGATTTGGGGTTGTATTGTGGTCTATTTTGCAAATCTATCCAACTGCTGTGGGCTGCTGTCTATGCAGGACAACTTCAGCATCTCAAGACAGTGGGTTTCAAATAACTCCATCTTGTTCAGTGCCATTGGTTTATAGTCTGCAAAATCCCAGCCATTAAAACAGAGAGCATCAAATCCAGTTTCATTCTTATTCTTCCGCTTTTTCTTTTCAAGCAGTTCCCCAACTATTTAGTATTTATTTATCACAACATCTTTCAGCGACAACACGCATCTACAGAGACATCCTAAAAATACAGGTGGTAATACAGGAGTTTACACAAGGGATTAAACTGCATTCCTTTCATAATCAACCATCACCTCAAGCCACGGATGCATCAGAATTGCCTTACTCCTGAAAATAAGCAGCGGTCCTTCCCCTCTGCTGTACTTGCTCAATCATTCAAGGTAGGCGCGTTTAGTCCTTTGCCTGTTCCAAAGGGCCGCAGAAAGTAGAACTGACATCTGTCTTCCTACAGCCCACACTGGGAGATTTTTCAAGCGCTTTTTTGCCAAACAATTCTCAAACAATGAGCAGATTTCATCTTAAATGGCTCTACAACGATCCTACAGCTTAAAGAATGACTCTCCTATTTGTTAAGCCCCAGATGAAGGGCGAGGGAAAGACCATTTTGCTGATGCAGCCCAAGGTTTCATCATTAAGTAAGCCAAGAAACATTCAAGAACAGCAAAAGCCTCTGCCAGCAGCAGGGCGACGTCAGTCCGGCACAAGCTCGTGCCACATCTCTGCCTTGTTTTGAACAGAAGGCAACCACAGCCCCACCAAGGTCAATGAAATCCTCACGGTGCCAAGCCATGCTTACGGGATTTGCCTTTCCATCCACCCAACCAACCTCTACACAGCTCGAATTTTCTATTTTGGGCTTTCCAGTAAAATAGGATATTGTTGTTATTGTTCGTGTCATAAAGCGTTACAGCACGCGATGTCCAAGACCCACAGCATGGCCAAGTTAGCTGGGAGCTGGACTTCAGAATTTCCTGATTTTCAGCTTTTTATCCTATGGAGCCTCCAAGCCTCATCAGAGAGCAAACCATATGTCATTCCCCAAACTAAGCTAGGAATACGAAATCCCTCTTGCTAAGGGCCATACCGATTGCAAAAGATAAACAAACCGAGCTATTCAAAGTCCTTTCAAACCAAATCTGATAAGCAGGAAATACTTATTACCTTTCAGCCATCAAATCAATCTAATATTAATGATTTTCTCCATGACCTTCTAAACACATGAAAGTTAACTCGATACGGTCAACAAGAGGATATCCAAGACAGATCTCTCTCAAGTCTGCAAAGGCAAGTAACAAACCACTTTGCTCCCATGACTTTGGCAGAATTCCTCGATGCCAATTACAGCGGGATTTGCAAGCTCCCTGTCCTCGACATACAGTGAAACACAATGCACTCCTTATTTTCTGCTTCTTCCTTCTCTTAACTGAAAAGTCAATCCATCGCCAGGATATTGTTACTTTCAGGTTACAAAGCCTGGTTCAAAACAAGACAGAAGTGGATGTGCACTGCTTTAATGTGTCACTTCTTCGGGCTTAGAAGCACATCTGGAATTTCATCTAACACAAAACGGCTCCATATTGCGATTGTGATTTCCTCCTGCTATCCAAGGAAAAGTATTTTTTTTCCTTGAAAAATATCCAAAAAGCTAAGTCATGCTCTTGGTCTTAGGAGATGTCACCTCGAATGATGACCGTGCACCCTGCAGGATGCACTGTAAGGAAGGGCAACACCATGGAAGTGGTTGTTCAGAAGACATAAGACTCCCAAACTCCACAAAAGACTCCACCAATGGAATTTACAAATGATTACACTTGAAATGCTTTTTGCCTTTTTTTTTTCTTTTTCAGTGAGAAATAAATATTTCATCAGACAAGCACGGATGTCCTATTTAAAACCCAGATGCCAAAAGACCTCACTCCACAAGAGCTGCACCAGTCTATCACCCATTCATAAATTGAATCATGAACCATCTTTTGGCTATTTCCTTAGAAGTATCTTTCACCTCCCTAATACTCTCTGCCTTAATTTTCTAACTCATATACACACATAGAGTTCACATATGTTTATTCTTGTACCAACACCATCTTTCAGCTTGAATAATAGTTTTCCCCCTTGCGATGTCCTCTCTCTGCTCTCCTCCCAACCTCCATTTCACTGTGCTGGGAAGGGACAAAAGCCAAGGACCAGATGACCTCTGGGTCCCTCGTCATCGAAGAGCTCCTGCTCCAAGGGCGGGTGCTGAGCTCTGCCCTGGCATGGCCCATGCAGGGGACACCAGCCCATCACGGAGAGAAACCCAGAGCTCTCTCCGCTCCAGAATTGAGCCCCTCATTTCTTTGACTTGAGCACTGTCAAGCCTCTGCAGTACATGAAATTCAACGATGTTTGTTCTTTAACGCGCTCTAAGTGAAGCGCATGTAGGGATGGAGCTGGAAAGGAGAAGGAAACGGGGTGAGGAGGGGGTCGAGCCTGCCCATCCCTTTGGATTTCAGAAATGTTAAACAAGACCCGAAGAGAAGAAATTTCCAGGGCTTGGAAGAGGGGACATACAGCTCAGCGAGGTGACACATACTTGGATCCAGAAGCTGCTCTGCAAGCAGAGTCTCTTTTCCTCCAGAGAGCTGCCTGCCACGTTCAGAGAAGCCATACATTAAATCTCCTTGGACAGCGTCAGACCTTCCTTCTCTTTGAAACACGCAGTCTCTGAGAAATCTGGCTAGGGCTCAGCCAAACCCCCAGCATGTCCCCGAGATGCCACCAGCCTGCCAACCCTGTACCACTGCTGTCCCGCTCCCCGAAAGCAACATGTCCACCAGCCCTCGGACGGCAGACGGTATTACCGAGCCTGGGATGAAACCACAGCAGGGAGCGCCAAGAAACTGCAACCTGAGAGAGCCCAAGGAAATGAATGTTTTATGGCCCATCAGTCACTATTTGGCCATTTTCTAGAGAAAGATGATGCCGCCTTCGAGAAAACCAAATTTCTCCGTTTGATGGTGGAGTGAGCCTCAGCCAGAAATGTGAAAATGCACCATTTGTGAGACGGTGACATTTTAAACTTGCTCCACCCTGGGAAACGGTTCACTCTAGGGAAGAACGGAGTTTCAGCCTCGATTAATGACTTTAAAACCCCAGCTGTACTCACGTGCGACCAGGGGAAGGGACAGTCCAGCCAGCGCTGCCGGCCCATGCAAAGCCCATCACGAGAGCGTTGCTGCTCCTAAATGGGCTCCAACAGCCCCGTCCTCCACATCCACCTGCATCTGCCCATTCCCATGGATTCTGAACCAGGTCACCTGCTGCAGCCCCCAAGTCACATTATTAATACAATTACCATGGGCAACAGCAGCTCAGCAGCCTGTACGAGGGAGCCCACCCCTCCACAAGCTCTTGGCGGTTCTGATTCTCCAAAAATACAATTCATAACTTAATCCTTTTTCTTACTTATTTTTCTCCAGTCGTGATATATCTTCTTTTTTTTTTTTTTTTTTTTTAATTTTATTTATTTTTAAAAAATTATGGGCTGGTAGTATTTTACCACAGCTATCAATCAGGCAATGAGCAAGTAGGGCTTTTTCTTTCTTCTTTTCTTTCTTTGTCTTTCTTTTTAATGCTTGTTATATCTCTGCTATATACTTCCTCTGCACACAGAAATATCCCTTCAAAGCTTGATATTATTGAGCAGCTTTCAACCATGCCCAGCAGAGCCATGTATTCTCTGCATTTGTCTGGCCTTTGTTTCTAGGAATGAAATACCAATGTCTGAACAGTGTGACTTCATTTCACTCCTTCATTCCAATACTTGTTCTATTTCTATCCCACTGGGTCAAACTCACCTATTGTGAGACCTCACCGATTTCAATTACATCAGGGATTAATTTGTTCCATTGCGTTGAAGCTGTTAATACAATCCTTGCTGGCTCTAGATTAGAAAAGGCACGGTGGAGACCTCCCTCGCAGGCAGTGTGTTTAACAGCGGTCTTGATCTTCATTTTTGTTCAGCGGTGGGGTGTGGGTTTGGTTTTTTTTCTTCCCTTTGTGCCCCTTTGCCCCTCTTTTCACAATCTTCCCCTTCCTTTCTCAACTGCCCTTATCAGAACTGGGTGGTCCTTCTGACTTCCACTGCAATGGGCAAAACGTTGCTTGCGAGGGAGGTCGGTGCTGGAAGGAAGGTCCAACCAAGGCCACCCGATGCTGTGCAGCTGTGACGACTCCGGCGTTGGCATCTCGTCCCCCCCAGGATGATTTTGAAGGCTCACTGCAAGTCCTCATGTCCCCAGAGGGATCTGCAGGTGCTCGGTTCTGCAGCTCCGACCATTGGCCGACCGAAGTCTCAAGGGTGAAACCGAGATGCTCCACGTAGCAGATGGATGCGCCAAAAATGCATATTTGACAAGTAACTCCGGTTTTC
This sequence comes from Pampusana beccarii, assembly GCA_013399365.1. Taxonomy (NCBI): domain Eukaryota; kingdom Metazoa; phylum Chordata; class Aves; order Columbiformes; family Columbidae; genus Pampusana; species Pampusana beccarii. Next base: position 284,365 of record VWYH01005912.1, read on the forward strand.
CTTTCTGGGGTTCCCAAACTGGGACACGAGATCACAGGATCTCAGGAAGAGATATTGATGCAGAGAGACCGGAGCTCTATGTGGGTGCAAAGCAGTTTAGCTCTGCTCCAGTGCTACAACTCTGTCCCACAAGATCCACAGCATTTCCGTTTTAAAAAAGCCAATCACATCTTACTGAAACTATACTTTTAGGAAATAGTGTGATGATTCCAGAATAATTAGAACAGGGGTTTCGAAAATATAAGTAGGGGGAAAAACAGAGGCTATTCAAATAAAACCAAACAAACAGCTCAGCGCGCAGATTCCTCCCTTGCTTACTGAAACGCATCACATTTCCAAGTTGGTTTCACGAGGTCACCTCAGGCTTCCACGGGGCATCTCTGTGCAGCCGGGGCTGCAAGAAGCTGCAAGCGTTAATGCTGTTTTTTTAACTGGAAGAAACATGAAGTTAGATAGACAGGGTTGCAGGGCTCCAAATTTATTGCAATGTTCAGCACCTGTTTTTCCAAAATGTGCAGTGTTCCCATCTATTACTGCACTACTTTTTTTTTTTTTTTTTTTTAACTGGAAGAAACATAGGAATAAGCTGGCCTGGTACCCCCCACCTGTTTATTTAGCTCTGCCCTCACCTTAGACCTTGTCAGAGCCATCCGGGGTCAGGCTGAAGCCCCTGCACCGCCTCCAGAACCAAGACCTCCCTGCCTGTATATTGGACATGTCCTGCCATGGAGGTCAAACCCACTCTGAGACACACAGCTCGCGGAGAGAAGGATGTGTTACACTACAACAGCCCTGATCTGCAAAAGTCACTGCTTCCACAAGCCTAAGCTTTCCAAAACACACCCCCTTACAGCTGAAATCTCCTACCGTGGTTTCTCCACAGATGGTTTTGCAGGGGAAGAGCTAAATTCTCATCATTGCCGCCTCGCCACAGTTATTTCCGACACTATCAAGTTCAACAACAAAAGTTAAACAAAACAAAACCCAAAACGATTCTCACCCTTCCCACCACGTCTCCCACTCTCTGTTCAGGGGAAAGTTTCAATATTCATTCATTCCCCGCATGCTCTGCTGAACGGCAACGATGTCCTTCAGGTTTCGCATGGCCACGTGCGCCCTGCCTGGCTCTGTGCCGCTGTCCCCGCTCCTCACAGCCAGCACCAGGCCACGAGGGCTGCTCAGAGGCAGTTTCATGCCCGGGTCCCTCCTCACAGCACTGGTATCGCTGCAAAGAAAACTGCAACGAGGCTTTGTGGAACAGCCCAAACCAACCTCTGGGAAACTGTGGATCCACAAAGCCAGCAGCTGGATCCACGTAGCCTGGTGTGCTACAACAGCCTTCACTATCTTAACCAAAAAAAAATAGAAAGTTTCTTTTCTTTATGGAGAGAGTACTCCCGCTGAAATAAACTGCCATGATATGCACGAATTAAAACCGTTCAGCAATTCAAACTGTCACAAGTAGTTGTCTTATTAGTATTTTTGAGCATTTGAAACAGGCATTCAAGGAATAAAACCTTGAGAGGAAAATGTAAAACCTCTCCAGCCCAAAACAGACGAAGAGCAAACCTGGTCCCCAACAAGGCAGCAGTGCGGTGACCCGTGTCTGAGCAGGTATCACCTGCATGGTGACCCGCAGAGAGGTTCCTTTCGGAGCAAACCCAGCAGCAGTGGACAACCTGCTCCCAAACAGTGGAAAAGCCTTTGCGCAAAGCACAGGGAGCTCCGTGAAGGGGAGAAACAAGGTGAGGGGGCTGCCCCGCAACATCCCCAATCACCTCAGGGTTGCTGCCAGCCAAGCTGTCCCCATCGTCCTCCCCTCCTCACCCTGTCCCACACGCAGCAGCAGAGGAGCCCAGCAGGTGCTCCTGGGACAAAAGCTGCTGGCACCCCACTAAAAATACTTATCAGTAATCTCTTCAAATGAGACTTGAGCCCAATTACTGGAAAACGTGCTGGGTTCAAAGCACTCCTGACCTTTTCTCTCCCTCCCTCCAACAGCAGCAACTTCTCCCCGGGCGGATGCTGCAGCTGCAAACGCGTTTGACCACGGCGGCGGGACAGAGCAGAAACGCCAAGCCCACTCCCCTGAAATGGGTCGGGGGTTTTCCAAACCCTGGAAAAAGGCAGAGTCATTCACCCTTAGGACTTACAACACCGGTTTAAGGCACAGGCCCATCAAGGTGACAGCTCCAGCTCTTCTGCGACACCAGCCCAGCTGGGACCGCCATGAAAACAGGAGCAAAAGCACAAGACATGGGAAACCCAAGAGATACTCAGGAAAACACAACCATGAGAAGGAGACAGAAGATCATCAGAGACCAATCTCTCCATAAAAGAAACAAACATTTGCAGTGGCAGCACCACAGCAGTGATGTGATGTTTCCCCTGGTAACTCCTTTCCTCCGGGTCCCCTCACATCGTCCAAGGAACACACAGATCCTGCTCCCAACGCAGAAAAGCAACTCCCTCTAGGGTAAAACATGGCAACTGCCGAGCAGTGCACACGAGTTCCGGGCAGGATTTCCAAAACACCTTTTTCCATTGAATTTGCAAAGAAAATAGAGATGTGACTAACAACTGTCTCTTGGACCGTGGCTCCCAAGCACTGACCTCATGTGAAAGGTGGCTTCTCCAAAACCACACAGCTCATTCAGACCCTGCCGAATTATCCCGTGCCACTTTTCCTCTTTCGAGTTTCCTCTCTGAAAACACATTACCAAGCTCCAACCAGTCCCATTCCTGCTTATTCTGGCAACACAACACACAGTGACCCCACACGGGAACAGTGCCAAGGGGAAAGAGACCTTCTCAGGTGTCACTGCTTGCTCATCCCATCATTTGGCACCATCTACACCGTGCTGGGATATAAGACAAGGACAGAGGGGTTAATCCACCTAACAATAACCGGAAGCCAATAGGGGGATTTACTGGAATTGCAGGAGTCATTCCACGGTGATATTTGTGATGCAGATACCTCACTTCTGTCATCCCTTCATTCCCACCAGCCTGCGCCCTAGTTTTTCACACCCGCTTTTAGGACTGGCTGACATAAGCTGTTTGAGACCCAAACCCCTCCCATAGCTTGCACCATCCCCTCCTTCATTTCGAGTTTATCTTCTCCATCACTCAACTGAGCATCTTCTTTATTCCCACCATCTTCAACTGCACCGCTCTGAAGGGAGATGTTTGCAGGCTCAGGACAAGGATCAAATCTATGTTATGGAAGATACCAAAACATCACTGGAAACCGGTAAGTACACAGCAGCCTCAATGGTTACATGTGCCCTGAATACCAGCCTGCTAGTATTAGTTATTGAGGGGGAAAAGCCTGCGTCTCCGGGCTGATCTCTCCTTCAGACCCTAATTGCAACACCGATGGAGATGACAAGCCTGGGAGACAGATGTCTCCAGGCTCTTCATCCCAAACCCAGAGAAATAAAGCCGTGGCAGCAGGGCTGGTGTTGCTGAGCGTGGCCGGCACATGGCAGCGTTACAAGGGGTCCCTTTAACCTGCCCTTCCTCAAGTGCCAGGCTGATCCAAAGCTTTTAGTGTCAAAACAGGAAAAGGAGTTGTCTGTGAAGAAGATCTCTGCAAACTTCAAGCTATAATTTCCACAGACAGTGACTTCTCCTCAGCTCTAAAAACCCAATGAGATACCAACCATCACTGGGCATTTCCTTTTCTCCTTCCAGTTCCCACTCACCAGTGATGCAGACAATACGTAGTGACATATTCTCTGTCGTTGGACTTCACCCACCATACCCAAATAGTCCATCAGATGAGTCCTGACTTGGGATACTGCTGGAAGGCCAAGGGGCACAACCCTCTTTCTAAAAAGCAAAGTGCACAAAATTCACAGAAAAGGGACAGAGGGGACATAAGATTCATCTGCCCTGTTGATGCGGGGGCCCAGAGATTTCCAGTGCGGCTGTGTCACAAAGAAGGCTTCGGTTTGGAAATTATGTTGGAGGCTCCCAAAACAGGAGAGAGCAGGAACTGAGACAACAGTGCAGTACAATCCAGCAAGAGCCCAGCTCCCAGGAACGAGCACTGGATCTTCCTGAACCCACCGGGACTTGTTGAAGGCAAGGGCCCGTGGTGACAGTGTCGAAAAAGAGCAGTCAGGGTGAAAAGGCCAGCAATTTACCTAAAAATAGATTGCAATTTGTGAAATCACAGCCACGGAGATGAGCATCCCCTTGTCCTTCAGGTGGCTTTTCCCCATTTCAGTCGCACACTTTGCTGATGCATTGCTGACGAGTTTCCTTGTCCCCTTCTCAGGTTACCATGACGAAGCATCTGCAATATTAGAGTTGCTCCTGCATAATTCTCTACCCTTGTACACGAAGTCTAGCAAGCTATTTCTGGAACAGGGCTTTCCAGAGATTATTTTGATCAGTAATTCACTTATTTGAAACATAAGATGCAAAATTTCCTCCATTTCTGCAAGGAAGAGATTTTCTTTTGAAGTTGCTTTATGCTTTGCTTGCCTTGCAAAACCTATTTCACGAACTATGAGGCAGGATGGAGCTCTCTGAACCCCAAACACATCACCACAGGAGCCCTGCTGACTGGAGAAGCGGACAGAACCAATTTCCATTTGAAAATGCGCTACTTACTTTAAATAAATCTCTTCAAATCAACTTACCTGGGAACACCCGCTTTTATTTAGCAAAACTCGAAGTCACAACCTTTTCTGTTTCCTACCATTTCTACCTGAAACCGTGGCCTGAGGTGCCACACAGTAACACACCATAGAGCTTCCAGAAGCCATCAGCAAAGCACGACTTCACACCGAGAACATCCCCAGCATGAGACCAAGATGATAAAAAAGACCTAGAAGTTCCCGTTCAGTGAGCAAAATGTATGGCCAGCTCAAAAAGCTTCAGGGGAAACCAGAAGAGAAGAGAACCACCTCTGTTTCAGTCAGGCTAAAGATGCTCCTCATCATCTCTGCCCTGGTGAGGCCTCCCTGCAGTGCTGGTCCAGCACAGGACACACATGGACCTGCTGGAGAGGGCCAGAGGAGCCCCAGAAATGATCCGAGGCTGGAACAGCTCTGCTGGGAGGACAGGCTGAGAGAATTGGGGTGTTCAGCTGGAGAAGAGAAGCTCCGGGGAGAACTTAGTGTGGCCTTTCCGGACTTGAAAGGGGTCAACGAGAAAGATGGGGACAGACTTTTGAGCAGGGCCTGTTGTGATAGGACAGGGGGTGATGGTTTTAAACTAAAGGAGGGAGATTCNACTGGGGGAGCTGGGAAGGTCCCTTCAACACAAACTGTTCTATGGTTCTGGCACTCTCACAAGCCTGCAGAGTCTCCCAGCCCCTTCCCTGTGTCCTGCCAAAGGGTCAGCAAACCCAGGGCTGAGAGGGAGGGAAGCACCACAGCTGGGCATCCCCCGTCCCCAGCTGAAGGCACGTACGAGGAGATGTATTCCTGCACCTCCCAAACCACTGAAGCCCTCCCCAGAGTGATGCTCCTGTACCATCACTGCTGCTTTCAGACGTATCTTGTGCACCATGGTAGAGTCACCTCAGCTAAATGCAGCGATGTGCTGCGAGACCTGCCGGCGTCATCAGAGATGAGAAAAACGGCTTTGGAGCAGTAACAGCACTGTCAGTCACTCCAGTCACACTAACAAAAGGGTCAAGCATGTATTTGGCACTCCTGGTTTCCCTTGATGAAAACCCTGCCGCCAGTGTCCCGTCTGGGGAAGCCGAAGGGTGCTTCATCCCTGCCTGCTCCTGCTGGCGAACACAAGCGGCTGATCACCTCTGCTTAAAGAAGTTATTAATTAATACCCCCGACGCAAAACCCAGCCTGTTGTCCCGGGCTAACGGCTATGCCTGCATTTCATTCTGACTTACCAACTCTGCTCCAAGCTGCTCCGTGGAGCGCCCACAAAACACATCAGCCAGTAAGAGGGAGTAATAAAAAAGAATCCAGGCTGGGTTGGTTTGTAAAGGCTCTTCCTCCACCACCACCAGCCCGTACCTGCCAACAGCCGCCTAACTTCTCCTTCCCCGAAAGTTCTTTGAAACACATTCTCAAGCCCTATTTTCTCTCCTGTTTATACCACGCTCCTTCTATTATCAAGAAATCTCCAAGTAATTTATAAGCCCACAAGCTCCCGCGCTAACAGGGCAATAAATCACATTTATATACCCCTTCGCCTACTGTTCAGAGGGCTGCAGTGCCGGGCGGCCACGGGGCCAGGGAGCAGGCGCTGCCTCCTCTGAACCCTCCGCAGCACACGATGTGTTCGGAGGAGAAAACAGCTTAGCTCCGCATCAGCCCGATGTTTATTCTCTAAGTATCCGGAGAGGATCCCAGCCTGGGTCCTACCTCGCTGGGTTTTCCCCATCTGACACATACAAGCCCACAAAAGGGGTTTTTTTCTTTTCACAAAATCAAACCGAAGGAGAAGGATGTTTTTGGCCGTTTTCCTCGAGGAAAGAGGTTGCCCATCTAATAATCCCTAAATGGGCGGTGGGTTGCTGGGCTTTCATGTGTGCCTTTGAGCTCCCCTCGCTGTGCCAGGTCACTGATTTTCTTTTCCATGGAGTTGCAAAACCCCTGAATAACAAGGTTTGTGCATGGAAGTGCTGACACAAACCTTAACTACAGCATCCTGAGCATGATACCAGAATAAGGACGCTCCCTGTGTGGCCCAGCGTACGGATAAATAAAGCATTTCAGCAGCCAGCGCCGACAGATCATAAACCTCCACGAGCATAAATACCAACAACAACCCAAAAAGGGCTTACAGGCAAGGCGGGCTGGGATGATTTAGAGTTGGGGTGGAAGGGTCATTATTGCTGAATAGGTGAGGGCAAGCGGGCCAAAGAAATCAATAAACCATTCTGCTCCCAGGGAGGAAAGGGGCTACGCTAATTGTGCAAACACACATTTTCCGTTTGAGGCTGGGGATCCCTGGCTCACCCAACACGGAGGGATACAGGGAACTGGCACCATCACGCTGAGAAACAAGGACGTCATCCCGAGATACGTGCCCCGGAGCTCCATCACTCAGAGCAGAGCCCACCAAAGCATCTCACTGGGTGCAACCCACTTCGAATCAATGCAGACCCAAGCAACGTTCATTAATTTCACTTTTATGGAGGTAACGTATAGTTGGGATAAGGATCTCAGTTGCTTTCAGCATCACCACCAAGTCCGAGCTTTTCCAGCACCCAGTTCTAGCACCGTACAACCAACCAACAACTCCTGCCAGCACCCGTTATCTTCAAGCACCCAAGACAAGCTTTGGAACCAACTTCACCCCCGATAAAATAACCACATTTGCAAGTTGCCACATTTGCATTGGAGGTGGAGGTGGCCCCCAAATGAGCCACAACAGAGCGCTGCGTCCTGCAGCAAGGATGCAAACAAAGCATTGCAGCCGGGTTTCCAGGCACCCAACTGCTGAGCCACAGAGCTCAAAGGCAACAAGCAACTTCTCCCTTGCCTCTTCTTCCATCCTCTGCCTTCCCAATTCTTCTACCTTTTTTTTTCTTTTTCTCTCACTTTATAGGGAACAGAGCAATGACAAAATGCACCAGGTTTGGAAAGTGAGCCCATTTACAAATGGAATAAATACACACTTATACAAATAAGCAGCTATTTGTACCTTAATGGGCCAACGTACCTAAAAGCCCACCTCTGGGATGTACCACAGGTCGTTCAGGGAACCAGCAGACAGCGGCAATGCCCATAATTCAGTGAAGAAGCCTGAGCTCATGAGCACATACAGATGCAAACGGTGAGGATCTTCATTCCTGGCTAACCAGAACTGCGAGCTGATGCTGCTGGTAAAAGCACAGGAACCTGCTCTGGTCCCTCTGCGTGATCCAGTCTCCTCCTTCGCTGCCTTTCCAAAGATATTTACAGAAAATGCTCTGTATATCAGTTAATAAAATAGCTCGAAACGAGCCCAGGTCATGTCAAGCTTATGGCCTGCAGTTAATGGGTTTCAACTTTGCTTTGGATCCTGAAAGTTTTTAAAATCAGTAATTTCATCTTCCCTCCAGAAATAAATTCCTCAATGGTTTCACTGCGAAAATATTCCTAGGAACAGACAATTCTGCTGCTCGTGTACTAAAGACAGCAGACACAAAAAATCAGATTAATATTGAGCCTTATCAAAAGTATGGCATAAACCATGTGTTGAATTTAATCCAAACCAAACTGTCAATCTGCCTTCAGGATCAGATATAACAAACATGTGAGCCTAGGGCCAGAAATGAAAAAGCACGGTTTGTTTTCTAATACAAGATTTGTACTGATCTCTATTAGCTGCACTCCTGCATGGAAATCTTTACACTGCAAATGCTGGACAAATAGGATTTCTTATCTTTCTGCTTTGATGAGTGAGCGAAAAGTTTCATTTGGTTTTAATTAATTTAGATTGCAGCTTTCACATTTCCAGGGAACAATTCTCCATAGTTTTGGAAAATAAATCCATTCTGAAACATTTTAAATGAGGGGGGGAAAAAAGAAAAAGAGGTGTTACAAGCACTAAGGTACCTCCCGAGGTTTGGGTTGCTGCATCCCCGCATAGCTGGAGGGCACCAGGGGGAACCCAACACACTTTGCTGCTCCCATCACCGGTCACCAGCACTGGGAAAAATGCTGCTGGGGAAAAATTCAGGCCAGTTGTAGGCAAGCACAGAAAGGAGACCTTACAGCATGATACTGGAGATTCCCTGACGGCCCTTTCTTTGCACCACCGCATTTGTGCCCACAGCACCGGGACACCGCAAAGCACCAAACCCCGGTCCAGACATCCCGAGCATCCTTCTGCAAGGGAGCGGGTGGAGCCGGCACACACACAAACATAGAACAGTACGAACAGCTCCCGGGTTGCTCTGGGAATGCCTATAGCTGCCCAGCGCCCTGCCCACAGAGCAGCTTTGTGAGATCAGCCTTGCTGGCCCTGCGTCAGAGTTCGGGCAGATTTTCAGATTTTCTTCAGAAGTGAAACCCCACAACTTAATCTGGTGACACTCAGCTTCCTGGCACACACAGTGATGGTGCACGCGGGGGAAAATCAGGCTCCCGGAATGAAAACCGCGCAAATAAATTCCATTTTCTTGTTTGTTAAATTCAAATGGCAATTATGTTCATATTATCACAGAATCACTTCAGTTGGAAAAGACCCTCATGGTCACCTAGTCCAACCATAACCTAACCCTAGCACTAAACCATGTCCCTAAGAACCTCATCTAAATGCCTTTTAAACGCTCTTTCAACAAACAGCACAAAAGCAATCCCCGTGCCTATTCCCATCTATTTGCTCCCTCTCCAAATCAGGGGAACACAGCCCGAATGACCCGGGACCTGGCGGCACCGCCGCGATCCTCTCGCTAGCGGGGTCAGGAGCCAGGATGATGCTTTCCGGGTGCCCTGTCCCCCACCTCGCCAGTGCTTTGGGGTTCAGCTGCACCCACACGGGTTGGGGAGCAGCCCCAGCAAAGCACCGGAGCGGGCGGCTCCTTCCCTCCCGGCACGGTGTAGAGTCCGTACCTGCATCTGCGCACCTCCGAAAACGCAGCACTGCGATCTCGCTATCGGTTTTGCCATGAATCCGTCAGTTGGGCTTGCGGGTCAGAACGGTTCTCTTGTAGGGGCTGAGATAATGCTATTTGGAACTCACGAAATAAATACACAATATAAGCGGGGCGGTCCCTCCATGCCCGTGGCTGGGGCTGGCAGTGCTGTGCCTGCTCCTCCTGTACCACCCCAGCCCCAGTAGCTTTGCCGATCATCAAAAACCCCAACACAGAAACACACGCGCCCTTTTGCACTGCAAGTTTTCCATCCCTCATTGCCCCATGGCTGGGCTGACTTGTCGCAGAGCAGAACACCCCACGCAGAGTTTCACATCTCATTTTAGGTGAAGTTTATAGAACTGCCCAGTCCCCAGAATCAAAAAAATGCCACATGTACGTGGCATCCAACGTTATTCCTGTAAAAGGCCCCAACAATCAGACCTGCTGGTTTTTTTGTATTGATTGCTGGGAGGCTGTTTGCTATTCTGATCTCAGCTGGTCGGAAGTCTCCCCAATCACCGCAAGGTCGCGACCACGGGGTCAGAAACCTGCACTACATACATCATAATTTATTTTACAGATAATCAATACTGCAGTGCACCACGCAGTCTTACAGTACAGCCTCACAGGGAGGCACTGATGCCCCTCACACAGGATTGTGACCTTAAGGCCTGGCAGCTTAAGGGGGGGTCAAAATCAGCTTTCATTTTATAGCTGGAAATCGTGGCTGGAAGGAGCGTACGTACTCCACTCGCTGTTGTACATTTGTAAAACTGAGTCAAATTCTGCCTATAGTTTGAATCCAACTTGGGAAAAGAAATATTAGCATCTGTTCAGGTCCACAAGCGACAAATGGATGGGAGAAGCCCGGGGTCTGCTGAGACGGGGTGACCCTGGTCCCACCTGTGGGTGAGGGAGCCCCTGCGACCGCAGCACCGCGTTTCCAAACCACCCCTTCTCTTCAAATGGATTAATAGCAACTGAGAAGCAGCAGAATGCCCTCCTATCAATATTGTCCTTCATCCCATACTCTAATTTCTATTCCCAGGGCCCTGCATCCCACCAGCCATGCCCAGCATCGCCCAGCATGCCCACGCAAGCCCAGTTATCCACCAGGGATCCCTGCGTTTTTCTGTTAATTCTGCACTTCTGCTGAAGAGCAGCTCTGGGTATTCCAAAAGATACAACAGCTTTTTAACAAGCTGTCCTTAAAAATGGTGCCAAAGATAGTATTTTAGCAGGAAAGAAAAGGATTTGAAATATCCAGCAGGAGAAAAAGCGACTGGGAGGAATAAGGAGTGCTGGAAATACCTTGCAGGAGGACCAATCCATTATTAATTAATTGCTGCTTTCTGGTATTTGTATCAACGCAATATGGGACCTTCATCAAGGTTTAGCATTCATCAGAGATTTGGTTTATAAAATGTTAACAGAGGAACCGCATCTCCCGTCAGTACCAGCCATAAGGCAGCGAGCAGGACCGTTGCCCGCTGCCCACTTTTCATCCCGTTTCAGCTGCCCCCAGGGCAGGGGCTGTGATAACCCAACACCAACAGGCTCAGATCTTGCCCCTTTCCTCCCAGTTTGCCCCAAAGCAGAGTTGGCCCCAGGCGGCACGGCCAGCGGGTGGGACAGCAGCAGGAGCAGCATCGTGCTGACAGGACCTGTCTGTAGGAGGATGCTGCCGGACACCCTTATCACACCCTAAGGTCAGGACATTCAAGGCGTTTCAGGTTTCCCCCCAGCACGACCCCTCTTCCGCTGGCTGCAGCAGAATAAAGCAGATATTCTCATTAAAAAAAGCAAATGTGAGCAGAGCGTAAGCGGAGCACGGCAAAGGGCACGGTGCTGTGCCAGAGGAGGATGCGCTGTCGCTACGCAGAAAACGCTGCCCTGTGGTTTAGCTTGAGATCCAGCCATTGGTGCAGGCGGAACAGACAGGGAGGTGTCAGAGCCCAGGGAGCCCTGTCCCACGCCGAAGTGAGCTGGTGAACCCCACAACCTGCCCCGGTCGATTCGGGAAGATTGGCACGTCGGCTCCCACCCACCACAGCCCCCGGTGCAGCCAGGAGCTCGCACAAAGGGAAACAGGCAGACCATGACAGACTAAGCCTCCTCCTTCCTCTCTCTCTTCCCCTTTCTTTCTCTTCATGCTATGGTAAGGCTGCTGAATGGCAAGAGGAAAATACTTTGGCAGAGCCAGACAGTCTTTTCTACTTTTTTTTTCTTTTTCCTTTCTCTTACTTTTCCTCCAGCTGCTTCGCTGGGTGCCTAATCCTCCACGGACATCTGGAGAGGTAGCAGGACACAGAAGTGACACCAGGTAGGCAGCCTAACGCACAGTTCTGCATAATTTCTGCCGTAACGGAACCGCGGGTGATCAAAACACACAAACACAAAAGAAAAAAAAGTAAGGTCCTGTCGGGATCACAGATTCCAACGTGGCGTGACCTACCCCAGCCCTCCCAGTTTGCAGAGAGCCCAACCGGAGGCCTTGGCAGCAGGTATCCATCCTCACACACCCTGCCCAGGCACCAACAGCAGCCACTCCTCCTTTTTCCTTTTTAAATCATGCTGTTGCCTGAACACATTTTTCACCTGCTGTTATCACATCAGATATCTAAAGCGTCCATATCTGGGGAAAATAAAAGCAAAAGCAGCTATTGCTCAGTGAGGGTGAAGGGAGGAGATGGCAGAACAGGGGTTTCCCCAGCTCCTACGGAAAGGAAGAGACACATAAAAATACTCCCAAGGATCCGGGAAGTAGCTTTAAGATCAAAAAAACCATTTTCAGCCCCAGAGGAGCCTTTATCTTGAGCTCAGTCTCCTGCAATGGAGGGAGACGTCCACTCGCCCAGCTGACCAGCGTGGCGCTATCAACTTACAGCAAAATCAAATAATCTGAGTGGCCACCTGAGTCCCAGCAATGCTGTTCATCCTACCTGAGCCCCCAGAAGCCCTCAGCGCTCACCCCCACCTCCTCCTCAGTGAAGGACCAGCCACCAGCCGCATCACCACATCCCAAACGCGCCCGCGGGGCTTGGGAAGCATCACCCTTTGTCCATTCCACTCTTCCCTGCCTTGGCACGCTACGGCCAAGCTGCTCTACAAGCAGAAAATGAGCAGGGTTCGAGCATGCAACCATCCTACAAAACCCAGCACTGCTCCAAAGCCAGCATCACTCACCGCGTCCAGCTTGGCCATGCCAGGTGCAATATGGAAAGCAAAATAGAAATTAAATATAACAACCACAACACGATCAGCTATCTCAAACAGAGGAAATCTGAACCCCGCACCTATTATACCTTCCTATGTACTCTCCTCAACACCTGAGTCCTTCTCTGTTTGTCTGAAGCATCTTGCACATCTCTAGAGCTTTGAAAAAGCAAACTGCAGTCCAGGTGGGTGTGCGGACCGAAGCCTTCAAGCAGCAGCTCTGCGTTGCTGCCCGCTGCCACAACACAGCCAGAAAACGCCAGGCTCCCAAATGCTGAAGGAGTTCACCTTTGCTTCTGCCTCGCTGGGAAGGGACTCTGGAAACAGCTTTGTCCTTGCAAGTTTTCCTGCTAACTGTGCGTTTGAGGGGTCTCCTGGCACAGGACCTGTCCCAGCACGTGGAAGGACCGTGGGAAGCCAAGGCAGCGTGTGGCCAGGGCCGGAGCCGACGGCGCTGTGGGGGGCACGGGCTGCGAACCCCGATCTGCGCAGGGGCAGGACCCCCACCTGCACTCACCCCACACGAATCTCAGTCTCGCTTCTCCCACGGGAGAACCCGAGCGTGCACCAGCGCCCGCACCAGGGGCAGCTTCAGGACACGACACTTCACGGGCCAGCGCTAGAAGTCAGCACGGGGAATAAAAATCCCTTGTGGCGAGGGTACGGTCGGTTCCTGGAGAGCAAGGGGGTTTTAAAAAAGCCCAAATTACTTAATACACCACCAAGCCCAGCCTTGCAGGTGGCAGACTGGTGGAGCCACACCAACAGGCATCGTGTCCCCCGTCACGAGGCCAGCAGCATCACACACCCAGAGCCACAGATCATCTCATCAGCTCCAGCCCGTGACGGGGTCATGCGCTTCATCAACATCACTGAGCTCCTCCTCCGCTAATTAAATCAGGGTTTGCTTATGCTGTTTCTCTTGTCTTCTCACTGCCTAGTAATTAAGAGTTGGCTGTGATCAGAAAAAAAAAAAAAAAAAAAGACAGAAAGCTTCCCAGCCTTTCCCAGACCAGTCTTGCTGTGTTTTGTCCTTCACCCCATCGCCTCTGCAGCCTGCGCATTAGTAGCCCCGCACAAGTGCGGGGTGGGTGAGCTCAGGCTGGGAAGCAGACCTGACCTCAGATGTTCTCATGGACGAGCACTGCTGTCATTTGAGGGGTTCAGAGCCTGTCACAGAGCTGGTGTCGGTGTGGGGACACCACGCCAAGGACTCATGGTCCCCATCCAGGCTGAGCAGAGGTGGAGAGGGCAGGACGAGCCCGGGAGCTGCAGGGTGCTGGATCCCCGCTGAGTCCCGGCACACAGGGCTTTGCCACAAGGAGCAGAGCGGTTTGTTGCATCCAAACAGCACCTGTCCTATCCAAAGAGCACCTGTCCCACCCCACAGCATGGGCTCCGCATCCCAGAGACTCCATCCCCAGCAGCACACGCAGCCTTGGCTGCCACCTCGAGACGGATACTCGTGCCACCCAGGGAGGGCGCAGGCAGGTTGGTGCCCACCCACAGAGAGGGGAGACGGGAGCGTGACCCCGCTGGGCGAGGGCAGGGTGAGCAGGGACCCTTGTCCCCAGCACCAGTTCACGCCCGCAGAAGGTGTGGCCATGAGCCCCATGGCAAGCTGAGCCGGTCAGGCTGCGAACAGACCACGGTCTGGCTTGGCCAGAGCAGTGTCCCCAGCACCGTTTGGTGGCACTCGTGTCCACGGAGGAGCAGACGGGGAGCGGGGAGCCAGGCGCTCGCAGGCTCGCGCCTCCGACACGTGCTGCGCGTGGCTTCGCCAGACCACAGGATCTGGCTTGCTGAACGTGTGGAACCAACGCTTCTCTGTGTCTCACTTTACAAAGCCCCAGACCATAACTGTCTGTCGCCGCACAACAGCTTAGGAGAAACATAAGTTGCTGTTGGCATGGCATGCAGCAGCCTTCCTCTTACACAACACCAGCAGATGTGAAAATAGCCCGGTGCTGCTTTGCGCGATCCTCTGGCCTCCTGTTTGCTTCTGGATCAGATTCCAAAACTGGATCTTAACGTACAAGAACCACAAAAGCGAAGGATTTGGCCCTATTAGGGACCTTTTTCATAATCCAGGGCAAGATGCATTTCATGCAGAAGAACACACCGAGGTTTACCAGGGCAGGGAAGAGGCTGAGGCAGCATCAGCCTGTGCTCTATGGCTCGGCCGGGGAGCTGGCACCGGTGTCACCCTGTGCTCCAGCCGACGATGGAGCTGGCCCAGGGGTAGAAGAGCTGGAAGCTCTTGCAAGCCAGGGAAGCACCCAAAACCTCACATCCTATTGCTCAGCTGACACCGAAGCTGCCTCCAGCCCCCACCTGCACTGGCAAAGGGCGACCTCTGAGCTCCTGAGGTCCCACGTCCCCAAACCCGACGTCCTAAGGGCCACCACAGCATGGGAGATCCTCTCCATCCATGCGAAGTGCTCCTGGGTTTCTCACCCATGTGAAGAGCAGGGACTGACTCTAAGGCCAAACCCAAAACTGCTCTGGGACATGCAGAGAGTAAAAGCGCACGGAGGATAAATTGCTCCTGCAAGTGCGAAGAGGCAGCGGGAGAATTAAACGGAAGGATACTAAAGATAAGCGATAGAGGGAGAGTATAGTAACCAGCAGTGAAACGGCACCCCTAGGAACAACCTGTGTAAATAAACTAATCTCTCCAGTGTCCCCAAGGAGGTCGAGTGTCCCCAAGGAGGTCCAGTGTCCCTGCTGCCTTTGGGTCCACAGCAACCTCAAGCAGCAGAGGAACTTCTCAAGATTCGAGAGAAGAAAACAAGACAGGGACATTCCTGCCATGGGGCAGGGGACCGGAGGACGAGCTGTCCTCCCACAGTCCTGCAAGGTACAGGGCTGCTCTTGCGGTGCCAGTTCACAGCCACCAGCACCCACTGCCTGCGCTCCCCTCAACTCACCACACGCTGTTCCCCAGTGTCCCCCCGTGGAAACGTCACCCAACGGCAAAGCCCTGGAAAAGCCCAACTGGTCCAGGAGTCTAAGTCCTGCTCCTGAAAACTCCCGTCCCTCTGACCTCCCCACAGTCCGGGCTGGGGAACGTCTCCCCTGCCCTGCCACAACCCACCCACGGGTGATGCTGCACCCGATAGGGTCACCTACGGGTGGCTTTTCAAGGACCTCAGGGTCTAGGAGAAACCTTCACACCAGCACTGAGCCACCACACCGCATAACGCAGGCAGGTTGCGTGCCAACACACCACAGCCTTTGTACACCGGTAACCAGCAGAAGACACAAAACACCTGAGCCATTCTATTTTGCCCCAGAATACCTCCAGCCCCAACACACACTGGAGGGATTTTTATCTTTGCGTACAGAGCCGCAGGGCAACAGTCGGCAGCGGAGGAGCCTAATCCTAAAACCAACACACGGGCCGACCCGCTGATCGCGGCTTGCATGGGAGGGCAAAAGGCGGCCTTAGAATATAATCCATTTCAGGCGCTCTTAAATCTCCCCAATACAACACAGAGCCCTTTAAGCAAAACTAAACAACTTCCTCCAGTCTAAATAAATATTAAACCTAACTGATGCATTAATTTACTTCAGTTCACCGAAGGCTAACTCCTACCCAAACTGATCATTATAAAAGAAATCCTATAATCCCTCGCTCCCATTCAGGCTCAAAACATGTAATCCCGTGAATAAATCCAGAAAGAAAGTGTAACAAAATGGGCAATAAAAACTTACAGCATTCACATCTTTTCATCTACCATTAATACTGCAGACACTCACTCGAAGGCCCTTGAGTATGACTAATCTAATGTTTTGGCTCCCAACACTAATCGCCGAAAGAGCGTTCACCTCTCGGTGTGACACCCAGCGAGATCCGCAACCCGGAGCCCTCCGCGGCACCCGGCCGCAGTGAATCCCGGCCTCGCATCCCGCAAAATGCTGCAAAAGCAGCACGCAATGGAGCAAAGTATGGTTCTAATAGCACCAGAGCGCTGAGCTGCTTTTTCTTTTTTTCCCTTTTTTTTTTTTTTATTATTATTTTATTGCTTTGGAAGCCTGCGAGCTCCAACTGTATAAATGCCAATAATTTCCCAAGTTTTAAGGCTGCTGAAGTAAGAGATCAGATTTTAGCAAGTGCTTTCCAGGCAGCCAGCCAAACTTTTTCTGATTCACTAAAAGCACCAAAGGGAGGGGGAGAGGGAGGGGGCTGGAGCGCTGATTAACTTCAGTTACCGCACAAGCGCAAAAAAATGTCTCCCCGCTGCAAAGGGTGCCGTCGCTGTGAGCCCTGCACAGCCTGTTATTCCTCGGGCTTGAAAAAAAAGTAAAAACGCACCAGAGAAATACAGCAAACGCCTTCCAACCGCAGAGTAATTTACAGCTGTGGATCCTCTCCTGACGAGGAGGCTGCTCTGCCGAGGGGAGGCTCTGCTGGTGTTAGGTTCGGGCTGCAGCTTTCAGAGGGGATGAGGCAAATAAATTGCGACTGGGGATTTTTCCGAGGGGTGGGGAAGCAGGGGATGGGGCTGGTTTGGGTTTTAGCTTGGCCGGAGGGATGGAGCCCCCTCCAAGGCTGCGGCAGCGCTCAGCCAGGACCATCCCTCGCTGCCGTCGTGTATCTGCGACGGGACCAGCAGGTGCAATCCCAGCCAAAGCACCACGCGGGGCCGAGGTGGTGGCACGAGCGGCCCCCAGCCCCAGCGGGACGCTGATCTGGAGCCACCGGGGCAGCGACACCTGCTCTGCCCAGCCCCACAGGTGTGTTTGTTCCAGGATACCCGGCTAAAATCCCCATCCCGGGGACGCGCGTGGCCCCAGGGCTGCGGCCACCCCGGCACCCCCAGCCCCGTCCCGCGGGCGGCCGGGCTGCAGAGCCGCGGCACTCAGGGTGTTCCTCCAACGGCTTCGTTCCTGCCGAGGCAGGATCAAAGGCAGGATCTGACTTGGATGGCTTTCTACTGAATAATGGGGAATGAGCACGCAGCCTCCTTCTCCTGGCTAGGGAAACTCATGTTTTTCAAAGTATCAGTTTTTAGGAGTAAGTTCGCTAGTATGGGGGGGATGAGGGGGGAGAAGAAGAAGAAAAAAAATAAAAGGAAGGCGAGCAGGAGAGAGCCTGCTCTTCCAAGGCAAGTGCATCAATCAACATTGTGCGAGGAGAAGAGTCCAGCACTCCTTCTCACATCATTAGCCAGGCTAATGCACTCCAGAGGATCCCGTTACGGCAGAGGCTACCGGCGCACCGGCTGCGCCCAGCCCGCACCGGAGCCTCCGCACCAGCCAACACCGAAAAGGAGCTCGGTGAGAGGGGCAGCCCCTTCCCAGGGCCAGTGACACTCCAGCATCTGGCACAGAGATCGGTTTAATACGGCTATAAAAACTAGAGGGGGAAAAAAAAGTGAAAGCCCAAGCCAAAAGTGCCTGGCACTGCGAGGTCAGCACGCCGCCTTTGTTTCTATTTTGCAACCAAAAGCGAAAGAGGACAGAAAGGACACGTACCTGTACCTGAAAGCACAGCAGCAGGAAATGTAAACATCTGGAGAGGAGAAAAAAAAAAAGGCAACAAAATATCAAATGATGCGGTAAAATGGTTAAAGCTGATTTTTTTTTTCTTTGTTTTTGTTTGCAATTTTTTAAAGGGTGCAGAGCGATGCTCAGCTTATAAAAAGGCTCGGGTCCCGATTACCACCTGATTGCAAGCAAAATGCCACCGGAGCCTCCAGAACGAAAGTTAAAAAATAATAATAATAAAAAAAAATCTTTAAAAAATAATAATAAAAAAAAATTAAAATATGCCATAATCCTTACAGGCAAGTGCAGGCGGAGAGCATTGAATACATCGCTGGGCGAGGAGAGGGGGGAGGTCAGTGGCTTCACGCTAGCGGAGTGCAGGTCCCCACCGCCGCCCTGACATGGGAGCGATCCGGCCGGCGAGCTCCGTTCCGCGCCGCTCCGCGCCGCTCCGCGCCGCCGAGAAGTTGTGGTACCGCCCGCTTTGCCTCCTCCGAGTGACTCGCTTAGGCATCAGCTCTCCTCTCCCCCTGTCTCTCCTCCTCCTCCTCTCCCTCTCTCTCCGCCTTTGGGGGGGATGAAGGTGCTTATTGTCAGTAACTTCCGATCATCAGCAAGTGCCCCCCCGCCGCTCCCCCGGGCCAGCCCTGCGAGGCGGATAAAGCGGCTCCGCGGCCCCGCTCCGCGCCCCGCCGCTCGGCGCGGGCTGCATGGCGATGCGCGGGGCGCGGAGCGGGAGGCGGGACCCGCCCGGGCAGCCCCCGCGGAACTGGCACCGCCCGCGCGGATGGGGCACCGCCCGCGCAGCTCGGCCGGGAGAGCAGGGGCGGCCAGGAAAGTATTTAAAAATAAATAATAACAATAAAAACGAAGGTGGCGGGGGGGGGGGGGAAAAGGGCCACGCTCCGGCCCCCCCCGCTCCTCCCCCGGCCCGGCGGAGCGGCCAGCGCCGCCACCCGCGGAAAACGCGAAGGGGGGGAAAGAACACAAGAGAGCGGCTGCTGCTCCGCGCTCCGCTCCGCCGACACGTGTCGGGCGCGGCCGCTCCCAGCCCGCGCTTGGCCGGGGCGGGGGGCCCGGTGCTCTCTTACCTCCGAGCGGGCAGGAGCGCGGCCCGGCCCCCGCCAGCCCCGGGCGGGCGNCGCCGGGAGGTTTGCGGCGAGGTCAGGTTGTCGGGGTCCGGCCTGCACGGCCGCCGCTCCGGCACGGTTCGCCTGCCCTCCAGCGGCCGCTCCGCCGCTCCGCACCCCCCGCTGCAACGCTCCCGCAGGTCGGGGTAAAAACGACCGGGCTTCCCCCTCCCGACTTTTTTTAATTATTTTTTTTTTAAGGTAAGAAAAAATTCACACGCTGAGAGCGTGCGGTAACTCTTTCCCCGTCTCCGAAAGCTCGTTTATAGCAGACAAAACGCCAGGAACTGTTAACCTCCACACATAGTCTAACTCTCCGAAGAGAGCCTAACATCAGTTAACACCTTATTAAGTGAGAACATAACCATAGCTCATAACTGCGAGCTTTCCAAATTCTTCTCTAGAATAACAGCGCGCATCGGCACAGAGCGTTCGGCCCTGCAGCTCCCACGTCCCTGGGGACACAAGCGCTCTCTCCGTCCGTGTTTTCAGCCACAAATCAAGCAGCATCTTTAATCCCTGGAGTTCATCATGGGGGACCCTCTAGACACCAAATCACAGTGGTTTTCAGCCCATAGTTTCAGGCCCAAGTGGCACAGAAAACATTAAGAAGTTTGAAAACAATGAGCAAAGCAAGTTCTTTTAAATTCCCAAGCAATAAAACATATATATGGAAAATCTAATGGATTTTACCCTTCTGGTCTTATGGATCCACAACCCAAAAAAAAAAAAAAATCCAAACCACTGCCAGTTACTGATGCCACTGACATCAGCTGACACCACACATCCCCATCACAACTGTCCCACGGCACCTTGCCACAGCTGGAGGCTGTTTCCGAGGATGGCCAAGACCATCGGAGCCACTTTCCTGAGCCCTGCAAGTTGAGGTCACTGAGATGACCACACAGAAGCAGTCTGAGCAGAGTCCAGGGACGGTCAGGATGAGAGCATTTAGCCTAGATGTGAAAATATTCGATATACTCCTAATCATCAGCAATGTCTCTTTTCCTAAATGGGGAGGAACTCAGCCTATGCCACCTTATGCTGTGAGGAACTGCTCAGGACCCCATGGGAAAGGCATTCTATAGAGTGGGGTCAAGCCAAGAGTTTCCACGTGCATCAGCCCATCACCCCACTAAATCCAGTATCTGCTGCCCAAGGAGACCCTGCACAACACACACAGCAGTTCTGCAAAGCCAGAAGGCAATAATTCCACCCTAACACAGCTGCCCATCGTCATCTGCGAGCACGACTTCTGATTGCTCCTTCTTGGCTTTCCCCAGCACTGAAACCCAGAGCAATCACAAAAATAGTCCAAACTGCCTCAGAAACAGCCCCAGGGCAGGAGTTGGGCCCCAATGGGTTTCTTTGGCCCTCTAACTCTTCTTTAGGCACAAAAGTGAGGCTGTAAAATCAGTCCGCCATAGATAAGGTACTGAGGGGGGGAGACGGCAGAGGGTGGCTGTGGGAAGCCTGCATGGCCTCTGCCCAGCAGAGCTCCTGAAAAGGCCACCGAGTCTCCCACAGATGCCAGCACATCGCAGACCATGTCCGACCGAGGACGCCACCCTCAGCTGAAACCAGACTCCTCCTGCTCCACCAACAGCCCGTGTCACCGTTCCCTCTTCCCAGCCCCAGAGTTACCCTCGAGGAAGCAGGATCCAGGCAGAAAATAGGAAACTGAAACTTCATCCACATCCTTGCCGTGACGGTGCTGTGCTACTGTGCTGGCACCGTTAGGTTCATCCTGCCAAGGCTCAAAGCTGAGGCTTTCACAGAGGTGACATTTTGTGCCCATTGAAAACATCACATTTTCCTCCTTCCGCTAGAACAGAAAACACTCAGCAACCATAATATGGAAGTCAGGGTTTCTCAGTGAGGTTTTCAAATCCAAAGCATCCTACACACAACCTGCCGCCTCTCCCACACAAACAGAACCTTCAGCACCCCAAGCGCATCAGCTGCTTTATGTTACTACTGCTTGGGCTGGCCTGGAGGATCTCAGGGTCTTTAGGTAGGATGATGTTTTACACCTGTATATCCCAGTGGTGCAAATGGTATCGAGAGAGAAGTTCATGCTTTTTTTACTTTGTGCCTTCCTAGGTGAAAACTGCCAGGGCAACACCTGGGGGGCTGTTTCAACTATGAAAACATTTCATTTGCAATCACAGAGGAGTCCTTTATTTGTAGTAGGTCCATGTTTTGTGCCTCAGTTGTCTAACAAAGCCCTTTAATCTATAAAATCCCAATAGTTACCTGGAGAATAATACCAATATTAAGTGAATCTCGGGCTACTAGCCTTGAAGAACGCAAGTTGAGCACAGAAAATAGAATCATAGAATAGATCCATAGGATCATTTTGGTTGGAACAGACTCTTAAGATCATCAAGTCCGACCATAACCCAACTCTAGCCCTAACCCGTATCCCTGAGAACCTCATCTATACGTCTTTTAAACCCCTCCAGGGATGGCACCTCCACTACTGCCCTGGGCAGCCTGTTCCAACGCCCGACAGCCCTTTTTTCTGAAACATTTATTCACAGAAAGGGTTGTGAAAAATAGATGAGGAAGCTCACATGTCTGTGGAAAAACAGAAATATCACTTAGCTGCACATTGTTATGAATATATGTGTGTATGTGTATCTATCTATCTATCTATATAAAAAATTAAGAGCTCAGTGCCCATGCCTATTGCTGCGCTGTGGAGGCTGCTATTTGATCCAATTCCCAATGCAAATCCAGCCAGCACAGCCAGTGCCCACCGCAAAATGAACACCTTTCGGTTAAGCTGTTTATTTTTCATGTAGCACACTCAGGGTGCGAAGGCCGGCCCAGCGCGTTCCAGGGAGCCTGATGTTCACAGCACTGCTTTAAGCGAGACACGGGCCAGGCAGAGTCTCTGCGCTGCAGGACGGTCCCTGGGCTACTGCCTGTCACTCACCCCGCAATTAACACTACGTCTTACATTGTCCTGGTGGCTTCTTGGATTAGTGACTGCTCTTCAGCAGCTCACATCCAAGTCTGAGCAGCACGACCTTTTGCTTGGAGGGCTGTGAAGGTGCCCCTGGTGAAATCAGCTTCCCCTGCCCTGCTCCAGCGGACCAGATCACCGCCTGAGCAGACATGGCACAGAGCACGAACCCCATTTGATGGAAACTGCCCCAGCCACTGGACGTGCCTTTGGGGCAGGGATGAGAAGCTGGCAGCAAAGGCTGGCGCAGGATCTGGCCCTGCCGTGCCATCAGGGCCTATAAAAAGAAAAATCCCAGGCTGAGGTTTTACTAAGACCAAGTTCAGCTCTAAATCTCAGCCCTGCTGCTGGCAAGCAAACCCGTGTGCTGTTTGTTCCTGTCATCTTCTGCATCTCCAGCCTTGGGTCATTTCAATAAGCAGTTTTTACTGAAAATCAGCTTGAAGAGGATTTCTACATTTTAAACCTTCGGTAAAAGGAAAGACAACTTTTAAAAGGACAGTGGTGCCTATTCTGTCTTTCTCCAGTTTACACACAAAAAGGCAACTTCATCCCAAGGTAAGAGGGGATTTTAGAAACACTTCTACCACGTAGCCAGGACAGGCTGGGAGGGAAGAGATGCTTTGCATTTACTGCCATTTGACAGAGGAGCCACCTCGAAATAACCCTGAACTGATGGCGGGAAGGACAGGACTTAGGCCTTAGCACCATGACATTCAGCCACAGCCTTGCAGGGGAACACTGTGAAGAGCAAACAGTCCAGACAGGGATTGTCAGCCACAAAGCGCCAGGCTAAAGCCCTGATTAGAAGCACTGGAAGTGCGAAGAATGGAGCCATATATGCGCGTGTGTATATATATATATATGTATAACTTACATGAAAATTCTGCAAGCAATTTGCAAATCATTGGTGTGGTATGCGGCCACGTGGCCAACAGCCCTGCTGATACATACAGGAAAGGCCATACAAAAGGTTAATGAGCAAAGCTGCCATTTCCAAATGAAAATGCATCCCCCTGAGACAGAGCCCTGCAAACAACCGCGTGGGCAAGGTGCTCAGCGTGGGGGGGTCAGAGCGGCCAGGAGCAGCTTGGTTGGCTTTCCGCAGCCCCCTCCAGCCCCCAGCCCCGCTAACGCACCCCGCGGTGCTCGCCCTGCGTTTACGGGTGGCAGCAGAAAGCAGCAGCTCCGTACCACTGTGACAGCACAGTCTGAACACAAGAAGAGCGTGTGGTGTTTAGGAATTTCGGTGCTTTGCGGCCGTGGTTGGTCCCCAGCCTCTTGCTTCACTGCGGGCTGTCACCCAGCAGCTGGGAGGCTGGATTGGTGCTGGTGCTCAGCCCCGAAGCTCCCGGGTTTCACCGCATACCGCACGGCATAGGGCAGCCTCACTTATCAGTTCACTCCAGGTGGAATTTAGGTTTTTAGCACACTGAGGTTTCTCCCTGGACATAAACAAACTGTGCATGGAGGAACAGGAGCAACCCAATTCATACTTCATCAGCTTTTACACTGGGATTTCACCAAGCCCTGAGACAGATGAGGAGCCAGGGAGCCCAGCACAGACCTGATGTGTGTCTGCAACCACTCTGCTGGTTGCCTGGACTTTAAAAATGCAGGGAGGCATAGCAAATTAACTGCAACACCGAACGAAGGCGTAAATACAGTGAAAGCAGAAATGCTGAATTCCTACACCAAGCATTTGAAACACTAAAGCAAAACATGCGTAATAGAGCTTTCATAGAACCATCATGGTTGGAAGAGATCCTCAAGATCATTGAGCCCAACCATAACCCACCCCTGGCACTGGCCCATGTCCTGAGAACCTCATCTCCGTCTGTCCAACCCCTCCAGGGATGGTGACTCCAGCACTGCCCTGGGCAGCCTGTTCCAATGCCCCACAGCCCTTTCCAGGAAGAACTTTTTCCTAATATCTAATCTAAAGAACCCAAAAGAGTGCTTTTACTGCTGGGTGCCTCATGCTCACCGAGTTTTTAGCTTGTGACCATTGAGCTGTGCTTTCTAATCCCTACAAATCAGATGCCAACCTGGAACACGAGCCGCACCACACCATGCCAGCCAGTGGGGACGGCATGAGGACTGAGACATCAGTCCTGCAAATACAGAGGAATCAATCCCATCCACTGACCCAGGACCTGGGTGGGTTAAGGTTTTTGTCAAGAAACCTGAATACTGGCACTACTGAGACCTAGGTGTGGCATGGCCCCATTTCCTGAGCAAGAAATACTAGCTATTTAATAACTGCTGGGAAGACCATCTGGAGAGAGGTGAAAGTCTCTATCTGGAACCTGGATAAAGACAACACATCCATCATCCAGCATTAAGGAGAGAATAGCTGTGAGGAATGATCTCAAGCCCCTTAATGGTGAGCGAGAGCTCACACAGATGAATCAGCCCAGCTCTGATGGAGTTTTCACTGCCATGACCAGGGGACATCTCTTTCGGCCACCAGGAGCTCCTGCCTTGGAAAATGAAGCCTGAAAAAGCATATCATACACGCCAAATACAAACATAAATAACAAAATAATGGAAAATGCACATCTCATGGCCCCATGTGGAGGGAGAAGTCAGCACGCTACAGCCCTTACTCCGGTGTGTGTCAGTGTGTAAGAAAAATAATAAAAAGACACAAACCCAAACAAACATGCAAACAAAACACACAGAACACCACACCTAGCAAAGCCTCTTATTCAGCAGCCACAGTTTCAGGGTCTGCAAAGTTTTTCCTCCTCTGAAACACCTCCTGAATTTCAATGGGATTTGGGAACTGAAAGCTCCAGCACGCTCGTTAAATGAATCTCAGCACTTTATCAGCAGAGGAATGAGGAAAAATGAGACCGCTGAAAGTGGTGGGCACGTCAATCTGAAGGAGAGACCCGTGGCGTGGTTCCCTGGTGGGCTCTTCCTTGGTCACAGCAGCAGGAGCATTGCAGCTCCGCTCTGAGCGCACATGGCAGCCGCTTGTGTGCTTCGGACAGGAGGCAAGAGCAGGCAAAACTCTGCAAACAACCTGACGCAAAACAGTGGGAAATTCCACTTTCCAGCCTTTGCGCTGCATTAAATCCTGGGGCTCGGATTCTTGGATTTATATTCCTCCACGGTTTCATTTTTCCCTATAAGAAAAAAAAAAAATCACAAGCTGTTAAGCTTCAAAACTTAATATTTCCTTAACTTGGAGCTTTTCGGCTCGACAGCTCTTGAACATAAACCTCTCTGACTGAAATCTCCTGAATTAAGCTGTCTCCAGCAAGGCACTATCTGAACCCCTGGCTGCGGAGCCTCCTCCTCTCTGGCATGGCCGATCCCTCCCCACGCCACCATCATGGGCTCCTGCTGCAGGCACTGTCCCACCGGCAGGACCCTCAGGGCCACCCGTGTCCCCACAGCTGGCTCGTGATACCCGCAGGCAGTTGAGGATTGGTGCACACAGCAGGTACTGTGACATCTGGTGACATCCCAGACCTCCCGACGCCCCGCGCCACTGTCCTCAGTGATGGCACAACTGAACGAGCAACCTTGGAGCAACTCGAGGTGGGCCTGGAGACAGACGCAGGATGGCTCTTCCTGAAAACAGTGCTGAAAAAAGTACGTTTTTACTAATCTTTCTGAAGAGGGGCTGTAGGTCACGCCTGGCTTCAGAGCAAGCGCTCAAAAAATAGAACAGATGGGTGGGTCATCTTTCACGTCTACGCAAAAATACAGTCAAAATCAGCCTCTTCCTGGAAAATCAATATCACAGGTCAGCAAAGAGACATCTCCATTCCCCTGGAGCATGCACAAGCATGTCATAGCCCTACCAGCAGGTAAGGCTGGATGCTCCATCCGCCTGGAGGTCCAGCAGCGGGGCTGCGCTGTTGTCATCAGCTCCCTTCATGGGGCTGAAGCGGGGGCACCAGCCTCTGATGTGCTCTCAGGGACACTTGGCCAAGCAACACAGAAGGGGGAACGGATTCATGCAGGAGCACCACATTTGCGATGGTGTTCAGGATTTTTCTGGAGACTGAGAGACCAAGGCTGACCAGGGAAAGACAGCGCTACTCCCAACGGCAATGGGTAGGAAAGGCTGGAGGAGGAACTGAGAAGGGTCAGAAGTACGAGAGAAGCCTGAGGATGGACCAAGTCAGCAAGGAGAAGGTTCTGGCAAGGTGGAGAACTGGGAATGAGTTGGAAGGGACTATACAGAACCATAAAGGGGACAAATGGAAGCATTTTACATTAGTAAAACCCTAAAAAAGAATCTCCATGTCCTGTGGTCTCTGGAGATCACGAGGGCTGGATCCTCTTCATCTTGGTAATCCCATGACACATTATTACCCTTAGCTATGAGAGGGTCACTTAGTTAAAACTTGTTTCCTTGCGGAAAATTTGAAAGAAATGCTTAAAAGAATGGGGAAAAGAGTTTAGGGGCAGGGAAGAACATTCTAAAGGCCAGAGGTGGCTTTATTGCTAAATTGAAAGCTATTCACTGTAGCTGTCCACTGTTCTCAGCATCCACACACATGCACCTGCACACAGGGAACAGTGAAGGCAGCAGGTATTATACTTTAAGGAAGGAACACTCAAAACAATGCTGGCATAATATATACTGCCTCAATATAGCATGATCTGTGTCACTAGAAGCTGCTCATCGGGGACATTCTTGGGAAAACTTCACAATTAAAGCTTTGGGACAAACATAAGGAGTAATGGGAAAAGTTACATGAACCAGGCACAGATAAAAGTGGCTACAGCAGAGAAATGGCAAGTACCTCGACAAGCTACAATACGCCTTCAATTCTCCCTGCAGTTATTTCTCATTTAAAAAAAAAAAAAATAATAAAAAAAAAAAAAGGAAAAAAACAAAAAAAGAAAAAAAAAAAAGTAGATAAAAAAAAAAAAAGGAAAAAAACAAAAAAAGAAAAAAAAAAAAGTAGATAAAAAAAAAAAAAGGAAAAAAAAAAAAAAAGAAAATTAAAAAATCTCACGCTTAGTTTGAAAATACCTTTGAAAATTTATATCCTCATTCAAGAGGAACTTATTTTCTCTTGAATACCAGATAAGTCAACAGAATTGGAGGGGGCTTGACAGGCTTAGGGCCCCAGCAATTAGCTGAAGGGATAATGAGTAAAACTGCAGGACCCTCCTCACAAAATTGCCTTCGGTTTAGAAGAAAAAAGAGAGTTTGTAGTACAAGCATAAACCAAACAGTAAGTCCAAGATGACCCAGGTGCATCAATCCTGCTCTGAGTGGCCTAATTACTTTTGCCATTTGCTGTTCAAGTATCCAGATTTCCACTCCCTCGGCTGGCCAAGTCTCATGTCACCACCCGCATGGTCACTCTGGGGCGCAGGCCCCTCTCACTTCTGACCCTCAGCTTAAAATCCGCTCCAAAAATCCTCTTGCATAACAGACAACCCCAAGAGCCACTGAAGAGCTGATCCAACACAACGAAACACACAGAATTGCTGCCAAAAGCGTAAATGTAGGTAAAAACCCCCAGTGAGTGCAGGGGATTCCCTCTGCTGTGCGCAAAAAGGAGGACGAGTCAGGCACCTCCACACACACCTCGAAGTCCTGAGCCACTTCTCCTGGGCCCAGTCACGCAAGCTCAGCTCTCCTCATTCAGGTTACATGAGCCAGGGCTCAGACAAAGCCAGCCTTAATAAATACCAGATCACAAAACCTCCAAACCTCGCTCAACGTAAGCCCTCGTGCCTGCCAGGACCTGCTGCCCACCAGGCCAGGCCAGGGACGAAAGGCTCTCCATTGAACGCTTGGCTCCAAACCACCCCATTCATTTGCAGCTTTTTCTGTGACATTTTGTAAAGTAGGATCCAGTCTTAAATTCCTCCTCGGGAAAACGGCAAGAGTAAGGATCTATGTGCTCGCTTCACAGGGAGAGAGGGTAACTGGGAGAGTTTGGCTGCTAGTCGGTAATGGCACATCGGAAGGAGACAGGACGTAGCTTGGGGTATCTGGGTAAGATTTCTAGAGAAGGAGAGGACAGGGAGCATGTTCCAGCATGAACTTAGCCCCCGAGGGACTGTCTGGGTGGCAAGGAGCCCAGAACCACCACCCATCCTGGCCCTGTTTTCCATTACCTCAGCCCACACACACTCCCTTCCACCCTCTGCCAGCCACGCTCCAGTTGTTCCTCTCCAAAGGCCACAACAAGCCGAGCACAGGCAAAATAACACAGCCCGCACTCAGCACAGCACTCAGGGTCCAAGGCACCGTTTTGGCAAACTGGTTTAATTCACAGGAGCAAACAGAACCCCAAGAAAGACCTAAAGTGGCCACAAGCACTTTTCTTGAATACCTCAAAGGATGAAGACACAGACCAAGACCTCCCAGAGCTGGAAGAGGTGGTTTTACTGCAGGACAGCATCCTTCTGTTATCACCTCTTCTGAAATGAGACGCTCAGCAACACCAGACTTGGGAGATCAACCAGCTCCATAGGGAGCAGCTGCAGCCAGCGCCGTGCAGCGAGGGACAGCCGGACACCGCCCGGTCCTGCGCACC
This sequence comes from Pampusana beccarii, assembly GCA_013399365.1. Taxonomy (NCBI): domain Eukaryota; kingdom Metazoa; phylum Chordata; class Aves; order Columbiformes; family Columbidae; genus Pampusana; species Pampusana beccarii. Next base: position 313,255 of record VWYH01005912.1, read on the forward strand.
CGCAGCTGTGCCACCTGCCCTTGGGCTGTGCCGGGGAACACCACCGGCTACCCGGCCACTGCAAGGAATGACACACCTGGGGGAGAAAACAAAGCATGGAAATAGCGAAGAGCAGAAACATCCTGCAACAGGACACGTGGCAGGGAGAGAAATATGTGGAGAGGTCAAGGGAGAGCACCTGGAGAGGTATTTACCATCCTGTAAAGGGAAGGAGAGTTGTTTTCCCATGGTAGAGTGAGGAAATCTGTATTTGTATCAATGCACTTGGCCACGTGCCTCCACGCTCTCAAATAAGCCATCCTCAAGGACCAGGATCACATAGGCTTACAACTTTCAACGCCGCTATTGGAACGTCACAGCTTTGTTGCAGTCACTTTGTTATTACCACCGTAAAAACATTTGTCAGCTCTGCAGAACAGCACAATAACCCTCGCCCAGCATTTGGCATCTCCTCTTCAACAGGTATTTTCATGTCTCAGCTTAAATGAAGGTTTTTTTGGATTCAGCCTTCGAGGCTCTGTTCAAAGAAGGGGAAGAACTGGCAGCTGCACGTGAACATCCTGGAGGACACGGCTGCACAGCCCAGCAGCCCCACAGAAGTCACCGGATGGCCAGTCCCAACAGGAGCGAGGCGTCTGGAGCCGCGGCCAGCAGAACTCTGCTCCTGGAGGTTCGGGTTGTCACACAGCCAGCGGGGCAGGGAACAGCCACTCCGGCCGCCTCACACACCGAGAGCTGCAACAGTGCAAACTGGCAGAACACACAGTGAGCAAGTGAACCGGGGCCAGATAAAGTCATTTTTATGCCATGATGCAGATCACAGAATCCTAGAATGTCAGGGATTGGAAGGGACCTCAAAAGCTCANTTTGCACCCATTACCCCTTGTCCTGTCACTGGTTGTCAGCGAGAAGAGCCTGGCTCCATCCTCCTGACACTGCCCCTTTCCATATTGATCCCCATCAATGAGGTCACCCCTCAGTCTCCTCTCCTCCAGCTCCAAAGCCCCAGCTCCCTCAGCCTTTCCTCACACGGCAGATGCTCCACTCCCTTCAGCATCTTGGTGGCTGCGCTGGACTCTCTGCAGCAGTTCCCTGTCCTTCTGGAACGGAGGATGGAGCCAGGCTCTTCTCGGTGACAACCAGTGACAATATTCCAGATGTGGTCTCACCAGGGCAGATGCCTCATGATGCTCAGAAATGTGGCATGACACCATGGCTGAAGCACAGGAATATATTTCCCCTTAGAGGTGCCCATACAGGCTCCATCTTCCCCCTGTAGCCCCCATGCATGGCTGCGCCCCACAGACCCACTTTGGTCGGTGACCTATAGACAGATAACACACCAGCTTTTCTTCAAAAGTTTAATACTCCAAATATTTTATTGGCTGGGTAGCCTCTTACTGAAATTACTGCACAATTTTCACTTGTTTCAGCCAAAATTGAGGGCAATTTTGTTTAAATAAGCCTGTCTCTGCCATTAGCTCTATTTCACCAGGGAAACTTGCTCTCACTTGTGCATATGACATCATCTATTGACATAACCCCACCAAAATAGGCATTTCAAACCCTTATAACTCTGCCATTTTACATGCTGCAATTATGCTCAAAATTAAATGAATCTTTGACACTAGACTTCCATGGTGTTTCACTCCTCTACCATGCACTTTGCTTGGCTTTGTTTTTCCAAAGGGAAAGAGTTGCTTCTGGAGACTTGCATTGGGGTTTCCATCATGCCCAGAATCTCAACTATAGGAACTAAGACTTTAATAATAGCGAACCTTAAAAAAAAAAAAAAAAAATATTTCCAGTGACAATTTTACAAACCAAACTACATATTCAGCTTCTAGAAAAACTTGGAAAAAATAGCCAGTAAAAGAAGGCCCCATGCCCAATTAGTAGGATGCAGCAAAGGTTTTTACCATGTCTTGAGAAGGTAAATGCTGTAGGACCCCAACTGTGTGTCCTTCAAGTGGGAAAAAGCCTCTGTCTGCTAAACCTGCTTTAATGCCCTTCTGTTCAAGGCAAGTATTTCTGCTGTGAAAAATAGAACCCAGTTGCATTCACTCTCACACACAGCAAGGATTAAATCAGTTTAATAGTTACCATACAACTGCTTAAATGTTTTTTAAAGTATTCTGTCTTTATACCATCACTGGGCTACTACATAGATATAGCATTCAAACATGAGAGGTGATACAGCATTTAGACAAGAGCCTTGAGGAAGAGTTCAGTGCCAGGCACGATATCCATGTTTTCCTCCCCTTTATCTGAAAGAGCCCTTGTAACTTGGCATTTCTACTTTACAGGGCAACTAAGAATGGTCCAAAAACTCGTTTTAACTCAGCCTATTAGTATTGTTGGTAGGCAATAATGGTCAGAAAAGCCCAAAGGGATTGTGACAAGACTACCTGCTCACCTGAGCTTTTGGGATTTGCTGGAGATGAGCTGCTCATCATTCCCAGGATTGTCTCCCCTGGCACTGCTCTCCCCCTCAGTGAGCTCTGCAGACACTCGACCCAACTCCTCTCTTCCCCAAGACCCTCCCAGGAGTCACCTCAGAGGAACAGCACAGCCAGCAATTCCCAAATCAAGAGTATTACATTTTACAAGCGGAGTCACAAGCCCTACAAACTCAGTTGTTAGAAAGAAACCGCAAACCAAAGAGCAATGAAGTGGGTCAGAAACTGAGATGCAGGAAAGGCTGCTTTAGGCAATTATATCATTAGTGGTCACTTCCAGACAAGAATAAAGTCCCATTCACCACTTAAGTCTTCTCACCAGTCCTGTGCTCCGTAGCTGTAAAGCTCATAGAATCGGAGTAAAGTTGTTTTTAAAGCTGACAACATAAATGAGACTACCTGACGGGTACTCGGTAAAGGGAAGCAGCTGAAATACTTAAGCAGCAGTTCCTATGAGAACTTAAACCTTGTTATCTTCTGGGTTCAGTATGCACACTACCCCCAACCCATAAAAAAAGAAACGATAGTACTTTATTAAAATACTAAAATTTATTTTTTTTCCACGTACATTTAGTCTCCCCACCATTTCCATTTGTCTGACCACCACCACCACCACCATGCCTTATCAAAACATTCCATACATACTTAAAGTGAAGCTGAGGGTGGAGTCCTGCCTTTAAAAACTAAACAGGCATTTTGGACAACACATTCTTGGCAAGGTAATCTGGATGACATTTATCAGACACGGTAGGGAAAGCTCTTTCAGCATTTGTAAAAAGGACAGCCAAATAATGGTTACTGAAATAAGACTGCAGATTTTAATGAACTGTTTAAACCGTTTTCTTTTCTTACAGAGTCTGTCTCCACTGCCAGAGAGCTTGAATGACCTGGAAGTGTACACAAAAAGTTAGAAATTGCAATCCATTTTTCTCATTATTTTCCATTTACTACCTCCACTTACGCCACAAAATATTGACATTAAATTACAACAAAAAAAATACATTCCTTTCAGCGAAAAATCCAAGTTGAAAGCAAGACATTTGGTCCTTCTGCTGGAAGACTGTTATTCACGGTAAGTCACAATAGCAGGAATTCAGCGAAGGTAAGCGAGAGGATGGGTGTGGACCCGCTAGGCAAATATTGGCTGAACTCTGCCTACTCTGGCTCCTGTCAGACCAACTCCAGTAGCTGGGGCTCACTGCTTTTAAACTTTCCTTCAAGAACCTATCAATTTGTCTATCAGACAAGTTTACTCTGAACCACTGAGGGAAGCAGGAAAGCATAAGGAATTCCGTCACTGGAACAAAGTTTTAACTCACAGGAATTTTGACAGGGAAATCTAAGACACATTCTGGCCCAGCATATGTTGAGTAGTTCAGAAACTCACTTCCTGATACCCTCTTACAAGAGTTCAGTTGACTTTGGGAGAAAATGTAGCATGAAAGCCATAATCTCCATCACAGAACAGTTCCCCTCCCAGACACCCTCCCCAACAAAAGGCTGAACTGCAGACTGGTCTAGGTGGCCAAATTCAGCAGCAAGGAAAACCACAGCTCATTTCCTTAGCCAATATAGTGCCAAAAGGAAAATTCTGTGGGTTTAGTGAGCAAGAGATAATTTACCAACCATATAAAAGCTGGAAAAATGTAATAAAATATTAGCTTTCCCATCTTAGCCAGCTAAGCCCTTAAAACCCTTCCCATTTATTTAATTAGAAGCATTGTTTGTGGTTTCTAACCCTTTGAAACAGTCCAAAGCTTGTAAAGATTAAGAAGTGGAAAAAGAATCCCTAAGTCAGGTTCTATTATACAAGTTTGTGGACTTTATCAAGTTCCAATAAATTCAGTTACCTTCTGGTCCTCCGTCCTGAAGCAATTCTTAACATAGTTGGCAAATTTGGGTTCCAGCTTAGGAAGGGAAGAACCCTATTTTGAAAAAAGCAAGCTTTAATGTATGCAGGTCATTTAGTGATTCCAATAAATAACTTACGAAGCTTAAACCCTCTGCAATACATGTGGAATTTTACTGAACTCACCTTGCAACATCCCAAACCAATCTGCTTTTAGAACATTTTTAAAAGTTTACTTATCTACAGTACCCAAGTATTTCTCACAGGAGCGCTTACACACTAAAATGGCTCTACAAGCATCTTTGCTCATGCTCAAAAACATCCCAGTAAACATCCATCACTAAAGTAACCTTGTTTGTAGTCATTCATATGCTATTCAGACAAACTTGAACTAATTCCGTATTTATGGATTCTTATGAGAGCATGAAACTTGAAACATTAGTATCCTTCACAGGTAGGTCAACTTCAGCTCTCTAAAGCAAATAAAATAATCAACCCATCTCCCACCTGCTCTTTAAGACTCATCCTAATACACTAGTTCTGTGAATCTAAGGAACTGTTCTAGAGACATGTCCTTGTGGCTCTGAAATTGTCTTTGTACCTACTCAAATGTACGAACCTGATTCAGCAATAATTCACAGATCTTTGTCACGTCTCCTCCTATCTCCAAGCAAAATAATGCAGCACACTATTCTAAGAGACACTGATTTACTTTCACATGCCCCATGAATACTGGTTTTCCCATTTTTCAGGTACACCAGTTGAAATATACCTAGCCAATTATGATAGCACACTTAGCTGCTACTCAGTGCATTGCAGAAGACAGCAATTCTATGTTTAAAGTAAACTTAAAGCTACATTAGGAACATCTGAAACTGCAATACTGCAACCAAAAAGCTTGGATTTGGATAATGTCTTACCTCTGGGTTCTGTCGACTACTGATGCTTTTCTATTAGCTTGTTCACATCTACTCAACTACATCATACAACAGTTCCACTCTATTTTAATAAAATTGTGGGGGTTTTTTTGTTTGTTTTTTGTTGTTGTTGTTTTTTTTAAAGCTGCTAACCTGCTTGCTGGCTGTCAGCTAGAAATGCTATTGTATGTGGCAATGCACAAACCTTTTGCGTTACACTAAGGTATGCTCTAGGACCATCTTGGAAAACATTAAATGAAGCTGCCTGCTACTGCTTCTACACATTTGTTCTTACACAGTGTTTCCCAGTAAAAACTCTTCAGCAGCAGCAAGTATACTGTGAAGTTCCTTGCCCATTATCTGGTCTGTGTGCCTCTCTCCATAGGGACATCTGTCTACTGCAAGCAGCTCGGCCACTTCTGCTTACGCTGCAGAAACAACACTAATCCTGCCTCCTCTGAGACACACAAAAATCCACCCGGCATCCACTAGATCCAAGAGGCTAGTTTGACCTGGCAGAACAACCCCATCCATCACTGTCAGGTTCACAATTTAGGGATATGCATTTCAATCCTGATCACAAGCTGTTGTTGTTCACTCTGCATTCACTCTATACTCAAACACCTTTTGCCTTATTTTGCATTTCCTGGCACAAAACTTCCTCAAAATATCAAGAATCTAAGCAGGAGATCATCCTAATTCTTTAGATGACTTGATTGCCCATGTAGGGGGAGGACAGATTTTTATCTCGGACCAAACTAAAAAAAAAAAACAAACCCACAAAAAAATTCCCACATAAACACACAGAATTCTTCAGAGCTAAGAATCTGCTTCAGTCGCAAATGAGCAGATGATCCATAAGCACAATCCTGAGCAGGGAAGTAAAACCAGAACTCGTACAGTCCAGATGTCAGGTCCTCACTACCACCTATTCCTCAGAACAGGTGTGTAACTCAACTGCAACCTCTAGCGAGCACACAGCTTCCAAACTTGGCTAAGGGAGAATGAAATGCTTTTACCTGTTACATTTTTATCCAACCAGCCTGTAACTAAAACACAATTCTCTTTTTTGTACTTAAATAGCTAAGAAGAATACTCATACACACAACCATGAAGTGCTAGTCAGGGCTGATAGTAACCAGAAGCTGAGTGACTGCTCTGAGGCCTTGCAAAGATGAAACATCCACTGAGGGTAGACTCAATTAACCCTAGACTTGCAGTTCAGAAAGCAAATGCTTTCAGGTTTTCATTGATTCATTAATGGATACCACAAGCACCTATCTCCCCCTTCTGGACATTTCAAGGACTCACAAGCATTTGGGTATCTAAGTTGAAAACTGCTTCAAGATCAAGCTATTGCAAAGCATGTGAAAAACTCTGCTTTACTCTAGTTGCCTAAAAAACGTGCACACTAATTAAGACACCTTTACAATAAATATCACCTAAGCTTTGTTGCTTTGGTTTTAGTTTTTCTGGTTTGGTTTGGTTTTGTTTAAGTTTTTTTTTCCCAAAAATTTTAACTGAGATCATTCACTAATACCAAATTACTGATCACCACTACTGGAGGAATAAAACAAACAAAAAAACCCCACAAAACAACACAAAGTGGTTTTGTTTAGCAGGAGTACAAAGGCTTCTTTTTTGTCCCACATGCATTTTCAATTCTGAGCTTCAACATCAACATACTTGGAGATAACAGCACAGCAATCAGTGACATGCAGCCACTTCTTAAAAACATCCAATTCCTCCGATCTGTTGAAGTGTAAAAATAAGGCTGACAAACCTAGCTTTCAAAAAACTCACCTTATCTATGGACGCTTGCATTTTTGCTTTAATCTCCTCTAACGACAGAGGGACTTTTGGTGTTTTTGGAGTCAGAGTCTTATCCTTCTTGGAATCTGGAGTCTGAAAGATTATTGGTTTCATTAGGAACTTGCACATATATTCTACACAAAAAACCCAGACTTGTATTTTAAACCATGAAATCACCAATATTCACAAGGGACAGCATGTCTGATTTTAAATCTTGGCTATTATAGTTATATATTGACCATTGAAGAGTTTAACAGGGGAACATGAAGCAATGAACAGTTTCCCCTGAATGCTTCATATCAAGATTCAAAAACCTAACTTAATGGTTAGTACACTTAGCATCAGGCGAGAAAACTAGCTTCCAGACTGTAATAAACATTTGTTTTACTCAGCTGTCATCACTCACTTTTGATTTAGATGCTGGTGTGGACGGCTTAGAGTCTTTTCCATTTTGCTTTGCTTTCTGCATATTTTTTCCTGGAGCCTCACGGACAGGCTGCAAAGAAAGCACTTCAGGTTATTTGCCATGAAAAAATTGCTAGTAATTTTAAGCTTGTTAACATAATACTTAAGACTTAGTGACAAATGCATACTATTTAACCTCAAACAAAAAAAGCATTCTTATTGCCCATACAAAATGATCAGCATCCACTATTTAAGCAAAATATGTATGCTGCAGGAACACAAATGAAGAACTACTAGTACAGCACAACACAGAAACCTAATCAAGATCAAGTTTCGTTATTTGGAGGCAGATATTGCATGAGACTAATTCTAGGTGGCACTGCAATTCCAAGATCTGACTTGGAGCTTATCTTTTGTAACATAACCATTACCTCTTGTTTGGCACTTCATACAGAAACATCTGGGATGTGTGTGGGCAATGTCACGTATATATTTAAGAACTGGATTCTTATATTCCTACATAAATCAAGGGACCATTTCATTCAGCCACATTAGATTTAACTAGATGGCAGGAAATCCGCAGTTCAAATCGTCTTCAACAAGCCTTAAGCTATTGTGCACTATCATCTACAGTAATTCATTAGGATGGAGCAGCATATAGTGAAGTAAAACATTAAACATTTGTGTCTAAAGAGCAGATATGAGCATATAAATCCAAGCGAAACTACACCAAGTTCAAAATAATTACTACCTCCTACCTCTGCAGTTACAAAGCTTAGATTATTTTACCACCAGATGGCACTCAAGGGCTGATGTAAATTCACATCTGAGCACTTGGTTGACTGAAGTGAACCTTTTCCAATGGGCTTACACATTTAGATCCCCTTCTTATTGAAAGTTAGGCTGCTAAAAGACCTTTTTCACAGCATGCAGGGCTAACTGAAATGTCAAAGCACAACCCACATCTTTGAGCAGGGTTTTGTCTGCTTTAGTAGCCAACACAGATTCATACCAGTCTGGCAACTGCAGGTGTGCACACACATGCCCTTAAGAACCAGCCATTCCGTATGGATTGGATATGCATTCACATCAGTGTTCTAATGTCCAATTACAACTTCTTTACATAGGCTAAGCTAAATCCAAAGCATCCTATTCATGTATTCCAAATAGCTGTGCTTAAACTCATTAAGGGACTATCTGTCCAATTACTGTCATCCCTTATACTGATACCTAGTCTGTAATAAAACAGAACATTGCTCTAAGAAGAGGACACCTCAACTAGCCTCTGCATTACAATAAACACAGAGTTCAAATGTAAACAGCTCTCTCACTTATGCAAAGACAGTTTCCCCTCATCCCCTGTCCTGGTTTCAGCTGTGTGTGGTGTTTAGCTGCCTGCCAGGTTCAACTGCGATACGCCCCCTTCTGTTTTAGGGGTCTTTGTATGAATCCTCAAACATGACTCCACCAGGACAGTAATTAACACCTATTAGTAAGCTAAGGGATGTCAGCACTTGCTCCCCCCGTCTGAATAAACTTAGCTGCAGGTATTAAGTCCATCTGATCTTATCACTCACTTCAAGTTTATTTAAACAGGCTGTTTAAACCTTCATGGGTGAAGAGGGTCGTAATGTGTGTGTACATATATGGCACTTACTTTCTTCATTGGTGTTTTTATTTCTTCCTCATCATCCTCTAAGTCGTCCTCATCACTAGAATCAGAAAGTTAGTCACTCACCACAACTCAGGATTCATACTCACAGCTTTAACCACTTTAGGAATTAATCTTCCCTCCCCAATAACAAGTTTTACTCATGAAGGCAGCAAATAATCTTCCCAAGTCTATCTTATACTTGTTTTAACATGGCAAGATATATTAGGCCAAATACTCTTACTACTGTTAAAGCAGTTAAATGCATTTCCTTCTGCTTAAATACTGAAGGCATGTATCTTAGGACTTCAACTAACAATAAAGACATTCTAAATTTATTAAATGTTAATGAATTATATAAAACTAAGTTTCATCACCCAGCATGACACATCTGAAAATGCTAATTTACGTTAACATTGCTGTGATAAACTTGAGGTAATTCTACTTAATTTCGTAGCCAAGATAAAAAAGTTGTTCGCTCACTTAACATCCAGTTATGTGACAACTCATTCTGAAAATTAACCCTGTATTTCAAAATACACCATCAAAACAAGAGTACGTACTCATCATCCTCATCGTCGTCATCTTCATCATCATCCTCATCATCTTCTGACAATTTTGGTTTTTTCTTTAAAAATATAATGTTAAATGTCAATACCATTTTATCTTAATAAACAGCAACCTTGATGCAAAATGATTTGTGGCATAATTACAAGACTATCTCCCATCAATTTAACTAAAAACCAAGTTACAGCTGCCAAGCCAAAAAGCCATTGACAAATTTACAGCATGCTCTGAGTACACAAACCCTTTCTCCTACACTACAGAGCTTCAATCAGCATTTAAACTCTTGCAGAACACTGATGTTTATACCAGAATCTGCACATACCCAGCTACTGCAGAGGACAAAACTTTCACAGAAATTAGCTTTCATATTAGCCCCTCCAGCAAAGCTCTGGAAACTATCTGTACTTAACTACACTTCTGTAGTTGAGCACTTGTCAAGACTCAAACACAATTCTTCCCCATAGATGTCAATAGACCACTTAGTGTACATAATCACAGCAAACCACCTAACTGCTTGCTCCTAGAGGCAGCATTATTATCAAACCACAAGAAAATTCTGCAGACAAGGTGACTGAAAGTATATGTACCTGTGGTGTTTTGGCTCCTCCTCCACTTGCTGGTCTCTTTGTCGAGGTGTTCACAATTTTTGCATCGTCTTCCTCATCATCTGATTCTGGTTCTTCCTCTAATGCTGATAAAACGATGGCAATGTGTAAAAAACTCACCTCATTTAAGAACAGTTAAAACAAGATTGCCAGTAAGAAACAAACAGAGGAGTATCACCCACAACTAAATAAACAAGGTCTTACTTGCTGAGATGCTGAATCGACAGGAAGAAGCTTCCTACTAGCAAACTAACCACTGAGATCAGAAACTTTTCCAGTGTGCAAATACTACTACACTGAAATCCAAAATGGGTGAGAATAACCACACACTGCCTGTAGCATTCCTCACAGAAAATAAGCTGTAGACAGCCAAGAATTAAGTTCTCAATTTCTAAGGAGACACATTTAAGAGAACTTCTGAAGACCAGTTTTAAAGACAATTCTCAATTCTACTAAGGAGGTTAGTCCTGGCTTAGTTTTTGGTGCAAACTCAAAACTCTTTCAGTCCTCGCACTCTCAACTGATAAGCAGAAAGCTTTCAGCTTTCCGCTGCGAGACACACTGTGAACCTAAAACCCATTTGGAAGGAGGGTGATTAGAACTCAAACTGCAAGGCTGACAAACTCCCCTTTATCCACACAAAACACAGAGCAAGAAAAGGTGGGCAAGCATTTTTCTGAACTCCTTTGTCCTACAGTTACCTCACACCTCTGAAGACAGGGAATTAGAGATTCAGAGGGTCAGTTTTAGAGAAAGTACTGCTTGAGATACCAGATACATCATTTAAGTTCTGTTGGTGCTGACAGGTAGCAAGATCACAGATTGGCAATCAAGCAACACATACCTACAAGATGTTGACCGCTGATGTAAACAGGCCCTGAACCACATTTCAACCTTAAGGCCACCGGCGGTGTGATCTCAAAGCCACCTAATGAAACCTAAGGAAAAAAAAACCCACAACTTTATTTATTCAAATATTAAAAGACAAAGAACGCTTGACAGACAACCCATTCTAACAAAACCAGGAGCACAAACATCTGTAGGCTCCCAAATATACTTACTCCAAGTTTCCAGCTGACAGAATATTCTGGAGGGTTTAGAGTCAAATCACTGTCAACAAGTCACAACAGTACACTCTCTTTGCTTATCATAATTAAAGCACACTTTCCAAAACCAGACCTATCCACATTTATTTCTACTCATCTTAACAGCAATACCAATTTGAACATTATCCACCTCACCTACCCCCAGCACTGTGCAGTTCCCCTTGTACAACATCAGTAACACTGATTCAAATTACATTCCAGATGGTGGGAATGACAAGCAGGATGCCCATAAATTGAGAAAGGGTAGCAGTGAGCTCTAGCATCTCTTAAGAACTTGGGACCTGCAGAAAAACTTTTTCCCCTCATCCCAGGCTCAAAGAAATCAAGACAGGCTACAGATGCAGCTGCCTGCAAACACATACATTTGAATACATAGAGATTATATGCATATTTACTAAAACTTCTTTTTAAATATGTATAATCAGGGACCCAATTTACAGTAGATTTTCCCAGGTTCCTGTACTTACCGTAGGCTGCACTGACATTTTCAGAGATGCCAGTACTACTTTAATAGGGTTGCCTTCATAGTCCAATGCTTCTGCTTCTACAACGTGTAATTCGTCTTTGGCTCCAGCCCCTAAAGTTACCTGTGAAGTAAAGAACAACGGACATTCTGAGAATCTTCCCAAATATCCTGAAGTCTTTTAAACTAAATTACACGAACTGTTCCATATCTCTTAAGACTGAAGCTGGCCCAAGAGAAAAAGTACAAACACGTGTAGAGGAAGGGAAACAACTGCTATCACTACTACAGAATCACCACCTTTATCCTTATCCTTCCTGCCATGTTTCATCCGCCAACTGCTTCACTTTTTACCACACTACATGGTTTTTGCTTATTTGATATTCAGTCTTAAGACACATGCTCAGTTTAGTACTGTCATTTATGCACGTGCCTTCTGCATTAATCTACCAAGGACTGGAGCTGCTGTTCCAGAGCATTTCAAAACTCAAGTGCCTGGATTCCTTACCCCGGGTGCAAGTCTGGCACTTTCTGAAGATTCAAAAATCATAGCTGCAGGGAGGCAAATGAGTGACAAACATGGGACAGGCCTGAAATTCCGGTTCTCTGAACCTCTGACATCTGAGTCAGGACTACACGCAAGAGGTGTGAAAACCAAGAATCCCTTCAAGTATTACAATTATTCCCAAGACCAGTGAACAAGGTTCCGTTTCCTTTCCCAATGCCCATGACAAGAAAGCTTTAATCCTTCCTGGAAGATGTGGGCCTAAATATTTCAGGCAGAGGCACATAAGCTCCCATTCTCCAAGAGCCTAGTTTTATACACGCTATAGCAATCTAGACTAGATGTTTCAGGCTGAGGGCTGAGAAATACAATAGGATTCACTACTCCTGACAAGTTCAAAGAGGCAAATTGCTGCTCAGATCCCGCCTCTCAAATCGGCTGACAACAACAATAACCCATTTAGCTGGTTGAACTACCCACCAGGACAAGAATTTAAGAGCATGCCCTCCACCACCAGTTACTCCTGTCATTTGCACCAGTTCAAGCAATACTGCAGCACTTACTCCTAATTTATTTACTGAGCGTCTGGCAAGTATCCATTCGTGTGCTTTTATTTCTGCACTGAAGGAATGCACACTGGCAATAAATAGGTAATGAAGCAGTGACCATTCCTCTTTGTGTTCTCAGCTGTCATTAGTAAGACACCTACAGAAACTCTCATGCCACTTTCCACCTCTACACACTTCGATCCTCCTCCCCTTTCACTTCTAGCCTTGTTTTCTCCCCACCTTTCTGTACCTCATACCCATGTCATCTCCACAACTGTATCTTAACCGATGTGTCAATCCTTATACATCTACTCTTATCAGGTGCACAGATCAGTAACCGAGTATTTGCTACCTTCACTTTACCTTCCACCAACTCCTTCCTCCACTTGCCAAGTTATGTCCTGTTTGTAGGTACGTTTTAAGATCTTGCAAGCCTCGCAGACACTTCTAGTTTGTCACTTTTAATTTCAACCTCTATTCCTCTTATATATTATTTCTGTCTTTAAAATGACACCTTATTAAGACTTTCTCCCCACAACCCTAAAAACTAAGTATTGGTTATGCATCCAATCTGCTTCATCCCCTGAGAAGAGTGCACAGCATCAGAACAGATGCTACAGGTAATTTTCAAAAAAATAGGATTTTCGGATAAGACCATACAATTTGAGTATCACTGACTAATTATATCTGCATGACAAGCACTCAAATACTAGAACTACGCACATGAACTTGTCCTATGCAAAGTCTGTTATATTCTTCCCTCAAAGCACATACTAATTACAAACAAATTAGTCATTGTCAAGGCCAGGCTGTAATTTTCATAAAATGCAAGGACTTAAAGACACATGATTCACTAACTGTGTAAGTGTTTTAAGTACCACTGAGAATAAGTTTGGAGAGCACTATTACACAAGTCTCCTGTAGGAAGCAATTCTACTGTAGCAATTAATCCACAATTATAACAGTTTTTTTTTTCTCTGTGTTTAAATTGTAATAAACCCTAAAGCAGAGAGATACTACAGCTCTTTAATTCTTTGACTCTGAAGTTGGTGCATATTATCATTCTGCTAACAAAAAGTAACATGCACAGGCCAGAACAAAGGCCTTAAAATATTATGTCTTGCTTGTGTGGCTGCAGAAAGATTTAAGGACACATGTAAGCACTCTCAACGAACAGATCCTGATTTCCAGGGATACCATGCTCAGTGAAGAGCCTGTTAGATGAACTAGCTGAATGAAAGCAAGCATTTCTCAGTTACATCCTTAGAGAAGGTAACACTAGGGACAATAAGTCAAAACATAAACATTCTTCCCTCCTTTAGACTTAGTTATTAGCTGCTTGTAAAAAAAAGTTACTGGAATTATATTTGGAGAATATAAGGAAAAGCTTTACAAAATAAAGTTTATAATAAATCCTGCTAAAATGTGCCCATGCATGACTCTTGTACATCTATCCTCCCTCTGTGCTCCTGTAGCATCTGAACCAACGCATTATAGACATCAGAGTGTATACTCCAACCTTTAATTCCAATTAGTACACTATATTACCCCACTGTGATTTTATTTTTAAACTCTTCCAGCCTTGCATTGCTTGTTGTACACAATAAAACATCAGTGAATATTTTAACCTTTTTTTTCCAATACAGCAAATATTTTGGGTGACATGATATGCTCCACTCCCAATAAGAGTAGCTTATTATCTGACAGGTTCACATAAAAACACCAGTAAAATAAGCTTATTCAAGGAAACAAGTGCACGTTAAAAAACTCACTTTTCAAAGCATCACACAGCAACGATTAAGAACACAAACGATACTTGCCGTTCTCAAAGATAACTGATGCTCATTTTCTTCATCGTCTACTTTGAACTGATACTCCTTGTCTGCCTTAAGCTCACAGCCTGAGGAGAAAAAAAAAAAAAACACAACACATTAAATTATAAGCATACTGTTTTGTTTACACGTGGTATTTGCTAACCACTCGTTATTTTAAAAATTGCTGCTTCAATGCTCCGCACTTGCACAGAAAACCAACGGCACTCCAGGCGCACAGGATAAGAAGCACGTGGGGTGGGGAAAAGCCCAGGCCAGCCCGCGGCCTACAGCCAATCCCGCAGCCCCCAGCCTGCTCCATTCAAGCCCATCCGCCGGCAGACCGTTCGCGATCCGCGCTCTCCAGGGCTATAACCTCTCCCAGGACGCCATGCGCCAGCGGCCAGGCCTCCCCCAGGGCCGGCGGGCGCGCCACGGCCCGCCACCATCCACGTGCTCGACCTCCCGCCGCGCCGCCATGTGCTCGGCGCCCGCCCGCTCGGAGCGCGCCCGCGTCCATAGGAACGGGCGGGCGGCGCGGGT